>CAWUFW010016585.1:0-302393 GCA_963921515.1 Calotriton arnoldi | reverse complement strand
AATCACCCTGTCTCTCCCCATGCACTCCTCCAAACACCAGCCAATTTACCATGTACTTATCCAATCACTCTGCCAATACCCAAGCACTTATAAATTCTATGCATACAAACACGGTACTCTAATCATTCACTTATCCAATCACTCTGCCAATACCCAAGCACTTATAAATTCACCATGCACTCTCCTTGCAGTACTCTAATCATTCAGTCAGTACCCATGTACTCATGCAATCACTCAGGCACTAACACTTGCACTGCACTATCCCCTGTGCACTAACCATGCAGTCCTCTAACCACCTATGTACCTTCAATTACCCACGTAGTACCCATGCAGTCCAGCCATCATCCTCTCACTACCCTTGCACTTCTCCAATTACACAGGTACTATGATGCACTCTTGCAATGACCTATACATTACCTCTGTAGTGATACAATCTCCCAGTCATTACCCATACACTTATATAATCATCCAAGCAGTACCCATGCACTTTTCCAAATACCCACACAATGTCCTCGCTCTCATGCAATCGCTCAGGTATTTTTTCTTTTTTTAACCAAGAGATGTAGTTCCGTAAGAACCGTTTTTTTTTTCAAACAATTGTTTTTTTAAATTGTATTTTTTAAACCTTTTTTTCTTTTTTTGTGTGTTTTTGATTTTTTTAGATTAGAGAAAAATGAAAAACAACAAACGAGCTGCTTAACAAAAAGAAGAGCACATTATAAAAAAGAATTAACATTTATGTGCTTTTATGGCAGCTGTTATAACATCGAGACATTGCTCTCCAATGCAGAGTTTAGTCTCACACTTCTTGCAAATGATTGCAGCTTCAAAAAGTTCGGGAACAATGTGGGGCCTTGGCGCTGGAGGAACTTGCTGGGATGACGTAGAAGGGGCATTTGGATCTCGTTCTGCCGCCTCAGCAAGCTGTCTCATCCTCTCTTCTCTAGCAGGTGATTCGGGTGCAGAGTTTCCAAATGTTTTTTCATGCTGCAGGTCCCACATGAATATTTCTTCTCCGATCCTCTTGATAGTATTCGTTGGCATAAGGTGCACTTAACTTTACGGGCGTTCACCTTTTTTCCCCCTCCGGAACAGAAAAAATTGCCCACACAATACTCTCCTTTCTCTTTTTGATGGGTTCTACAATTTCTTCCTCCTCTTCTAAATCCAAGGGGTCAATTGTTGGTTCATTGGAAGCCATAGTGTTCCCAAAAATAAAATCAATAAACACACAAAAGTAGAAAAGAAGAGAGAAACAACAAACAGGTCTTCTCTCCAAGGTAGCCAAATAATAAGAGGAATATCACAAGGAAGGAACCTCCCTCTTACAAAATGAAAATGATTTAAACCAATCAAATACTTTCTTTTCCTGCTGACACACTGTCGTGTAGGGTGCGGGCACCCGTTGCGCACCCGTGAAATATTGTCTACATATTTATAAAATATAAATAAATCTTTATACACTATTTTTCAAAGCATATTAGTGAAAGTGTTTATACAAATCTGATATTTGAGCTTTATATAGTGAGATTTCACACTTTGGAAATACGCCGACGTCGCGACCCCGGCGCGATCCCGGCGCTTACCCGGAAACACGGAAACACGTGCAAGATCGGGCCGCATACCGAACGCGCATATGTCGCGCACTCGTGACATTTTATATCGTTAATAGTATACTGAAAAAAATAGTTTTCTAAATTAAATTAGTCAAACACCAAAGCCCAAAAATGCAGTGATAATTTCTATAATAATATTTCATACTTTTCAAATTACGCCGAAGTTGCGACCGCGGTGCAATACCGGCGCGAAGTCAGAGTAGTGTGCAGTAGCGAGGTGCGCGCAGCCATCGTGTAGGGTGCGCGACTTCTCTGAAATTATAAAAAAAAAAAGAAAGAATGAATATAGTTTTCCAAACTATAAATTATTCTCAACTTTTGTTTAAATTAAATATATATATATATGTAGTCAATAAAAAAAACCTTAGGATTAAAGCACATTATAGTTAGAAATTGTCATGAGTGATATAATATGTGACGTCATCAGTTGTGCATTGCGGGGGCACGAGTCATAGTTAGCTCTACTAACTATAACGGCCGAATTTCTCTGGTTTTGTATGAGTGAAATGTCCAACTAACTATAACGTCCCTGAAACCTATGGTTTTTTCAGTGAATTTCAAAGGTGTTTTTAAATGCTATTTTCTAACTATAACGTCCTTGAAACCTATGGTTTTTTCAGTGAATTTAAAAGGTTTTTTAAATGCTAATTTCTAACTATAACGTCCCTGAAACCTATGGTTTTTTCTGTGAATTTCAAAGGTTTTTTAAATGCTAATTTCTAACTATAACATAGCACTCGCGTTTGCAGAGTGGTGGAGAATGGTGAGTGTGGCCTCCGAACACATCTTAGCAATCCCACTGTGTGAGATTTACTGGAGGTAACAGGAGGGGTAGTTAGCCCCCAAAGTCAACCTTGGGGGCCAACTACCCCTTCTATTACCTCTAGTAAGTCCCACACAGCAGGAATGCTAACTTCACATACTAGGCCACGCCCCTTTCTCCACCACTCTGCAAACACGCCCCTGGCGCTGTTGCAAGTTGGGAATTAATTCCCCTTGAATACTGAGGGTCCCTGGGGGCCAACTTGCCCGCCAGGTACCTCCAGTAAGCGCCACAGAGCTGGATTGCAGAGAGGTGGACACAGGCCACGCCCCTTTCTCCACCACTCTGCAAACGTGCCCCTGGCGCGTTCTAAGTTGGGGGATTAATTCCCCTTGAATACTGAGGGTCCCTGGGGCCAACTTGCCCACCAGGTACCTCCAGTAAGCGCCACAGAGCTGGATTGCAGAGAGGTGGACACAGGCCACGCCCCCTTTCTCCACCACTCTGCAAACGTGCCCCTGGCGCATTGTAAGTTGGGGGATTAAGTCCCCTTGAATACTGAGGGTCCCTGGGGGCCAACTTGCCCGCCAGGTACCTCCAGTAAGCGCCACAGAGCTCGATTGCAGAAAGGTGGACACAGGCCACGCCCCCTTTCTCTACCACTCTGCAAACGAGCCCCCTTGCGCATTCTAAGTTGGGGGATTAAGTCCCTTGAATACTGAGGGTCCCTGGGGGCCAACTCAGCCCACCAGGTACCTCCAGTAAGCGCCACACAGCTGGATTGCAGAGAGGTGGTCCGAGGCCACGCCCCTTTTACACCACTGTGCAAACGCGACTCTTGGCGCACTGCTGCTCGGGGGATGAAGTCCCCTTGTTTCCTGAGGACCTCAGGATACAAGTGGACTTCATCCCTCGAGCAGCAGTGCGCCAGGTGGTGCGTTTGCAGAGTGGTATAAAAAGGGGGCGTGGCCTTGGACCACCTCTCTGCAATCCAGCTGTGTGGTGCTACTGGAGGTACCTGGTGGGCTAGATGGCCACCAGGACCCTCAGGATTCAAGGGGACTTAATCCCCAACTTAGAACGTGCCAGGGGTGCGTTTGCAGAGTGGTGCAGAGAGGGGCGGGGCCTCCAGCGAGATGCCGGCTTTTCTTCCTTTGAAATATTTGTAGAAGGGGGCTGTGTGGCCCCCCTTCTTTTACAATTTTTGGGCCCTGGGGACCCCATCCCCCAGGGCTTGAGCATTTAAAAAAAAAAACAGGAAGGGGGCCGCGTTGCCACTCTTCCCTTGGCCACTTCTGGCCCCGGGGACCCCATCCCCCGGGGCCTGGCCAGCCTGTGGTTTTTTTTAGGAGGGGGGCTGTGTGGCCCCCCTCCTTAGGCCAATTATGGCCCTGGGGAACCCATCCCCCGGGGCCGGCCTTTCCGTTTTAAAAAAAAATTAATTACAGGGGAGGGGGACCGTGTGGTCCCCTCCTGGGCCACTTCTGGCCCTGAGGACCCCATCCCCCAGGGACCCCATCCCCCGGGGCCGGCCCTCATCATTGGGGACCATGGGGGGAGCCCCAATGCCCCCACGGTCCCGCCGGCTCCCTGCCTCCTGCGTGAGCCGGCATTGCTTTTGAGCAAGGGGAGCTGCTGACATGCAGCTCCCCTTGCTCAAAAGCAATCCTGCTTTGCTTGATTGAAGCAAGAGCAGGTTTTCCTGCTCTCGCTTCAATGAAGCAAAGCAGAGTTTGCTATGGCAGGGAGGGAGCCGTGCTCCCGCCCTGCCATAGCAAACAGCAATGTCCCGGGGGTGGGCACCCCGGGACATTGCAGAAGCCGGCCCTCGGGGGTGGCGGTCCCCAGGGCCATCAAGGGCTCCTGGAGGGGGGCCACGTGGCCCCCCTCCCTTCAGTTTGAAAGCCCCTTGGAGGTGGTGGTCCCTGGGGCTTGGGGGGGCCCGCAAGGCCCCCCCTCATTATTTTAAAGAAGCCCCAGGGAGGTGGTGGTCCCTGGGGCTTAGGGAGGCCGTGAGGCCCCCTCATTATTCCAAGAAGCCCTGGGGAGGTGGTGGTCCCCGGGGCTTGGGGGCCCGTGAGGCCACCCCTCAGTATTCAAAGAAGCCCCGGGAGGTGGTGGTCCCCGGGGCTGCGAGGGGGCTGCATGCCCCCTGCGCATAATTTATAAAGCCCCGGGGAGGGGGTGGTCCCCAGGGCTGTGGGGTCCCCCACGGGCCCCCACACTATTATATTATTTTGCCCCCGGGACCTGGTCCACCCGGGGGATTTTTTACTAATGAAGCGCGGGAGCCCACGCTTCGTTTTTTAAAAATAACTTTGGCCGGATTCACGGACCCTACGCGAATTTGTCCGAAAATTATCTTAAAAGGGGGTCCTTGTGGGACCCCCTGGGCAGGCCTAGGGGGCAGGGTGCTTGTACCTTGCCCCCTTTTCTTGCTTTTTCACTTTTTTTCCCCCTTTTTCTTGTGACTCGGTTACCGAGTCACAAGATGTCTGCCAACACTTCCTGGTTTGGAGTGTTGGCAGCCAATCAGAAGTCAGCTCGTGCTCGGGAGGGTTCGCAAACCCTCCTCGGTGCTCAGATATCGATATTTTTTCTTTTTCTAATTTCTCAGGAACTACTGAATGGATTTACACCATTTAACAAAGAGGGCTCTTTCTGAACCAAGACCTACCTTTTTGCCAAATTTGGTGTAATTCCGTTCAGCAGTTCGAGCTGTAGCTTTGTCTAAAGTTTCCTATGGAAATTTACATGGGGAAAACGCGTTTTGGGACCCCCCTTTTTTCTCGGCCCCCGCTTGACAAATCACCCCAAAACTTTTAAGACAGGAGATGTGCGGAGCGCCCCACTAGTTTTGAAAATTTCGCAAAAATTCGTCAAACTACACCAGAGTTATTGGGAAAACAAAAAACGCTTTTTGAATAGAAACGAGGTCCTATATATATTACCTACTGCGGTTGCCAGTAGGTATAGTTAGGACACTTCGGGGCTGATTACCACAACGGTGAGACCGCCACCGGCAGCCCGTCAGTGGCGGTCCTACCACCATCGGAACCATGTTGTCCACCCGACCATATTACAATGGCGGGCGGATGGTTGGCGGTCGGGAAGAACGACAGCCACACATCTGATGGGCTCAAGGAGCCTGTTGGTGCTGTGGAGGCAGCCATAATCCCTACAATGGTGGCGGTGCCTGCCAGGCACCGCCATAGGGATATGATGTCCCTCCCTCCCACCCATTTCATGGCGGTTTACCCATCAAGAAAAGGCTGGCGGAAAGGGATATAGGGCACCCGTAGCGGGCCCCCCTTACCTCCTGGTCCTCAGACATGGGACCTGGGGGGCCCCTATGGTGTCCCCTACATATCACTGCACCATGTGGCAGGCATTGCATGGTGCCTGCCACGTAGTGCAGGGATATGTGCAGTGTCCCCTTTTTGTACTGCGGCGTGTGCTGCAGCCCACAGCAACCCGTGCAATACCAAATATAGGCATTGCGACTGCCGTGGTGGCAGTCATATCTTAATGCCTATGGCGGGACCGCCGACATCCTGTCGGGTGGTCCCACCTCCGATATGATGGCGGTCGGACAAAAGTCCGACCGCCCTCCTAATCAGCCCCTTAGTTTCCATATGAAAAGCTTTTTTTAACTAATAACTTTGGTGCCATTTGACGAATCATCACAAAAGTTTCCAAAAAAGTTGACCGACTCTTTCTAGATGTGCATGGAACGTTTTAGGGTGATCCGTCAAGTGGGGGCTGAGGAAAAGGGGTGTAAAAAAATCATCATTTCTCATAAAGATTTTAGACATGACTACAGCCCGCACTTTTGGACGGAATTACACAAAATTTGGCATAGATATAGCTCTTGCTCCACAAAGCGCCCTTTCTGTGATTTGGTGTAAATTCATTCAGTAGTCTTTGAGATATTAAAGGGAAAAAAATGTGTATCTCTAGAGGCGCAGCTCTTCGCGAATCCAACAGATCTCAAGCTGAAATCTCATTGGCTGTCAACACTTCAACCAGGAGGTGTTGGCAGCCATTTTGGGACAAAAAGGTAAAAAAATAAAGAGAAGAGTGCAAGGTAGGAATACCCTGACCCTATAGGCATACTGGTGAGGTACCCCTGGGACCCTGCCAGGGCTAAAAAGCATTTTTTAAAAACATTTTCATGGTGAAGATCACAAAGACTCACAAATCCTTTTGCAAAAAAAAAAAAGATGCAGTCTCCTGCAATTGTTTGTGTTTGAGCCCCGGGATGGGCTAGATCATTGGATTTATTTTCATAAATATTAAGGGGGGTGTCTGTGGCCCCCCTCCCCATTGCTGGCATGGGCCCGGGCACCACCACCTCTGCAGGGCCAGGTGAATGTAAAAATATGAGCGGCCACCCCACCATCGTCCATTCATGGCCCAGCAGACCGTCATCTCCCTGGGGTCTAATTGTAAAATAAGATGGGCTCCTGTGCATGCTTTAAAATAACCCCTGGGTTAGCCAGGTCCCGTGGGCATATATTAATTATAGGAGGGGGCGCATGGGGCCCCCCTCCTAGGGCTTATGAAAGCCCTGCTGGACTGCCACCTCCCCGGGGCTATTTTTAATTATGGAGGGGCCCTCAAGACCTCCCCTGCCATGGTGACCACCACCTCCCCGGGGCTCATTAAATCAATATGGGGGGCCTTGCGGACCCCCCTGCCCCATGAACTGCCTCCTCCCCAGGGCTAATTAAAATGTTGTGGGGGGGCCTCGCGGACCCCTCTGGGGACCACCACCTCCCCAGGGCTAATCAAATTTATGTGGGGGGTCTCACAGATCTTCCAGCCCGGGGGACCACCACCTCTCCGGGGCAAATGCTATCAAAGGGGTGGCCCCTCCAGGTGCCCTAGATGACCCTGGGAACTGCCACCCCCCAGGGCCGGCTCTTGCAATGTGTCCCGGGGTGCCCACCCCTGGGACATTACTGTTTGCTAAGGTTTGGCGGCAGCTTCACCGCTGCCGCCATTCCATAGCAAACTGTGCTCGCTTTCAACAAGTGAGTGCATACAAAATGCTCTCGCTTGTTGAAAGCGAGCATAATTGCTTTGATACAGAGGGAACTGCATATTAGCAGTTCCCTCTGTATCAAAGCAATGCCGGCTTCCGCAGGAGGTGGAGAGCGGGCAGGGACTGCAGGGACCCAGGCTTCCCCCGTGGCCTCTAGTGCAGAAAGTGGGTGGTCTGGATGGTTCCAGGGCACCCAGAAGGAAGGCCCCCAGGGCCAAAATCGACAGGGGGAGAGTGGCCGTGCGGCCCCCCTTTTTTAAAAAAAAAGGAAGAAAAGTGGCTAGGCCTCGGGGGATGTGGTCCCAGGGCCCAAAAACGGCCCAAGAGGGGGGCCGCGCAGCCACCTCCTCTTTAAAAAAAAGAATATATATATATAAAGGCCTGGTCCCAGGGGATGGGGTCCCTGGGGCCGAAATCGGCCAGGGAGGGGGGCTGCGTGGCCTCCTCCCGTTTTTTAATTAAAAAAATGAAAAAAGGGGCAGGCTTTAGGGAATGGAGTCTACGGGGCCAGAAATTGCTCAGGGAAGGGGGGCCATGCAGCCCCCCTTCCAAAAAAAGGAAAAAAAAAGAAAAAGCCAACAATTTGCCAGAGGCCCCGCCCCCTTTCTCTACCACTCTGCAAACACGCCTCCAGGTGTGCTCCTAGTTGGGGAATGAAGTCCCCTTGGCGGATGAAGGGCCTTAGGGGCCAAAAAGGCCTCCTGTTACCTCCAGTAAGGCCCACACAGCTGGATTGCTGAGAGGTGATCAGAGACCATGCCCCCTTCCCCCCCACTCTAAAAACGTGCCTCTTAGCACATTGCTGGTGGGGGGATGACGTCCCCTTGCCTCATGAGGGCCTCAGGACTAAAGTGGACTTCTTCCCCCAAGCAGCAGTGCGCCAGGAGGTGCTTTGCAGAGTGGTGGACAAAGGGGGCGTGGTCTCTGAACACCTCTCAGCAATCCAGCTGTGTGGGCCTTACTAGAAGTAACAGGAGGGCTAGTTGGCCCCCAAGGATCCCCAAGAGCAAAGGGGACTTAATCCCCAAACTAGTAGTGCGCCAGGAGGCACGGTTGCAGAGTGGAGGAGAAAGGGGGCGTGGCCACCAAAAACATCTCAGCAAATCCACTGTGTGGGACATGCTGAAGATAACAGGAGGAGTAGTTGACCTCCAAGGACCCTCAATAGCCAAAGGGACTTCATTCCCCTACTAGTAGTGCGCCAGGAGGTGTGTTTGCAGAGTGGTGGTGAAAGGGGGCATGGCCTGCTATCAGGTCTCAGCAATCCTGCTGTATGGGAGTTACTGGAGGTAATAGGAGGGGAAGTTTGCCTCCAAGGACCCTCAATAGCCAAGGGGACTTCATTCCCCTACTGGTAGTGTGTCATAAAGGCGCGTTTGCAGAGTGGTGGAGAAAGGGGGGTGGCCTGCTATCAGATCTCAGCTATCCTGTTGTATGGTACTTACTGGAGGTAATAGGAGGGGTAGTTGGCAATCGAGGACGTCCTTGGGGGCCAACTACCCCGCCTGTTACCTCCAGTAAGTCCCACACAGCAGGATAGCTGGGAAGTTATCAGAGACACGCCCGCTTTCTCCACCACTCTGCAAACGTGCCTCCTGGCGCACTACTAGTTGGGGGATGAAGTCCCCTTGTCTCCAGAAGGACCTTGGGGACCAAGAAGCCCTCCTGGTACCTCCTATAAGTCCTACACAGTGGAATTCCTGAGAGCTGGTCAGAGGCCCCACCCCCTTTCTCCACTACTCTGCAAACGTGACTACTTCTTTAAAAATCATTGAAATCCACTGGAAAAAAGCAAAGGTTACAGAGATGTTATAGTTAGGAATTAGCATTTAAAAAACCTTAGAAATTCACTATACAAAAACAAAGGTTACAGGGATGTTATAGTTAGGAATTAGCATTTAAAAAACCTTAGAAATTCACTATACAAAAACAAAGGTTACAGGGATGTTATAGTTAGGAAATAGAATTAAAAAATGCCTTAGAAATTCACTGAAAAAAACCAAAGGTTACAGGGATGTTATAGTTAGGCTGACATTTCACTCATACAAAACCAGAGAAATTCAGCAGTTATAGTTAGCTGAGCTAACTATAACTCGCCCTCGCAATGCACTGCTTTTGACCTCACATATTACATCACTCATGACATGGTCAGTGACATCACTTATTACATCACTATTGACATCTTAAATTACATCACTGATGATATCATCCACAGAATCTCTGACACACCCACTCACACCCCAATATAACCTTTCATACACCCACTCCAACTTCTTCACTAGCATTCTCAAAACCATTGACACCCATACCAGTACTTACACACCCACTCACTGATTCATAGGTCTACACACACATCCACTCAGTTACCCATACAGCCACTCATACACCAACTCACTCACTAATACAGCCACTGATATATCTACTCATACACCCAATACAGTCACTCACACACAGGCACTCACTCATTGAGCTACTCACACACCTACTCACTCACCTATAAAGTCAATCACACAGCAATTTACTCACCTATACAGTTATACACACACCCACTCATTTATTCATACAGATACTAACACATACTCACTCACCTATACAGTCATTGACACAAGCATACACTCACCCATAGGGCCACTCTCACTATCAGTCAGTACACATACAGTCACTCATATACTCCAACACTCACCTATACTGCCTTTTACATATGCAGTTACACATCAATATACCACTGACACATCCATTCACCCACCGACATAGCCATACACACACTCACTCCCCCATACAGCCCCTTACACACACACTTACTAACCCATAGAGCCTCTGACTCACCCACACACTCATCCATACAGGCAGTTACACTCCCCCTCACCCACCCACACAGACATTGAGACACCTATACATGTACTCAGACAATCAATCACTCACTATACAGAAACTCACATACCCACTCACACACCTACACAACGGCTTAGGAACCAATGGAAAGAAAGATACAGACATTCACACAACAAGTCACTCACCCATACATTCACTGAGACACTTAAATATTCACTTATACAGTTACTCACGCACCCACTGAATCATCCAATCAGGCACTGATACACCCACTGATTCACCAATACACCTTGGTATGTATATTTAACACTCATAAACTTTTTTTAAACGCTGACAGTCAGTGGATGATGTCATCAGTGATGCCATCAGTGATGTCATCAGTAATGTCACTGACCATGGCATGAGTGATGTAATATGTGAGGTCATAAGCAGTGGATTGCGGGGCACAAGCTATAGTCAGCTCAGCTAACTATAACTGCTGAATTTCTCTGGTTTGCATGAGTGAAATGTCAGCCTAACTATAACGTTGCTGTAACCTTTGTTTTTTTTCAGTGAATATATATATATATATATAGATATATATATATGTATGTAGACTGGAAGCACACTTCTTATGTTTGTGCAGGAGGTTGAGGGTTCTCATAGAATGTTCAGATCAATGTTCAATTCCATCGTATCCAGTTGCTTTCCTGGCAGTTATGGTCTTTGATGCCATGCATTTGCGTATTAGCTTTAATGATCATTTTGTGTGATGAATGTTCTGAACGAATTTGCGATGTTATTTTATTTTATTTTACTGGAGTATTTATATAGTGCTTCGTACCTCTGATAAAACTGTTCTGGGGCTCACTCATTTATTTACACCTGGTGGGTAGATATGGGGTTTACAGAGAAGCCTGGATGTGAACTATTGAGTGTTATGTTTGAGTTTGTGAGAGTTGTGCTAGTCATATTGTAGTGCACCAGTTTAAAGATGGATTGAATCAGAAAGATCTAAGAGTAAAAAGTGTTATGTTCAGTTACTTATGAGTATGATTTTCAGATGTGTAAGTGAATTAATAATTGGGTGGGCGCTTTTCAATAGGAAGGAATGAACTCGACTTACCGCTTTGGAGGAAATGACCCAGTTGAAAACAAGCATTGGCAATGCCACTAGGACTGCCCTCTTCTCATCTGTGCTGCAGCCAGAGAAAAAACCCATAAATTATCTTGTAATTTAAGACACTTTAATAGCATTCCGTGTGTGCACCCCTGAAAGTTCAGCTTAGGCAGCTGGATAAACAAACAAAAAGATCACAGCTGCATGAAAGGCAAGCACTTTTTTTGTGGAAGCACACAACTTCTGCCCAGTCAAAAAATATACTCCTGTCTTCCAACATGTAGGCATAGTTAAGCCCCTCACTAGTGATGCTCAGATAATTGTCTGGCAACAGCTGTGCTGTCAAGCCAGACCATGAAAAGGCAAGGAAGATGTAGCCATGGCACCAGTGTTCACGTCCTCGGACGGTGTCAAAGTCATTCGAGGTTGCTAATTGGCTCCATTACAGTATAGGCATGTCCTAGCAACGAGTTTCAGTGTGTGTGCAGTAAGTTTTTTGCATACAACACAGGTTTAAGTTTTGCATATGTATGTAATCTTCCATGCAGCACGAACAAGTTCCTTCAACCTTTTTTGTATACTTTGTTCCTGATTAGCTTGTATAGTGGATTCGAAAAGAAGATCACAGATGGTTTTGACCCATTTGAATCTGTGAGCAGCACAGTTGTGGAGTGCCTCATAGAACCAACCTTGTGGTCACTGATGTTAAAGGCACAGCTGGCTCTTTTTGATTCATTGGAATAGTCTTGTGTCATCATTAAACTGTTTGCTAAAGACAGTAATCAGAAACCAAAAATATCCCCAGACCTATCTTACTTTCAGCTTCTGGAGGTAGAGCAGGCCTCATGATCCCACAGTATTAAAATTCAATCAGGTTTTCAGAATGAGCAAAAAATTAGCAAAAAAACTCCATCATAATTCTTGTACGCAAACTGCCTTTATGCATATGTGGATACTGTGAAACTCTGACTAAATTTCATTATGCTGTGGTTGAGCAATTAAAGCTCCTTTCTTTGACCTGATGCAAAGGTGGATGGTTGAAAGCTAATTATAACGCTATACAGGTAAGACACAGATTATTTTTATTGGGTGTAAAGAAAGAGGGTGTGTGTTCAACATGGCATCCTGTCACAAATTGAGCATTGCTTCAAATCTTAAAACCATTAAAGTAAATAAATCTATTTGTTTGATTAGAGAACCTTTAAAGCTGTTGATATACTAAACTATCTATGTGGACTGGTGCCAATGTTTACCTGTATAACAAGTAACCCATACTATATGAGTGTAATAGATCATTGACATAGCCAGTGAATGATACAATACACTTAGGCAAATAAGGTTTCTGCTTCAAGTGTTATCAAATGTCATGTAATGAATTGTTGGACTTGGCCCTTTTTGCAGGGTCATCCCTGAACTTTTTGCCTTCCTCCTAGTACCTTTTCTGACCTGGTGTTGGTGGTTTTAGGACTCTGGGCACTTTATCACTGCTGACCAGTGTAAAGGGCATGTGCTCTCTATGGTAAAACGTGGTAAGATTGGTCTACACCTGTTTGGCTAATTTAATTTACCTATCAGTCCCCAGTAATGTGTTATCTCATATACCCGGGGCCAGTAAAATAGATGCTACTGCTGGGCTTGCAGCGCTGATTGCGCCACCCAACAAAGTAGCCTTTCAAACCTGTCTCAGGCCTCTGCCATTGCAGGGCCTGGCACGCAGTTTACAGCCACTGTGACGTGGCACATAAAGTGGGTGCCACGTCTGTGACTCCCCTTTTACTACATATCAGTCACCCCTAAGGCAGGCTCTAGCTAGCCCTATAGGCAGGGTGCAATGTAGGTTAAAGGTAGGACATGTGCCTTAGCTGTGTGGCATGTCCTGGTAGTGACTAACAGCCATTTTGGTTTCTCACTACTGTGAGGCTGCCCTCTCATAGGAATGCATTGGGGATTCCCTGATATGTGCTTCAGTGGTAATTCCGGATCTGAGAGGAGTAGAGTGGTCAAGTTTGGTATGTTTGGAATAGTGGTAATAAATGCTGCGCAATGGTTTTCGCAGATTTATTATCACTATTTTAGAAATGCCACTTTTAGAAGTGGGCATTTCTGTGTGCTATGTGTCTTTGTGCCTTCCTGATGTGTATTGAATGCCAGGCTCTAGAGTGACACGGACTGGGGAGATGCAGTGGCTCCAGAAGGGCTGGGTGAGTCAGCGCTAGGCTGAATAGGCTGACCTGCATTTGGAGTAGTGGGAGGAGTAGCACCTGAGACTGAATAGGACTGTGCCTGCCTTCCACAATGCTGGCTCCTCCCCCCTGTGGTGTGTCTGGGGCCAGAGCCTACACTAACAAAAGGGGTTGTTGTGCACCTGAAAAGAGAGGTGGAAGTGCCCCCCAGAACTGGTTTGGACCGGGCACAGAGCCCTGTGACAGGGGGAAGAATAAAGACAATCATGGTATAAATATTGGGGCTGTGACCCCATGTGGGTGTGCTGTTGGTGCTGACTTAAAATGTGAGGCCGGCAGGCTGCCAGACTGCCAGGAGAAACCGCCTAGGGACTGGACTATTCTGGGGGGCTTGGAGGAGGACTGCACCCCTCTGTTCTAATGCCCCTGGTGCTGGCCTGCCTGGCTGCTCCCTGCCTGCATGTCCCCCCAGCTCTCTTCCAGGAGTGCTGCTGTGCCCTGGACTGGGCAGACTCCTGTGCTTTGGTGCTTGGGGTGCTTAGCCCTCGACCTGGGCTTGGAAGCGCTGCAGGGTTCTTGTGCACTTGAGCCCCTGGCGTGGGCTCGTGTTGCAGTAGCGCGTGGTGAGTGCTGCTGCCTGCTTGCAGTGGGATCCACTAAGGAGGTGCTTTCCTGTGTCCCAGTGGGCGCTGGGATCTGGCCCTAGAACTAGGAGGGTGCTCCAGGTTGCCCCTCCTCACGGTGCCTCCACCGCAGGAGCATTGCGGGCGCTTCCCCAGCTGGTTTCTGAAGCCAAAGGAGAGGGCTCTTGCGGCGGACCTGGCGCGAGCGCCGAAACCGGAAGGCAGGCAAAGATTGCCTGGTTGCGGGCGGGGCTCTTAGGAGAACGAGGAGAGCTCCGCGGAAGTCAGACAGGCTTGCGGCCTGTTGGTGGGCGGGGCTCCCGAGACGACGATGAGAGCCCCGCGTGTCTGCCCAAACTGAGAGAGGCGAGAGGAGAGCCTCACGAGATAAGAGACGAGGGTAGATCCGCCCAGCTCCAGGAGTGCAAAGGAGAAAGCAGGCGGAAGTCAGGCAATGCCTGTGCCTGGTTGTGGGCGGGGCCCACTAGCGCGAGGGAGCCGCAAGAGCAGAATCCAGCCGGAAGCCAGGCAAGCCTGGCTGTGGGAGGGGGTCCCGTGGAGGAACGGAGAGCCCAGCATGTGGCCACATTGAAGGAGTCCGGGAGCCTGCAGCGTGCGCGGCCGGAGCTGACACCAACCGAGAGGGGGATCGTGAGGGAGCCCGGAGACTCACCCGGACTCCTGAGGCGGCAGGAAGGTGAACCGGGAGCGACGACGGCCTGTAAGTAGGCGGACCACTCCCGAAGTGAAGCTTTGGGCGGGAGACATAGGGAGTCCTTCCGCCACTAGTGGTGAGTAGGGGTGCCTCCCCCTGGAGTGTGGACCTGCCAGGGGTATTGTGAAGGACCGGTGGGGGAACGGAGTGGATCCTCGATGGAGGTCTTCGATCCCCCGCATGTTTCGGATATGTTTCTGGCTGCCGTGCATGATCGCAGGCAGCTGCGAGCTGGCCTGCTGTTCGGGGGCATTGTTGCTTGGGGCAGCTCGGGGTAGAACCTCGACGGAGGCCCCCGCTTCTCCCATTGAGCAAAGGAGGTCCCGATTGGGATCAGAGGTAACGCATTTCTGCCGGTAGGCGGGAAAGTGGCCCAGGGGCCTACCAGGAAGGTATGCAGAGCTACCGCACCCTATGTGGTGAGGGTGATGCCGGAAGGAAATCCCTGTGATGTATATAATTTACAAGTGTTCATGCACTGCATTTCTGCTGATTATATGTTGCATCCTATGCTAAGTAAGGTCTAGGCATAATGTGTTTATGCTGTGGTAGTAATGTGTGCACCTAAAAAGGGATTACTGTGCACTGCTGATTAGGTACCGGCCTAAGAGGGGCCTAATATGATTATTATTGAAGAGGTAGATTGACTGTTGATCCCATCCGATCCATCTTCCACTCAGGGGCTAGGGGGCGAATAGAGAGGCTAATTTAAAAATCTCAGGGCCACACTCCCCAAACCTCGTTGGTGAGACACAGGTCGCTTTAGGTGAACTACATCAAAAATCTCACTTGGGGCTCCAGGGCTCGGTAGGCGTTACCCTAGAGGTATTAAACAACCAAGTCTCCTTCATTTCTGAATTGACAATGGCAACTAAGGACGGGAACAGACCCTTAGTGGAATTGGGAGTACCAGACCCCGAGCTCGAGCCAAACTTGACCCAAAACAAGAACCCCGTCGGCACCTCCGTGTGTGATGCCACCTCGAATCCGGGTCTCCAGCTGAAGGTGTTGTCATGGAACATTGCTGGTATCAAAAACAAACTTCAAAATCCTGACTGGTCGCAGTTTGTACAACATCATGATGTTTTATGTTCCAGGAGACCTGGGCTAGAGAGGACTCTGTTATGAGGGGCTTTGCAACCTTTAATGTGCTAGCAACCATGGGGGGCAGAGGCAGACCATCAGGAGGGTTAGGCATATGGGTTGCCACACACTTGGACTGTACTGTTGAGCAGCTGAACACCTCCTCGGTTGATATCCTTTGTACCCTCCTTACCTTTAATGCTGGGACTAAAGTTGCTTTTATTAATATCTATTCCTGTCCAGTGTCTTTTGCCCAGGAATCCCAGACCATAGACATGCTCTCCTCATTCATCGAGCTAGTTCCCCGGAATACTAGGTTGGTGATAGGTGGTGATTTTAATTGCCAGTTCGAGCCCCTAGCTCTCTCGACTGACCCTACGCTTACTGCCGAGGATTCCCTTTGGCTGATCCCTGAGCCGCTGTTTCCTCCAGTGAGAGCCTGGACCCCTCTGGTATTACAGATCAATGCAGTTACACTAACCCATGCATTGAGCATTGAAGGCATGCAATGGTCGTACCAAGTCAGACCAACCCGGAAAATCCACTTTTAATAGACTGGGGCAAGCATCGTTATTGGACTATATTTTGGTGGAAGCAAGTATATGGCAATGGGTCATTGACTTCGCTGTCTGGCCCAGACACGACAGCGACCATAATGCTCTGGTACTCGATCTTAAGCTCCCGGAACTTTATAGTCCCCCTAGCACTAGCAACCTCACTGGTACTAATCTATTGTTAGATAACAACAGGAGGCGAATTAGGTGGGAAACTCTGAAGCAGTCACCAAGCAAGATTGCTGCCCTGTACTCCTTAATTATTCCACCTTTATTGGTAATGGAGCAGGCCGCACAGACCCCTAACCCTAATGGTACCATTGCTCAACTTACGGCTATCCACACTGATTTGACCTCCAGCCTGACCAACATCTTTAATCCCCTGATACGCTCTAAAGGCAAGAGGCCCCCTAAAACCACTTGGTTTAACAAATCTTGCCGAATGGCAAAGGGTGCCTTTATGGATGCCATAAAATCAAATGACAAATCTCTGATAAAAACAAGGCAGGCCTTATATAGAGATACACTAAAGTCAGCCAAAATGGAGTGGGAGTCTGAAAGATGGGATGCAATAAAACAGGCTCTCACCAACAGAGATATGAGGGGGTTCTGGACCCTGGTTAGAACAGCTGGCTCCTCAGAGAGCTCACCCATTGAGCCGAATATTGCAGTAGACGCTTGGAAACTCCATTTCCAATCGTTGTATTCCACCCAGGACACTATAGAGCCCATAGGGGAAATCTCGTCACCTGATGTGGGGAACCCCTTTGAAGATGATCTAGGGTTCACCCTGACCGAAATCCTTAGTGCAATTGGGAAGCTTTCTCTGGAAAAGGCCCCTGGACTAGACAAGATTCCCGGGGACTTATTTCGGGAGCAGCCCAATATCTGGGGTCCATATTTATGTGTAATATTCAACGCCATTATTAATGGCATGAAAATCCCGGAAACCTGGTTAGGGGCAGAAATCTTCCCAGTGTATAAGAAGGGATCTCCCCTCCTGCCCACCAATTACAGGCCAATCAGCCTGATTGATATTTCCCAGAAGTTGTTTGCCAGGATTGTCCTGGAGCATCTCCAGTCCCGGGTGGATGAGTGTGAGATTTTGAGTCCGTACCAGGCAGGCTTCCGCAAAAATATTTCCACCATCTGATCAAATTTTTAGGCTCCAAGTATTATACTGGAAGACGGTGACTATAGAGGGTGGGAGCCTCTTCGTCGATCTTAAATCAGCCTTTGATCTGGTGCCCCGTGACAAACTTTGGGCAGTTTTAGAGCAACTGGGCATTCCGCCCTACTTGCTCTCTTTGATCAAGCGATTGCATACTGGAAACTTTGCCCAGGTGAGATTCGGGAAACATGGAGAACTGACCCCACGTTTCCCAGTGAACAGGGGTGTAAGGCAGGGGTGTGTTTTGGCCCCCACTTTGTTCTGTCTCTTTATTAATGCCCTGGTGGACCAACTAAACGAGGTAGCCAACACTGATGCCCCAAAGCTTGCCCGTGGCAAGGTGCCAGCAATGATGTTTGCGGATGACACCTTGCTACTATCTAAATCGCCCATGGGCATACAAAGGATTCTTGACAGCTTCTCTCTATTTTGTAAAAATAGGGGCCTAGAGATTAACACACTAAAAACCAAGTACATGGTATTTAATCCTAGTAAAACATCTCGCCCCAATCCCACCCTAAATGGTATCCAGCTAGAGAGGGTAGCTGTCTTCGATTACTTAGGTGTCACACTGACGGAAACCTTTGGCTGGGGCCCACAGCAAGACAAGGCAGGCCTAAGGTTAGCACAGATGGCTGGGGGATTAGTAAAACTTTATAGAAACTCCACATCTAGACAACCGGGCCCAGTGACTGAGATATACAAAGTACAAATCAGGAGTGCTGTAATGTATGGGGCAGAACTTTGGGGGCACCTCCCTGTGGGTGGATTGGCCAAAACAGAGCACAAGTTCATGAGGCAGCTCTTGGGCTTGCCGCAAAGCACTCCTCTCATCCCCCTACGTATGGACCTTGGGATAAGACCCATAGATGAGGAGATCGGACTGCGACCTCTGTCTTTTTGGCGTAGGCTACGGGCGACCCCTGAGCTAATAGCCTACCAGTCGGAACTCAAAGCTATTATGGGGCTCCCTGGGGTGGGTAAACTACCCTGGTTCACACACATAAAAGATTTGTCCCGTAGACTAGGCTGGCCGAACCTATGGACCCACCCTGAGGAAGTGTCACCGACAATATCACGGCTTGAACTAGTCAAAACCTATAGACAGTTCAGATTGGCTGAAATTCAAGGGAGTACAAAACCAGGCCGCTTAACTTCCGACTTCCTCAGTTTTAAAGACCAGTATTCATTTGAACCCTTCCTTGATGATGTACATCCGTTTATAGCAAGGAAACTTTATGTTCAATTTAGACTGGGTTGCTTGCCGGTCCACGCATTTACAAAGAACTGGTCAAAAGCTTCCCCTGGTAGCTGTCCTGTCTGTAATAGCCAAGAAGAGACACCTATTCATGTTCTATTCTTTTGCCCAGAATATGATGAACCCAGGAGGCACTGGCTCTTACCAATATGTAGGAACTTGGGGTATCGACAGTCACGGGAGGCCTTCAGAGTCTTGAGAACCGACACTCACCCCCCTATTGTTTTCGCTGTGTCCCATTTTTTAAACTCCTTGTGGCACAGGCGCCGCAAGTTTTTAACTTCCCCTTGCACATGATAATTGTTCCTCTGCCATTTCCTACTGTTTTGACATTATCAACAAATGAAATCAATGTTTAATTCTCTTTTTAAAATTTTAACATCTTTTTAACTGTTATGAATTGTGTTTAACTCATTGTACTTGGCTTATCTTGTAATGGCCATTGTTGTTTTTATTTGCTCAACCTAGTCTTGTATGTATTTTATGTTCTTGCTTTTATGGTCTACCAGATCGAAATAAAGCTTGGAAATGGAATGGTGATTATTATGTGTTACATAATAAGCTATGACGTGTATGCGCAATGTTTTAGGCTACTGTGACGACGTTCATGCCTCATGCTTGGTGCTAAGTGCACCCTTACCAGTAGTTACTGGTTGATTTCACTACCTGTGAATTGTGATATGATGACAGTGGCCCGAGTGGCCCTATAATGTATATAATCTCCTGTAAAGTAATACCTAGTGCCAGGTGGCACAGTGTATATATGTGATTATGCTCTGATGTGTTTTATGGATAATACAAAGGCTATTTTTTATATAACCTTGTGTGGAGTCTCTTTTGTGGTGTACCTAGTGTGTCGCTGCTGTGTGAGTGTGTTGTGCAAACGCTTTACACATTGCCTCTGGGATAAGCCTGACTGCTCTGCCAAGCTACCAAGGGGGTGAGCAGGGGTTATCTTCGGTGTGTAACTCCCTTGCCCTGACCAGAGTGGTGGTTTCTGCCTGGCTGAGGCGCTTGCCCTAGCCAACCAGAAATCCCATTTCTAACATGAATTAAGTGAAGTCAGAGTCAGAACTGAATTTGAAGTGATTTGCCTGTTCAGTTTCCATGAACTTGTTAGCTGCTGAGGCTTTTCCCGCTTCATGTTTGGGGCACTTTTCACTTATGCTTTCATAAAGTTTTTTAATACAAAAGTTATCCAGGCTAAATTTGTGTCCTATTTTCCTCACATGTTGGGGATTGTAACAGTGCCCAGTGTTTGTGGATTCCCTTGAAGCTAACTGAGAAATTAGCACAATTGAGGGTGTTTTTTTTTTATGTGAACAAAATGCTGTGCAAAAAGCATACTTTATTTCTAAAAATGGCATCAACCAAATTCTTCCTAGTTTAAGATCACCATCTTACTAGCATTCAGACTCAAACGGAGTAGTAAAAAAACTTTTTTACCACAGTTTTTGCATTTTTCTAAGTGGCAGTTGAGTTTTCTTTTTTTGTGATTAATAACCATTTGCAGTTTGTGAAACCCATGTATAAACCCGAAGAGTTACACATTTGTGGAAACTAGGCAAAATTCTAAATTCAGCAAGGGATAACTCATGTTGATCACTCATGGATTTTCCAAAGAAACCAATTGTTCAAATACAAAAATGGTGAAAATAAACAGAATAAAATAGCAGTTCACAACAACATTTTCAACTGTAATTTTCTACCCTCAATGGCCAATATATAAAAGTAATATACCAATATGTCTGCCAGACCCTTGTGGATGTATAGCATTTGTTGACCATACAATACTGAGAGCCAACAACTGAGCTGCAGCTTATAAAGATATTTTATTGTATACTGATCATGCAACAATTAATATGGTAAAATCTAAAAAATTAAAAATGTGAATAAAGGAATCATATGCGTTTCTGAAATGTGCCCAAGATACTGAGCTTCGGAATAGCATTTATTTGTACAACTGTGATCTTGAATTTACCCATACTATAATGTGATTCAGATGGCATTTTTCAAAATGTATTTTTGCACACAGGCTTACATCTGGGAGTCACAAATGTAGAGAAATTACATTTCTAATACCAAATGTTCCATTATTCTGTATTCTCACACTTCTCCTGATATGAACAGTATGCCACTTGTGTGGCTGGGCCTATCCCTCACAACAGCATAGGACCCAAAATGCAACGTGGAAACATCAACATTTTTGCCTTGCAAATTGACCCATTTTAGCCATGTGGGTAGCTGAGATATTTAGATCCAGGCTCAATGGACACCCAGGGAAACCTACTAAACCTAGAGATTTAGCAAAACCAGATAACCAGGACAGTCCAGGGTAAAGTGACTTGCATGGATTCCACAAAGTTTTCTTATGCAGAATATCCTGCAATCATCAATCGTTGGCTAAAATCACTATTTTTCTCACATTTCTGTGAGAAAACGAAAAGTTCCACAGTCTGTACAGAGCCACAAAAGTCCTGTCATTCAGCATTCCCACATTTCTCCGAATAAAAATAGTACTCCACTTGTGTGGATAAGCCTTTCAACCATGACACAATAGGCCTCAAAAAGCAATGTGAAGACCTCATCTTTAGTCCATGAAGAATGGTTGCAAGGGTATTTGGGGTTGACTACCACCAAGAGAAACCTACTAAACCCATATGTTTCACCTAGTGGAGTCCAGAGTGGTGTGGCTTGCATGGATCCAGTGACATTTTCTTACCCATAACACCCTACAAACTTCAAACATTGACTAAAATCATGTGTTTTCCTTAAAAGCCTGCAAGTGCTTGAAGATCGTTCCGCATGCTGACAAAACGCTTGTGAAACTCCTCATTCAGAAGGTTACAGCTGATTGTAACTCCATCTTCTATATGCTACAATGCCTGTTTGAGAAGTACAGGTGTATAAATTATTATGTGATACAAAGGGGAGGAGGTGTTCTTGAAAAAGCAATGCCAAATGGATGTTGACAAATGGCTGCTAATAAAAAGCCTGGTCACCATGCTCACACCGTTTGAGATCTTGACTTGTGAAGCCACCAAGGAAGATTGGAACATGAGCCGAACCATCCTGTGGTTGCACATGCTGCAGGCCCCTTGTGGAAGGTGAAACAATCGTTTACCAATGTTAATGAAGAAGAACCTGGCTGAGCCAATAGCTTAATTCTTTATCTGGTTTCATACAAGTCTGCAATAAAAGATTGTGGCCTCAAAAGTGTACATCTGTGCCACTATCCTGGATTAATGGTTCTCATATGGACTGTCTACTTTCATTCCTTTTCCAGCATTTAATAGACCTTGATTAACAAGAAAGCAATTGAACTGAAAGATTGCAAATTTAAGGCCAAAGAAGAGCTGAAATGCTCTCTTCACCAAAACTCTGGAGAGTATGCTAGTGGCTGCCCCAATGCATGTCACAACAGCAGGGTCCACCCATAACTATGACAAGTCACACCCACTGGCCTGACATAATGCCAGGCTCTGCAGCCCACCTCGCTGCATATATCTTAAGACTGTCTGCGATGAAGAGCAGGGCCTGGCCACAGTTCAGATTCTGAACCACCCCAATTTAGAGTACAACTTTGAGACTATTGCTTTCACCCCCTCTACAGACAAACAAAGACTGTCCACTGTGGATGTTAGATGCCAACGAAGGATGGGTTGGAAGTACTGGCCAGAGGTCACAACATGCACACCATCCTCTGCTATGCACTGCCTAAGGTAGAGTGTTAAAGTTGGTGTTCACGATTTTGGCTTGCAGAGTTCTGTAGTCTACCCTACTGTGTGCAGTTAAAGGAAGTGCACAGTGCGGATTAGCTGCTGCTGTAGATTGGAGAACAGCTTCTGCATGCACAATACCATAGTATAGTAAAATACAAGATGTTACCATAAAAACATGATTTGGAATCACCCCCTTCTTCATAAGTCTCCAAACCATGACCTGTAACAGTTAAGTGATCTACAAATGTTTTCTACAGACACTGCAGCTATTCCCAGCTTTCACAACCAAATAGGGTGCACACAAATGGTGAGAATGTAAATGTTGAGGTGCAAAAAATTCTTCAATGTTGAATATCATTACAAAAACACATAAATATACAAAGAGACAAATAGTAAAATTAAGTTATGGTTAGGTTTGCTCATAACATCATACTATATGTTTAAGACCCTCTTACATTCACTGACAAAAACACAAAGTACAGTTATGGTTACAAAAGCAAACCTAAAAACACAATTTTTGGTTATTATTCAGTACCTGGCCCTAACTTGCACCCAGTCATGCACTGCTTATGATCTCACATAGTCATTTGAGATTTCAACAGTGATGTCATCACTGATGTCATTTAACATATCATGAGTGATATAATATGTAAGCATAAGCAGTACAAAACAGGGTTGCAAGTAATAGTAGTTTACTGAACCATTACTAGTGAATATCAGTGGTACGTGAATCCTGATATCCTTAAATTAAAAGTCTATCTATTTTCTAATTTCCTTATTACAGTTAGGGGGATATTCACAAGAACGTGCGATAAACATCGCCAAAATAGGCTAACACAATTTTCCATATCGCCGTCTATCGCAGGGAAATAACCCCGTGTCAAGTCGTATTCACAACACGGCTGTAACATGCGATAGTTTCCCGATAACGCCTCAAATGTCTGCGATACAACTACTGCGACAGCGATAAAAAAGGAAAGTTGAACGCGAAAAAAGTTGCGATGGGCCCAACCGCGATAGAAAAATCGTCGACAAGCAGCGCCAGGCTTGCAATTCCCACATCAGGCAAGAAAAATCACCATAAAAGCAGCAAAAAAATAAAAACAAAAACACATAACAACAGCGAAGCACAATGGAGGCAGCCGGAGCAAGTACAGAGGACAACCCGAACCCCACAAGCCCCACGGAGGACCAGCCTGGGACCTCGGGGTCAGGGTAGGGCAAGGAGAAGAAGAAGAGGAAGACGCGGTTCAGTCCGCAGGAAAACAGGATCCTGATCACGGAGGTGATAGAACACCATCAACAACTGTTCAGGACAATGGACGAGGTCAAGAGGTGCTGGAATGATGTGAAGCGCAAAACCAAGCAGAAACTCGCAAACAACCGCAAAGCAGCAATGCAGACTGGGGGTGGGAGACCTGCGCCACAGGAGGAGCTGGATGAGATGGAGGAAATGGTGTCCACAGTCATCAGTGTGGCGACGGTGGCAGGAGTCGGAGGACCAGACACTGCTCAACATGACCTGACATAACAGCAACAGGGTGAGTAACCACCAGGGACTGGGGGGACGGGGAGATGGGCACAATGGCACACATGCACAATGAAGTATGGCACACTGCACAACCACAATGACTCTGGATCATGTCCCTGATCTCCTTGCCATACTGCAGCACACATAGAAACAGCAAGTAGTCCCCCATCCACAATGTGCCCAGAGGGGGCCCTCCCCACACATCACCAATCTCACAACAAACACATGCACATGTGCTGAACCCAGCTAAGCTGCAGATCCGTGAGCCCCACTGACAATGCAAGTGACACTGCATGACGATGAGCATGTCTGCAGGCCACTCATCATGACATGTTGCACGCCACGACACTGAGGTTGCTGAGTGTGGTCCACATCCGGAAAGGAGCAGGTCACACACTGACACATCCACGTGCACAAACAACCCCTGATGGCAACAAGACATCTGCGGACAAACCATGCCCAAGCGTCCCAACTCCCACCAAGAGCCCAATTCACCCAAGTATGCAACATCTCAGCACTGCATAAGCACAGAAGTCAAAGGCACACCACCTGAAAGGGAGAAGGCCAGGCAAAGTCTGAGTTGCAGGGGCGACTCTCCCACAATGCAGCACACACACAAGACTCAGAGCACATCAACATTGACAACAATGTGGTACAAACTACAACACTTTCACAACAGAACAGAGGACACAACTGCTGCCGCTTGTGTGTAGAAACTGGCCAATCACATTTGGCATAGCAGGAAACTGTGACATGAAAATGGACAAGTACAACCCCACATCCCTGATGGTGCACAAATGTCCACTGTCCCGCTTCAAAAAGGCACCTACTCCTAAACAGTCACAATGTACATTGTCATGCAGTCTGTTTGGAAACTTGCCCAATGCGTGAACATACATGGAACACACTGTTAAACTGCATCTCCCCTTTACATTGCAGAGGGAGAATCATCACCTCCTGCAGAGCAGACCGAACACCTCCTCACTGATGATGAGGAGGACCTCCCCACCTTCGACACCGACGCCCTCCAAGAGCTCATGGACTGCTTCGGCCTCCACCTCCAGGAGCAGGGCAGCCCAGCTGCATCGAGGGAGCCCACCCCTGCACAGAGCACACAGCAGGAAGCACCCACCACCCCGGCTGTCTCCCAGGATCCCCATGACCAACACATGGCATTTCAACGCCGTGTGTTGGAGGGCCAGAAGGAGATGGCTGAGCAGGTGCGGGTGGGGTTCGACCTCATGGCAGCCAAACTTGATGCCATCCATGGGTGTCTACATCCCATCAGGGACCACTTACAGTCCCTAACGGACACCCACAGTCCGCTCCATGGTCTCCAACGAGCCATGGCTGACATCGCTGGAGTCATGACTCAGAGACAAGAACACCTGGCTCCAGCGATCTCAGCCGTGAGTTGGGACACATGCGGAGGCTCATGGAGGACTCAGTGCGGATGGAGGCGGAAAGGATGGCTGCCATGGCTGCACATCAGCGAGATGTGGCTGGGATCTTCCATGCCCTGCAGATCCTCATTATGGCATTGCTGCCACAAGGCCTGGCGCAGATGAATGCTGCTGCTCCTACACCATCCACATCCCCGCCCCCTGATGTGTCAGTGCCCCACAGTGCGGCAGACATTCCACCTCCGGCACCTGATGTGTCACTGCCATACAGTGCGGCCGGCAATCCACCTCCGGCCCCTGATGTGTCAGTGCCACACAGTGCTGCAGCCAAAACACCAACACCCACAGGTGAGGC
Organism: Calotriton arnoldi; assembly: GCA_963921515.1. Lineage (NCBI taxonomy): Eukaryota > Metazoa > Chordata > Amphibia > Caudata > Salamandridae > Calotriton > Calotriton arnoldi. Next base: position 276,438 of record CAWUFW010016585.1, on the reverse strand, counting down.
ACATCACACATCAGAGGACGATGATGTGGATGAGACTGCCATTGTGGTAATGAGGAAGCGGTAGCATTCATCTCCGCCATATGGCCAGTTTCAGCTTGGTTCGGCCCTTTGCATCATCACCTTCCACTGTCCCCCGATACACTCTGCGGCACTCACCTTGGACCTCGACATGGACTGCCATATTCTGTTTGGTTACCAATGCCACAGCACTCAGACTGCGGACTGAACTCTTCCTCTTCCGATGAACTTGTCCTTCCCTAATGGATTCTGGCTGGCCCTCCACGGGGCAACAGTGTCAAGTGGGGTGTGCATGCTCCAGCTGCAACACTCCACTGGAAGTGAATAAAACATTCAAATTCACACAGATGTGTCATGTCTATGATCCTTCAAGTATGACAGTATGGATGAATGTGGGGTCACTGATTCCCCCTCACGTCCATTTTGCACATGTTGTGGGGCTTGGGTCACAGGGTGCAACATTGCCGATTGCGGTCCGGGTGGCACAGACACTACAACGGAGACACACGCATTGGTTACTTCCTTGTCGAGGCCAGAACTGAACCACGCCCAGAGCCCCGGGCTCATTGTTCACACCCCTACGCTGGACTGGCATACGCCAGCCCATCCCACTCCGCTTACGCTCACAGGGGTTGATGACACAGCTACATGTCCCGGGTCTTCCCTGTAGTGATCTGCTGGTCACTGGTCTAGTCGTCAGCATGCCACAGCCACTCCCCAAGGGCTGGTTTACACCCACACCACACCCATCCAGCACAGGCGTCACGAGACATGTGACCCTGCCAATAAAAGGGGCCCACCACAGCACATCCCACACTGCCGGAGGTGACATGATGGCGTCCGCATCCACGGTAATCAATCATGAGGGGTCCGTGACTTGCGTTGCACAGAGTTAGTGGCACCCGATGACCTGCGTCCGGCACGGGCCTACCGCCACGTGGCGATGACTTGCGTTGCACTGAGTTGGTGGCACCCGATGGCCTGGGTCCGGCACGGGCCTACCCCCACGTGGCGATGACTTGCGTTGCACTGAGTTAGGCCCACCTGAAGAGCTGAGCGGGTGTGCAGCCTGGGATGATGCGTTGGCCTCGATACTGCGTCCAGCATATCAGGACTCGGTTTGATTTGTGAGCCCTGCTGGACCGCAGTGTACGCGCAGGCAGCATTCAGCACACACATGAATCCGCGGTGCCGCAGGGTGCGCTGGGGGCCTGTGGCGCGGAATCCAGCCATCGGCTGAGGAGGTTGCACCGGCACGTGGAGGGCCCTCATGGAGACACGCCAGTGGCGGCAGGTGAGCATTGAGGCCTGGGTGCGCAGGGGCGGGCAGTCATCGCTGGGCGGCGGACCGGTCTGGGGACCAGGGCTGGGGTGCAGCAGGTGCACAGGATCGCGCAGGCACCACGGGTCACGGCGGCAGCCTCGTGGCTGGGTGGGGGGCGCTGCCCTGGCAGACACGGCCCTGCATGCGCTGACGAGATGTGTGCGGGTTGGCTTGGGACGTAGTCACCTCGTCTCCAGTGTGAATGCAGCCGTTGATTGTGGTCGGGCACGTGTGTGTAGGCCTATGGTCATGATATGGCGGACACAGAGACACATGCAGTAGTTACTGTGGCGGCCATCCCAGAACTGGACCACGCCCAGGGCCCCGAGGTGTTCATTTGCGACATACGCCGGCCAAGGCCGCTCCGCTCAGGCTTACAGGGGGACCACATGGCTACATGTCCAAGGGCTTCCACACTGCCTTGGGTAACCTGTTTGCGTCCACTGTCCACTACACAGCAAACACCAGCAGTAGATGTCCACATGGACATGTCTGTGCTCTGCATACTGCAGTCTGTCCAGCACATCTCCGCAATACTTGACATTGTGTCCTTTCTTTGTGCTGGGTCACTTGCCTCCTTCGCACATTCTTGGTTCCCACCTCTCCCCACATTCTGAAATTGTGTGGCAGAGGGGCTCTGCCTTTGTGGATGGTTTGTCTACATGTCAGGCCCCTGTTACCACGGTTACTTGTGTTGTCATGTCCGGTAGTTGAGCATGTTGGTTGGCATGTTGTATGTGATTTTGTTACGTGTGCTCTCCCACAGTTGTGAATTGTGTGATTGTGGAGTTGAGGTGTGTGGTGTGTTCAGTTAGTACTTACCAATGAGCAGTGCATTGCCATGGGTGCCATCCTGGAAGCGCTGGTTGATGATGGACTGTCGGAAGATGTATGTATCATGCACACTGACTGTGAAGTTGGCGACGACATTGGTGAACTTTCCCCGGTGGTCCACTATCGCCTGCACATTGATGGAATGCGTGTGCTTTCTGTAGTGGTAATTGTGTGCAGGGTCGGCAGGGGGCACAAGTGGTACATGTGTACAGTCAATTGCCCCCGACACGTGCGGTAAGGCAGCTATGGCGTGATGCCCTTGCATGGTCTCCAGCTGTTCATGCACAACATGGGGGAAGTGAAGGTGCAGGGGTATCAAGATGATACAAACCGTGATGTTTACAGGTATGATGAATCCTGCATGATGAGACCGTAACAGATGTTTGTGTGGTCGTAACCTTCCTTTTCTTTCCTGCGGAGGTTACGGGCACACGGACTTCTGTTACAGTATGTTTGGACTGGATTCATCATACCTGTATGTATTCCGGTTTGTCCAAGTGCAATACACTGTACCAGATTATGTTTGTGACTATGAGGACGCTTGACCATTGTCACCATTTCTCCAACAGGTTTCTGACTACTGATTTTGGGATATGGAATGGTATTGGGGAGTTCCCGCAGCATTTGCAGTTTATTAGATCCACAAGTTGCCCTGGTGAAGTTCCCCGTTGGGAATGGAACGACGTTGGCTGTGCTTTTCAGTCTTGTTGTTTATGTATTTGTAATAAAGTTCTTTTTTCCACTACCGTTGACTACTGGACTTCATGACCTGGGGGAGAGGGTCCGGGGGGTGGTTGCGGTGGGTGTTGTGGCCCTCTTGGGTCTCCGAGCTGCATGGTCAGTAGCTCCATGACATGTGTTGGTCTTCAGATGTGGCTCTGGGCTGGGCTCCCTTTCATGCTGCAGGTTGTCGTCCAGCTTTACACCAGTAAAAGGCAGGTGTTAAATCCCTGCTGCTAACGCGCCTTATCGCCTGTTTTTGGGTCACATCGGGCTTGTCGTTGAGAATATCGCAAAGTGGTGTTTTCGTGTGTTTTTGCACGGGTACGCCTACTCTGCATATCATTAGCGTTAGTTGTCACTCTCATCTGTGGCGATGTTTTTTGCGGCAGCTATCGCTGGGAAACTGGCGATATCAGCAGTTTGCACCAGCTTGGGAATAGGGCGATGAATCTATCGCCACTTTTGCGGCGCTAAAGTGCCGATAAATCGGCGATAAGTCCTTGAGAATATGCCCCTTAGTTTTTAATATCTCTAGTCATCAGAAATAAAGAAATGATGAAGCTGCCCAAATGGAATAAGCTATTAAATTTGAGTTATGATGTCCTAATGCTAGCAGCCTGAGCCAACAGCCTCCAGATCATGATTACAGCTGCAGTTTAAACAAATAAAAAAGGAATTGGCTTTTCCTTCTTATCTGTATTTTTCTCAAATGAACAGTGTCCAGCAGAAAGAATATATTTATGGCAACACATGTATTGGTTATTTTTATAAGAATTTTCATTAATGACATTACAAAATTTCACCTGGGGTTGCATATAATGATGTATTGATTTGGTGGCTAAAGGACAAGAACATTTTATCAGTGTTCCCCGAGACTAACACAAGCATTCAATTATGAAAACTGATGCAAGCCGTCTAGGTTGAGTTGGTAGGAGGACAGGTCACAGCAGGAAGCATTTCAGTTCTCCAGTTAGTGAGCTAAAATCAGTGATGATATTCCATCCTTCCATTGACTGCACAGTCTTTGTGTATGTATGTATTTCCTCCACATCTCCCCTTTCCAAAGGTGTTGCGGAATGTTCAAGAGGAAAGAAACTTTGTTGTTTCTTGGCTAAGCATCCATAGTCCCCACCCTCTTGGAAGATGTTGGAGATGTTGGAATAGCAACTACTATGGTTTTTGATGGATTTTCCTCCAGAAATTCATCAGTCCTTTATTACTCTTCTCTATCTAGTCATTATGACTAATGGAAATGGAAAGGTTAGGGCTCTGTAACTTAGGATGTTCGGTTGCAGCAACCAAAAACCATTCCCTTCAGGAAACGTTCAGCTATGTTTAATTACCAACAACAATGTGTACAATTCAGTGAGTGGTGCACAAAACATAATGGTTCTTCTTTAGCTAGAGAATCTCACCTGATGTCTATTTTTTTAGGCAATGGTTTCCTTAAAGGTCTGACTACTTCAATTTAAATGGTCAATGGACAGCCATTGGGATATGTAAAACCCCTTGGAACTCACTACGCTCATTAAAATTGCCAGGTTACTTAGAAGGTTTAAGAATCATAAATCTTTGTGTAGTCCTCCAGTTCCACCCTGGGATCTCCACTTCTGGTAAAGACGTTGCAAGGGCCTCAATTTCAGCCTTTAAAGTAGATATCTTTTGCAATGCATGTGTATAAAGTTACTTTTTGATCACCATTGCTTGAACCAGAAGAGTGGGTGAACTGGCAACCTTAGTTATTTCAGCGCCTATTTTAGAGGATTGAACAGAATTGTATTAAATTAGGGACAGAACCTGTATTTGTTACCAAACTAGCTTTGACATTCCATGAACAAGATATTGTCTTACAGACAACGTATTAAAACCTTTTGAGTGTCAATGCAGGCGTTGTTATGTTTGATCCAGTAGGGAATGTAAAAAAAGCTCACATCACTTAAGTACATGGATTAGTTCTGCTATTTTAAATGTATATTGTATTGGACCATAATTGTAATTATATAGTCCTTACTACCCCTGAAGAGATATTGAAGTAGTCTAAGCCAGGCAGCATGTCTCCCAGGAACTCTACGGGCCTCATTAATGAGGCCCCTTGCGCCGTCAGAACGTCACTTTTTGTGACATTCCGTGGTGCCAGAGCCTGCTCCATATTTACGAGACAGCACAAAGCCACTTTTTTGGGATTAATGCTGCCTCGTAAATATTGTCCCCTTTAACGCAGTTTTCTGAGTTAAAGGGGCGTGCAATGGGTGTTGCTGGGGGCGTTCTCAGCAACATCCATGGCATTTTTACACTGCCCCAGATTTACAAGAAATCATAAATCTGAGGCAGTGCCAAAAACTTAAGCCTCCCCAGGGGAGGTGTAAGGGAGGCACAACGAGGAGAAATATCTTTATTTCTCCTTGTTTTTCCTTTTTCTGCAGCACACATAGAAAAAGGAAAAAGCCTCTTGTGATTGTTTTTGTGCAGGAAGATTTACCTTCCTGCACAAAAATAATCATCCCCGCAACGCAGGCACCCTTGTACAATGGTGCAAAGGTGCCTGCGTTGGCGCACGGCAGCCCATTGTGCGCCGGTGCAGGGGAAAAGGACAGGAATGCGTTGTATCTCATAGATACGGCGCATTCCTGACCTTTCCTTTTGCCGTAGGGCAGCGCAGCAGGAAGGCCTGCTGCGCTGCCCTACGGCAAAAACACATAAATGAGGCCCCACATTTGTAGTTAATCCAGATGTCATTGGTTATTGTTGGTCACTGGGATTAGTCTTGCATTCTCAAGGAGACAATTCCATGTCTTTGCTCCAGTTTCTTTCTGGTAGATTAAATTGATAGGATTAGATGCGATCATTAGAGGGAGCTATGTGAGTTCATACAAATGACTGGCGTGATTAACAGATAAGCTAGAGGAAATTAGGTATGTGCTCCAAGAGAATATTCAGTCCCTGAATTCACAAAGGAATCTTATGTGAAGTATCTTTACAAGTGCCTATCTTTTTATGTGTGGATTCTCTGACTCGAGTGCAGAGAATCAGCAGTTATAAAGCTACTACTCATAAAATTTGTGATTGGCAACAAATAGTAAACTTACACAAAAGTGTAAGTTTACCTTTGTAATCAGGCCCAACGTGTTTCCTTAACTGAAGTATGAAAGGCAGCTACTTCGTTATCATATGTCACATCAGTTGGTCATTATAGTTTGTCATGCACAAATTCTCAGGAAGGTTCTCTTGGGAAAGCTGTTCGCAATGCTGTCAATTCATAGATACTAACATTGACTTCGGTAATCAGGAAAATACACGGATGTTGCATCAATGTGCTTTCTTGTCTTGTATATGATTATTAAAACATAACAAGAATTATGTGCTTGCTGCATCCTTATAAGTAAGGACTGTGACGCGGAAGACGGATAAGGAGGTAATAACTCGCTTATATTCCAGGAAACCTCATTACTCCATGCCCAGGTTTTTATTTTCCCAGTAAATTGCTCCCTCATTCTCTTTCTTGTTTCTCATGCCTAAACTCGAGTATGACATGAAGTGCTGATTGGATAATGCGGAAGTGTGGGACTTAGAAAACACAAAAATAGACTAAAAGCCGATTTACACAGATGGCATCTCTTCTGTTTAAAAAACAATACTCGTTAAAGGTTGTCTGTCTCGAGGTGTGGTGTCATGAGTACGGGCTGGGGCGAGGAAGACCTGGACTGCAAGCAATTAAAATTACTGGTAATTAATCGGATCATTATATCTAGACACTGGTGTGGTGTTATCATATACATGAAAAATCGATGCAACTGTTTATTTCTATAAGAGGTGGAGAGATTATAGAATTCCAGTGAGTGAGGAGTTTAAATCAGATGATTGAAAAAGATCTAAAACACTCATCGACATATCAAGCAATGGCTATTTCCTCACAGCTACGCCCTCGTGCTGTTTCCACGTGATATTCTGGGACTGGTACCTCCAGTCTTAGAACAAATTGAAAATAATGTTTATTACGTGGTGTCTGGAAATAAGCGCCAGCTACATCTCCAGACACCATAGAGAATGGTATCAATAAGTTGGGGGGGGGGGGGGGCATCCAATACATATCCTTGAACATGCCCTTGTTATTCGTAGAGAGTTTCAGCCGAGCAGGCCTGGTCCCATCCCTGGGGGCATGTTTGTGTATAGCGTCAGTCTGACTGCCTGTCACAAAATGTTATCAGTCACTGATGCTAATGCACCAGAGCCTTTTCAAAGCCCCAGACATCTTTCTTGCTTCCATCACGAAAGCGAGGATTTGGCTGTCTTATTAGAACTGTTGATGTAATGCTCAGTTCACGAAGACACAACTTTAGAGTCCAGCTTCTTGCCCTCCATCCAACGTGCTCTAAATGACTATCTGTTTCCCAAGCAAAAACCTTATTTCAGCGCAAATCCAGTGTGTTTGGGTTTCTTTTCAATTGTAAATTGGGACTTTTTTTTTTGGGTCAACACAGAGTTGTTCACAAAACAGGCTAGTAAAAGTGCTTCTTCGGTGGAATTTGCAGCCAGTTCACGGTTTATGAGGAAAAAAGAGTACCTTTCGTAAATAGCCATCTGTGTTTAAGGTTGCACGTCACTATTCTGAGGGCGACCATATTCACCTACAAAAGAATTGCATGCACTGCATTACCTACCCCCACATTGTGAAATAGAAAGTATATATTTACCACTCAACTCCACCTCTACTTACCTAGACTTCCCTTGCGTTGTATTTGTTCGAGTTATGCTATGGATGCAATAATTTTGTCATGCGATAGATTGTATGTGATATAATGTGGATAAAGCATATTTTTGCACACGTCTAAACTACTCTCTTTTCTGGTCAATCAGAAACAGAAAGATAGGGGGGAAATTATGCAATGTGCATGAGTGCATGGTTTCTTTTCACGTACCACGCCCATCCACAAAACCCGTCCAACCAACACAAAATACTAATACACATTATTTCACAACACAGACCACCAGTTTTTCACAATGTACGACCCAACCAAATGAGGTAACCAAACAGACCAGACCACACTCCCCTATATTAAACAATACAACATGACGGCGTCTCACTTCTACTGCGCTACAGCACTTCGCCTCCACCTAACACCTCGCTATTGCGCTTGAGGGTCGATCACAAACATACAATACATACATACACAACAAACATACAAATACAAATATCAAAGAGAAAAATGGAAAGCCGCACAGAGGGCCTGATTCACAGAACTAACTTACATCAAAAACGTAAAGTTAGTACTTTTTGGTATTCACAGAATACACTTACTCATTTTGGTATTCACAGAATGAACTTACTCATTTCGGTATTCACAGAAGTTAGTAGTCCTAACTTTAGGACTCCTAAATGCCTTCTGTGAATACCGAAAGTCTTAAAGTTAGGATTTTCTCAGTTTAGGAGTAGTAAAGTTAGGACTCCTAACTTTAGGACTCCTAAATGCCTTCTGTGAATACCGAAAGTCATAAAGTTAGGATGTTTCTCAGTTTAGGAGTAGTAAAGTTAGGACTCCTAACTTTAGGACTCCTAAATGCCTTCTGTGAATACCGAAAGTCTTAAAGTTAGGATTTTTCTCAGTTTAGGAGTAGTAAAGTTAGGAGTCCTAACTTTAATACTCCTAAACTGAGCAAAATCCTAACTTTAAGACTTTCGGTATTCACAGAAGGCATTTAGGAGTCCTAAAGTTAGGACTACTAACTTCTGTGAATACCGAAATGAGTAAGTTCATTCTGTGAATACCAAAATGAGTAAGTGTATTCTGTGAATACCAAAAAGTACTAACTTTACGTTTTTGACGTAAGTTAGTTCTGTGAATCAGGCCCAATGTCTCCACCTATTGTGCCCTTCCAAATGATAACCCTGAGAAACCACTGTATCCAGTGAGATGCAATGACAGCAAGCAAATCTGTAAGGCATTCACAAACAGATACATAAGAAACTAAGGGGCATATTCACAAGGAGCTATCGCCGAATTAGCAGCACTTTATTGCAGCCAAAGTCGTGATAAATTTACCCCCCCATTCACAAGCCGGTGTTAACAGCCCACAGCACCAGTTTACCCGCGATAGCAGCCGCAAAAAACATCGCCACAGAGGACCCTCGCAAATATCTCTAATGAGATGCAGAGTAGGCGTTCCCGTGACTAAAGCCGAGACAACAGCACACCTCAACATTCACAACGACCAGCCACATCCGCGATAAAAACACAAAACAGGCGATAAGGCACGTTAGCACCAGGAAATCTACACCTGCTCTGACCTGGTGTAAACTCGGACGGCATCCAGCACCACAAAAGGGAGCACAGCCCAGGGCCACATCCGAAGGGCAACAGATGCCATGGAGCCACCCATCATGCAGCCCGGACACCCAAGAGGGCCACAACACCCACCTCCACCACCCCAGGACCACCCCTCCCTGGCGCCCCCCGACCAAAGACATGCCACATCAGCCACACCTAAACATGCACAAAATATTCAGCTTGATGCTGCACAATCACAACTGGTGACATGGATGTGTCATCACAGAAATGACCAGCACACATTCACTTTCGAAGCAACAAATGAAACTTTATTAAAATGAACAATGAAATGAAATAAAGACACATGGCCGCTCCACTCGGGACAATACGTAGGTCACAGCCTGTAAGACAAAAAACATGATGAGAAGGTGTGTCCTGCGCACATCAGAGGACAGAGAGAGAGAGCGAAGGAGAGAGAGAGAGGAAGAGTGGGAGGGAGAGAGAGAGGAAGAGAGGGAGAGAGAGAGAGAGAGAGAGAGAGAGAGAGAGAGAGAGAGAGAGAGAGAGAGAGAGAGAAGAGAGAGAGAGAGAGGAAGAGAGAGAGAGAGAGAGAGAGAGAAGAGGTTGAGAGAGAGGAAGAGTGGGAGGGAGAGAGAGGAAGAGAGGGAGAGAGAGAGAGAGAGAGAGAAGAGGAGAGAGAGAGGAAGAGAGAGAGAGAGAGAGTGCCGCCCCTGCGCACCCAGGCCACACTGCTCACCTGCTGCCACCGGTGTGTCTCCAACCACGTGCCGGTATGTAGGGCAGTTCACCAGGTCACACATCTGTTTCAGAGCCATCAGCTGAAACAGAGCCCAGATACATGACTGGCACAGTACACACACTTGCACAAGACAACATCGCCTGCCCGCCCATGCACACCCAGGCAGAGGCACCCCAACCTCTCCCGCCGCACATTGGAGCATGCCCGCCCATGCACACCTAGGCCTCAATGCTCACCTTCCGCCACCGGCGCGTAGACAGGAGGTCCCACCACGTGCCGCTGCAAGCCACAAGCCCGGGGCCCGCGGACATGGCACCCTCCACATCATGCAGCCCCGCTCCGCAGGCCACCAGGTCTCACGTTTGGTGCTGGGTCTTGATTACTCCATGGCAGAGGACATACCAGTGCACCCAGCACCATCGCAGGCTGCACACCCGCTCAGCCCAATGGGTGCCACCAACTTTGGCATCCCGGAAGCGACGCCACGTGGCGGTAGGCCCGTGCTGCCCGCTGGCTTTGGCCTACACTGCGGTCCAGCAGGGCACACAAAACCTGAGCCGTTCGGACCGCCGGGACGGGGCATCATCACAGGCTGCACACCCGCTCAGCAGCTTAAGGTGCCACTGACTCAGTGCACCCGAAGTCACTGTCCCGTGGCGGGGTGCCTGTGCCGTCCGCAAGGCCTCTGGTGCCACTAACCCTGTGCAACCCCAGTCTGCGCCACGTGGTGGTAGGCCTGTGCCGTACTCAAGGCCTCGGATGCCACTAACCCTGTGCGCAGCGACTCATGGGCCCTATTTGAGTGCAAACCGTGGGGTGTCCGTCATCCAGTCACCACCGGAAGAGGGGAATGCGACATCGTCGGACCCTTATGTTGGCGGAGTCACATGGCCTGTGACCAGTAGCGGTCGGTGGTGGGAGTGCCGCTGGGCGCTGACGTGGGGCGGGGGAGGGGCAGGGTGGGGGGTAGTAAACTACGGATTACAGGCGATTACAGGTAAGTACCCATATAAATAAATAAAACGAATTTCGTTTCTCGCGCTGCATCACATTTGGCGATGCAGCGCGAAGCGAGATTCGTTTTATTTATTTATATGTGTACTTACCTGTAGTCGCCCGTATCCGTAGTTTACTACCCCCACCCTGCCCTCCCCACCCCACGTCAGCGCCCGGCAGCACTCCCACACCGACCGCTACTGCCTGTGACGCCTGTGCCGGATGGGTGTGGTGTGTGTGAAAACCTGCCCTCAGGGAGTGTCTGTGACATGCTGACGACTAGACCAGTGACCTGCACACCACCAGCGAGTACGGCTGCGACGGGTAGCAATGAGGGCCCCCCTCAGGGCGTAAGCGGAGTGGACTGGCCTGCCGTATGCCGGACCAGCGCAGGGCTTGCAACAATGACTCGTGGGCTCTGGGCGTGGTCCAGTCCATGTCCGGACAAGGAAGTGACTAATGCGTGTGTCCCTGCTGCAGTGTTCACGGAACCCGCTACACAAGATGCAATGTCGCACCCCCTTACTGGCATCCCACAGGATGAACATCATTGACGCAAGGGAAGGCACTGTCCCCACATTCATCCACACATCCACACAGGAATGACGTAAGACATTACACAGCAGTGCGTCACTGGATGTTTATTTGCACATCCAGTGCAGTCATGCAGCTGGAGCGGTACAGGGCAATGCCGAGCACACCACACAATATGGGCCCGTGGAGGGCCAGCCAGTGTCCATCCCGGGATGACCTGTGCTGCGGAAGAGGAAGGGTACAGACCGCAGTCTGTCCGCCGTGTCATTGGTCGTCAAACAGCATGTGGCAGTCCATGTCGCTGTCCAAGGTGAGTGCCTCGGAGTGTATCGGGGGTCAGTGGTAGGTCTTGAGGCCATGTTGGCACCAAGCAGAAACAGGCAAGGTGGCGGTAATGGATGCTAGTGCCTGGTCCTCCTGACCACAGTCCCATCTACCTCCTCGTCCCCGGGTGTGCGTCCTGCCCCACCTGTGGGTGTTGCAGTGCCGGCTGCGGGACTGTGTGCCATTGACTCATCAGGGGCCGGAGGAGGATTGTCGGCCACACTGTGTGGCAGTGACACATCAGATGCCGGAGTGGATACGCCTGCCGCACTGGGAGGCACTGACACACCAGGGGGCGGAGATGTGGATGGTGTGGGGGCAGCAGCATTCATCATCGCCACGCCTTGTGGCAGCAATGCCATGACGAGGACATGCAGGGCACGGTAGATCCCAGCTACATTTCGCTGATGTGCAGCGGCTGCTGCCATCCTTTCCGCCTCCATCCGCACCATGTCCTCCATGAGCCTCCGCATGTGTGCCAGCTCAGGGCTGGCATCACTGGGGCCACTGTGAGCGGACAGGTATTCTTCCCTCCACGTCATGACTCCAGAGATGTCAGTCAGGGCTCGCTGGAGACCATGGGGCAGACATAGACACCCAAGGATGGCGTCCAGTTTGTTAGCCATGAGCTCGAACCCCACCCGCACCTGCTCGGCCGTCTCCCTCTGGCCCTCCAGCACACGGCGTTGGAAGGCCATTTGTTGTTCCTGGGGTCTTGGGAGGGTGCCGGGGCTGTGGGTGCCTCCTGCTGGGTGGTTTGGCTGGTGGGTGGGGTCTCATGGATGTGGCTGGGCTGCCCTGATCCTGGAGGTGAGTTGCGGAGGTGGTCAATGAGGTCTTGGATGGTTTGGATGTCGATGCTGGTGTTGTCCTCCTCCTCGTCATCAGTGAAGAGTGGCTGTGACTGCTCTGCAGGAGGTGTTGAAGATGCCCCTGCGATGTGTAGGGGAGATGGTGTATTACAATGTGTCCACATGTATGTAGCCGCATGGTACAGGTTGACATTCCGACAGCATGGCATTGTACATTGTGACAGTGTGTGGGTCTGGGCTAGGACCCAGAGTGATTGTGGGTGTGCACTGTGCCCTGCTTGCTTGTGCATGTGTGCCATTGTGGCCATCTCCCCCCGTCCCCCCAGTACCTGGTGGTCACTCACGCTGTTGCGGTTGTGTTGTGTCCTGTCGAGCAGTGTCCGGTCCCCCGACTCCGGCCACAGTCTCCACACTGATGACTGTCGACACCAGCTCCTCCATGTCATCCAGCTCCAGCTGTGGCGCTGGGCCCCCACCTCAAGTCTTCGTTGCTGCCTTCAGGTTGGCGGAGAGTTTATCCTTGGTCTTCCGCTTGATGTCATTCCATCGCCTCTTGACCTCGTCCATTGTCCGCTTGTGCTCTCCGACGGCATTCACCTTGTCGACGATGTCCCGCCATATTCCATTTTTGGTGCCCAATGACACGTTGGAGGTGATGAAGAGTTGTTGATGGTGTTCCATCACCTCCGTGACTATGATCCTGTTCGCCTGCGGACTGAACTTGGTCTTCCTGATCTTCTTGTCCTTGCCCTTCCCTGTCCCCGAGGTCCCAGGCTGGTCGTCTGAGGTGCTTGTGGGGTTGCGCTGGTCCTCTGCGCCTGCTCCGGCTGCCTCCATGGTGCTTGTGTGTTGGTCAGTCTGTGTGTGGGTTTTTTTTCTGCTTTTATGGAGGTTTCTGATGCCTGCCAGGTGTGTGTTGCAGGCCTGGCGCTGCTTGTCGCTGGTTTCCTCATCGAGCTTTGGCCCATCGCGTGTTTTTTGGTGTTGTGGTTTGTATTTTTATCTCCATTGTGGTGGTTGTATCGCGGACTTTGTCCGAGGTTTCGGCAGGCTATCGCATGGTACCGCCTTGTTGTGAATTCCACGTTGACACGGGGTTATATTCCCGTGATAGGCTGCATTATTGAAAGTTGCGTTACGCTACTCTTGCGGTAGTTATCACACGTTCTTGTGAATATACCCCTAAATGTATACATTAAATTGAAGATATGCCTTCATTGATTCATGTATTCTTATGAAGTGAACTCTAGCGAAGGGTATCAGCGTGCTGTACTTACAACGGCGTGAAGTTAAGCAACTTCAACAATACACAGAACAAGAGATAACAATATTACAAAGTGAGCGTTTTTACAGAAAAAAGAAAAGTACACATAAAAGCTGATTGACCAGGAGTATCTTTGGAAAAGATGTGGGATGTTGGTGGGGTCAAGGGGAGAGGATCCTGGGTGAAGGTGAGACCAGATAGAGGGATTAGGGAGAAAGAGGAAGCAGTTAGTAAAAAAAAGTGTCTGAAAGGGAATAGAGGACAGAGTTGGGAAAGTAGTTCAGTTGAATATACTTTAAATGAGAGATACATGAATGGTACTAGATTAGATGTAGGTTGGTCAGGAAGGTGTTCTGTTTTTTCGAAAGATTAATAAGGATTTACCGAGGCTTAATTCCACTCGGAATGAGTTCCATCACACATTTGCTGAACTGGAGTCTAAGAGGCTTCTTTCCAGGTATAGAGTTGTAAGGCTCTTTCCCCTTCCATTAATAATACTAGAGGATGCCACACTGTCAGGAAGCTCTCACAATCCTTGCACAGGTGTCTTGTGAGTCTCTTAATAACTATAGGGGGATATTCTCAAGAACGTGCGATAAACATCGCCAAAATAGGTTAACGCAAGTTTACATATCGCCGTCTATCGCGAGAAAATAACCCCGTGCTAACGTGGAATTCACAACACGGCGGTAACATGCGATAGTACACCGATAACGCGGCAAATGTCCGCGATAACACTACCGGGACGGCGATGAAAATCCAAACCTGAACGCGAAAAAAGTTGCGATGGGCCCAACCGTGATAAGACAATCAGCGAAAAGCAGTGCCAGGCCTGCAAATCACACACGTCAGGCGGGAAAAATCACTACAAAAGCAGAAAAAAAAATAAACAAACAAAATCCGAACCACAGCGAAGCACAATGGAGGCAGCCGGAGCAGGTACAGAGGACGGCCAGAACCCCACAAGCCCCCGGAGGAGCAGCCTGGGACCTCGGGGAGAGGGAAGGGCAAGGACAAGAAGAAGAGGAAGACGAGGTTCAGTCCGCAGGAAAACAGGATCCTGATCACAGAGGTGGTAGAACACCATCAACAACTGTTCGTCTCCTCCACTGTGTCATTGGCAACAAAAAATGGAATATGGCAGTCTATCCTGGGCAAGGTGAATGCAGTCAGAGTGCTGAGGAGGACAATGGAAGAGCTCCAGAGGCGCTGGAATGATGTGAAGCGCAAAACCAAGCTGAAACTCGGCAACAACCAGAAGGCAGCAATGCAGACTGGAGGTGGGAGTCCAGCGCCACAGGAGGAGCTGGATGAGATGGAGGAAATGGTGTCCACGCTCATCAGTGTGGAGACGGTGGCAGGAGTTTGGGCACCGGACACTGCTCAACATGACCTGACACAACAGCAACAGGGTGAGTAACCACCAGGGACTGGGGGACGGGGGAGATGGGCACAATGGCACACATGCACAATCAAGTATAGCACAGTGCACACCCACAATGAATCTGGATCATGTCCCTGATCTCCTTGGCATACTGCAGCACACATAGAAACAGCAAGTAGGCCCCGTCGACAATGTGCACATAGGAGGCTCTCCCCACACATCACTAATCTCACAACAAACCCATGCACATGGGCTGAACCCAGCAAAGCGGCGTGTCTGTGAGCCACACTGACAATGCAAGTGACACTGCATGACGAATAGCATGGCTGCAGTCAATATATCATGACATGTTGCACGCCACAACACTGAGGTGGCTGAGTGTGGACCACATCCGTAAAGGAGCAGGTCACACTCTGACACATCCACCTGCACAAACAACGCCTGACCTCAACAACACAACTGCGGACAAACCATGCCCCAGAGTCCCAAGTCCCACCTAAAGCCCAATTTCCCTAAGAATGCAACATCTCAGCACTGTAGAAGCACAGAAGTCAAAGGCACACCGCCTGAAAGGGATAAGGGCCAGCCAAATCAGAGCTTCAGGGGCGACTCTCCCAAAATGCAGCACACACACATAATATTCAAAGCACATCAACATTGACAACAATGTGGTATAAACTGCAACACGTTCACAACAGAACAGAGGACACAACTGGTGCCGCTTGTGTGTAGAAACTGGTCAATTACATTTGGCATAGCAGGGAAGTGTGAGATGATAATGTACAAGTACAAACACACATCTGTGATGTCGTCGAAATGTCCACTGTCACGCATCAAACAGGCAGCTCCTCCCAAACAGTCACAATGTACATTGTCATGCAGTTTGTATGTAAACCTGTACAATGCGTCAACATACATGTGAACACAATGTTAAACTGCATCTCCCCATCACATTGCAGAGGGAGAACCAACACCTCCTGCAGAGCAGACCCAACAGCTCTTCACTGATGACGAAGAGGACCTCCACACTTTCAACACCGGTGCCCTCCAAGAGTTCATGGACAGCTACGGCACCTCACCTCCAGGAGCAGGGCAGCCCAGCTGCATCGAGGAGACCCCACCCCCTGCACAGACCACACAGCAGGAAGCACCCACCACCACGGCTGTCTCCCAGGACCCCCACAACCAACACATGGCCTTTCAACAACGTGTGTTAGAGGTCCAGGAGAAGATGGCTGATCAGGTGCGGGTGGGGTTCGACCTCATGGCAGCCAAACTTGATGCCATACATGGGAGTCTGAGTAACTTCAGGGACCACTTACAGTCCCTAACGGACACCCACAGTCCGCTCCATGCTCTCCAATGATCCATGGCTGACATCGCTGGAGACATGATACTGAGACAAGAACAACTGTCCAGTCAGAGTGGCTCCAGCGATGTCAGCCGGGAGTTGGGACACATGCGGGGGCTCATGGAGAACATGGAGCTGATGACGGTGAAAGAATGGCTGCCACGGCTGCACACCAGCGAGATGTGGCTGGGACCTTCCATGCCCTGCAGCACATCGTCATGGCATTGCTGCCTCAAGGCTTTGCGCAGATGAATGCTGCTGCTGCTGCTACATCCACATCTCCGCCCCCTGATGTGTCAGTGCCTCACAGTGCGGCAGGCAATCCACCACCACCCACGTGTGAGGCACATGTGACATCAGAGGACGAAGATGCGGGTGAATCAACCTTACTGGTAAGGAGGCAGCAGTAGCATTCATCTCCGCCATATGGCCTGTTTCTGCTTGGTTCTGCCCTTTGCATCATCACCTTCCACTGTCCCCCGATACACTCTACGACACTCACCTTGGACCTCGACATGGACTGCCATTTTCTGTTTGGTTACCAATGACACAGCGATCAGACTGTGGACTGAACTCTTCCCCTTCCGATGTACTTGTCATTCCCTGAAGGACTCTGGCTGGCCCTCCACGGGCCAATAATGTGAAGTGGGGTTTGCATGGCCCTGTACTGCTCCAGCTGCAACACTCCACTGGATGTGAATAAAACATTCAAATTCACACAGATGTGTCATGTCTATGATCCTTCAAGTATGACAGTATGGATGAATGTAGGGTCAGTGATTCCCCCTTACGTCCATGTTGCTCATGTCGTGGGACTTGAGTCACAGGGTGCAACAGTGCCGATTGCAGTCCGGGTGGCGTAGACACTACAACAGAGACACAAGCATCAGTTACTTCCATGTCCAGCCCAGAACTGAAGCACGCCCAGAGCCCTGGGCTCATTGTTCCCACCCCTATGCTGGCCTGCCATACGCCAGGCCAGTCCAATCCGCTTAAGCTCAGGGGGGGACGACAAAGCTACATGTCCCAGGTCTTCCCTGTAGTGATCTGCTGATCACTGATCTAGTTGTCAGCATGCCACAGCCACGCCCTGAGGGCTGGTTCACACCCACACCACACCCATCCAGCACAGGCGTCACAGGACATGTGACCCTGCCAATAAAAGGGGCCTAGCACGTCAGATACCCCACTGCCAGAGATGACATGATGGCGTCCGCACCACACAACCCAATCATGAAGGGTCCATGACTTGTGGTGTACTGAGTTGGTGGCACCTGCTGCACTGCGGCCCGCACGGGCCTACCGCCACGGGACGATGACTTGCGGTGCACTGAGTTGGTGGCACCCACTGCACTGTGGCCCGCACGGGCCTACCGCCACGTGACGATGACTTGCGTTGCACAGGGTTAGTGGCACCCGCTGCACTGCAGCCCGCACGGGCCTACCGCCACGGGACGATGACTTGCGGTGCACTGAGTTGGTGGCACCCGCTGCACTGCGGCCCGCACAGGCCTACCGCCACGTGACGATGACTTGCATTGCACAAGGTTAGTGGCACCCGCTGCACTGCGGCCCGCACGGGCCTACCGCCACGGGACGATGACATGCGGTGCACTGAGTTGGTGGCACCCGCTGCACTGTGGCCCACACAGGCCTACCGCCACGTGACGATGAATTGCGTTGCACAGGGTTAGTGGCACCTGAAGAGCTGAGCGGGTGTGCAGCCTGCGATGATGCGTTGGCCTCGATACGGCGTCCAGCGAATCAAGACTCAAATTGAACAGTGTGCCCTGCTAGACCGCAGTGTACGCGCAGGCAGCAATCAGCACACACATGACTCCGCGGTGTGGTGCCGCAGGGTGCGCTGGGGGCCTGTGGTGCGGAATACAGCGATCGGCTGAGGAGGATGCACCGGCACGTGGTGGGCCCTCTTGGAGACACGCCGGTGGTGGCAGGTGAGCATTGAGGCCTGGGTGCGCAGGGGTGGCCTGTCATCGCTGGGCGGAGGACCGGTCTGGGGACCTGGGCTGGGGTGCATCAGGCGCACAGGATCGCACAGGCACCACCGGTCACGGCGGCGGACTCGTGGCTGGGAGGGGGGCGCCGCCCTTGCTGACACGGCCCTGCATGTGATGTTCGTGATGTGCGCGGATTGGTTTGTGATGTAGCCACCTTGTCTCCAGTGTGAATGTGCCCGTTGAAGGTGGTCAGCCACGTGTGTGTAGGCCTATGGGCAGGTTGTGGCGGAGTCTGAGACACATGCAGTAGTCACTTTGGTGGTGGATTGGTGACGTGTGCATTCCCACAGTTGTGAGTTGGGGGATTGTGGAGTTGAGGTGTGTGGTGTGTTCAGTTGGTACTTGCCGATGGGCAGTGCATTTCCATGGGGGCCATCCTCAAAGTGCTGGTTGGTGGCGGACTTGCGGACATGTGGGGATCATGCACACTGCCTGGGGTATTTGCAACGACATTGGTGGACAGGCCACGGTGGTCCACTTTTGTATGCACAGTGATGGCATGCGTGTGGTTGCTGTTGTGGTGATTGTGTGCAGTGTCGGCAGGGGGCACAAGTCATACACGTGTGCTGTGAATTGCCCCCAACATGTGCGTGACGCCAGCTATGGCGTAGTTCCCTTGCTTGGTCTCAAGATGTTCCTGCGCATTGTGATGGATGCGGAAGAACGTAGAGGTGTTTCTTGAAAGAGCGGGTATACCCATCAAAGAATTACCCTACTGAATAAACCAGGATACAATATAGGGTTATCTTTATTTGTTACGGCTCAGAGTGTGATACACTCTGCTTCTGGGACAGCAACAATCTATGATCCAAAATATATTCGTATTGCTAATTTTATATATATCGGTGTTGGGGATCTATAAATTACCGAATAAGTTACCTAGAAGTGAACTCTCAGCCTGAATTAGAAGTGTATTGTTAGCCAATGGCAACACAGATTCGGCAGTCCAATATTCTATAAACGGTTTTTCCTGCAATGGGCATTATTCCCATTTGAAATTAGTACCCCTGTTTTTATCTGTTCTAGCGACAATGTATTCTACTTGGGCGAGGTCCTGATGAAGGTGGTTCATGGTGTGTGTCATTCCACCGAAGCGCGCGTCGACCACGTGTGCCCAGACCTGTTGGCTTAGGTCATCGTAATTGTCAATTGGAAATGTGTTATATTTATGTGTTCCTTATACCCAAATATGCATATGTGTTTTGTATGATTGTGAGTGATTGTGAGGAATGAATGTGTTGTCATTAGATTGATTTATTCATTGGGGGTTGATTCAGTCGTATTGTATATAATAATTTGTAATAATTTTTGTATTTAAAAAATCAAAAAAGTGTTCCTTTTTTAGCGAACATAAAAAATATGGATTAATAAATGTTGATCAAAAACAGATGAAAGAAAATAAGTATGAAAAATAAAATGAATTTATATAAAAAAAGAGAACATGTTTATGTGTATTTCAATATTATAATTATGTAATTTTGGTTTTGTACTTTAACCCATACTAGATTTAATCTTTAGTAAAGAAATATAGGTCATAGGGGAGTTTTGTTGTTATAATTGTTTGTGTTTCCCCTCTTCCTCCCTGACCTTAAATGCCTTTTAGAGGGGGTCTGTTAGAACCGGGGTCACCGATTCCGACACGGTAGCTTGGCGCGAGGCAGGAAGGCACCCGAAGGCAGTGTGTTAAGCACTTGTGCAGCACACACTCACACTGACTCAGTAATGCGCACACAATAAGGAGACACCACACCAGGCTGTTAGGTAAAAACAAGATTCTTTATCTAACTTTTAAGTCAGCACTAGGTGACGCAGATAATCCTGGTCAACATTTCAATTCAGTTAGCGTTTCAAAACCAGTGCGTAAATTCCTTCTAGCCCTCATAACAGTAGAACATTTGGCCAGTAAAAGGCCGTAGAAATACCCTCCTAGGAAAGCAGGTAACACGGTAGGTCCAAACATATACTTCAATACAGTTGGCGACATGCAATTAGCTAGACATTAGATGCACATTACACTGTAGATGAGGAAGAACCTGTATCATTCTAGGCGCACCCACATTCGGTACCGTGGGTGTCGCAAAGCAGGTAGACCTACACACAGGAACACTTCAACTCAATAAAGCCTTTAGAGCAGACAGGCTGTTAACATGGGTAACATTTCCATAAAGAGATCACGGTTCTGGTGAGCTTAACTGTGGCCCGCAATCAATTTCACATCCAACTTCTATAGCGCCGCATTCTTTATGCAACACTACTAAGGACATTTCCTAAGCACATGGGCATGGTGTAGCACACTTTGCGGGGCAGGAGCCATGCGCAGGGGGCCACCTCTGTTCACATCCTGCCACGTGCTGGTCGAGGGGCCCTCAGTTCTGGTAGTGTCAACGTTGGGGACGACAGGGGCCCCTACGCAAGCGTGGGCCCCGACCTCCCGGACTCACCAGTCACTCCGTGCAGGAGGGGGCAATCACTCCCAGCTGTCGCGCCGGGAGCCTCCTCTCCAGCCGGTCCTCTCCTCTCGACTGCAAGGACCGGACGGGGGAGGCAAACCAACAAAGTCCCCACCGGGCAGGCCTTAGCGGGTGGAAAGGCGGGGGCCGACAAGGCTCCTCTCCGGCCCCCGATACAAGTGGAGGTGCTCGGCGGCAGGTCTCCGGCTCCCTCTCCAGCTCCGGACAGGGAGCCAATCAGTACGCGGCCTTCTGGGGGGCGTGGCCGATGACGCGGCGGCGCCCCGATCGCTTAGCGACACTCCTCTTCGCGCTCCCAGGCCCAGCGCGGCCTCAGCAATGCCGCAACGGTGATCTTGGGCGGCCAGCGCTCCTCCTCTCTCTCTCACACAGCGCGGGGGCCGCGGCGGTGATTGTGGCAGACAGCAGTGCCCGGGCGGCGGCGGTGAGTTCGAACCCAGCAGCGCTCCTTTTCTTTATAGCGCACAGGGGCCGCGGCGACACTGAGTGGCACTGCGCTCCTTTGGGGCCACACCACCGGCCGGGAACAGCGTGCAGGGAACCGCGCTTGGGGGGAGGGGACTCACTCAGCGCTGGAGCGTTCCGTAGGCACAGCGCTCCAGCAGGCAGCAGCAGTTCCAGGGGGGAAGACAGCGCTTGCAGCAGGACACACAGCGGGGACAGTCCAGCGCTTTGAAGCACAGCGCTTACCGGCCACAGCACTTGCAGGAGAGACAGGCAGGTTGGCACCTAGCGCTTCTTCAGGGCACAGCATACAGCACTTTACCTGGTGATCCCCAGCAGCGTAGTTGAGGTTGTTTGGCTTGGTTGCAGTTTCTTGGCAGGTTCGGTAGTTCCTGGATTGTTGCAGTCAGTTTGTGGTGGTTGCAGTTACTTGAGGGAAAGGGGTTGAGTTGGTGGGCATAAGAGGCAGGTAGGTGCCCTGCAGACACACTGAAGGAGGTTCCCTGGGTCCCCTCACGCTGGGCAAGGTCAGTAAGGTGGAAGGCGTTCCTCATCTAGCTTAGCAGAGAGGTGCCTAGGCCCAGTCAGTGCCAGTAGTGTAGGTCTCCCCCCTAGGCCCCACAGCCTGTACTCCGGCAGAGGTTCCCCCAGGATCAGTGGTGACCCAACTAACTATCTGGGTTTCGCTCCAAACCTCTTATACTCCTAGGTCAGGTGACCCTCCTGAAAGGCGGCAAGCATAACTCCTCCCTGGCCTGGAAGGTTCTAGAAGCTTCCCTCATGTCTGGCTATGAGGCCCAGAGGCGGGGACGGCATGGATACTGTATCATTATGTCCCAGCCTGATCCTGACTACTAGTATGTGTATGCAATGGCCACTCCGCAGTAGCAGGGGCCTGTGGCAGCCATCTTATTAGGAGAGAGCACCTGCACCTCAGCACTGTTTGGCAGTGGTAAGGCGCCCAGAGACCTAGGTCCAACAAACGAGTAGTGGCAAAAATGAGGCGCAAAGAGAAAAAAACGCGGTAAGACCACCCTAGGGCTGACAGGTCTAACATGCGTCCCCCCCAGCCGAAAGTGGGGAGAGCTACCCAACCTCTAGGGAGTTCTCATCGCTAAGGCGGAAGAACCGTGAGAGACCGTCAGCGTTGGCGTGGTCTACACCGGGTCGATGTTCCACCCGAAAGTCCATCCCCTGGAGGGAAATGGACCACCTCAGCAATTTGGGGTTTTCGCCTCTCATCTGCATGAGCCAGTGAAGGGGTCGGTGGTCGGTCTGAATAAGGAAGTGAGAGCCAAAGAGGTATGGCCTCAGCTTCTTCAAGGCCCAAACCACAGTGAAGGCTTCTCGCTCTATCGTACTCCACCGCTGTTCCCGGGGGAGTAGCCTTCGAGAAATAAAGGCCACTGGCTGGTCTTGGCCGTCATCATTAAGTTGGGAGAGCACAGCTCCAATGCCATGCTCAGAGGCGTCTGTCTGCACGATGAATTCTTTTCCAAAGTTCGGAGTCCTGAGCACCGGAGCGGTGCACATCGCGTGCTTCAGAGTGTCAAACGCGTCTTGACAGGCAGCCGTCCAGATGACTTTACGTGGCTGCTTCTTGGATGTCAATTCAGTCAGGGGGGCTACGATGGTCCCATAGCCCTTGACAAACCGGCGGTAGTAACCCGTGAGGCCAAGGAAGGCCCGGACCTCCGTTTGGGTTTTGGGGGGCTCCCAGGCCAAGATGGTCTCAATTTTGGCCTGGAGGGGTTGCACCTTACCCCGCCCACCAGGTGCCCCAGGTAGACGACAGATCCCTGTTCAATCTGGCACTTGCTGGCCTTGATGGTTAGGCCAGCCCGCTGTAGAGCCTGCAGCACCTCCTGGAGATGCTCCAGATGGTCCTCCCAGCTACTGCTGAAGACAGCTATGTCATCCAGGTAGGCAGCAGAGAAGGCCTCGAGGCCAGACAGTACCTGGTTAACCAACCGCTGGAAAGTGGCCAGAGCATTTTTCAGCCCGAAGGGCATCACCCGAAATTGAAAGTGGCCCTCGGGGGTGGAGAACGCCGTCTTCTCCCTCGCTCCGTCCGGCATGGCAATCTGCCAATATCCTGACGTCAGGTCGATGGTACTCAGATACCGAGCTGCTCCCAGTCGGTCAATGAGCTCATCCGCCCTAGGGATCGGATGAGCATAGGTCTTGGTCACGGAATTCAGACCACGGTAGTCCACACAGAACCAAAGTTCTGGTGTGGTGCCCGGTGGGGCCGCTTTCGGCACCAACACCACAGGACTAGCCCAAGGGCTGCTGGAAGGCTCAATCACCCCCAGCTCCAACATCTTGGCTACCTCACTCTGGATGCTGGTTCTGACTTTGTCCGACAGCCGCTAAGACTTGGTTTTCACAGGCGGGCTGTCCCCTGTGTCCACATTATGGGTACACAGGTGCGTAATCCCAGGCGTGAGGGAGAACAACGAGGCGTACTGCTCCAATACCTGGCAGCAGTCCCTCTGTTGCTCCAAGGTCAAGGATGGGGAGAGGACCACCCCCTCCACCGATCCATCCTTCTCGTGGGCCGGCAGAAGGTCCAGAAGAGGCTCGCTCTCCTCCTCTTCACTCCCATCCGTCACCATCAGGAGGGTAAGTTCTGACCGCTCCTGGTGTGGCTTAAGGCGGTTGACGTGGAGCACCCTGTGGGGTTGACGGGGGGTCTTGAGGTCTACTACATAAGTGGTCTGGCCTCTTCTCTCCAAAATTTCATACGGTCCAGTCCACCGGTCCTGGAGGGCGCTAAGCTCTCCGGGCTCCATGACCCACACCTTCTGTCCAGCGTCCAATTCCACCGTCCGAGCATTCCGGTCGTACCATTCCTTCATGACGGCTTGACTAGCCTCCAGATTGTCTGAGGCTTCCTTCCACAGCTTGGCCATCTGGCTGCGGAACGCCAGCATGTAGCTGACCACATCACGGGGGAGCTTCTTAGAAGACTTCTCCCACCCCTACTTCACAAGACTGAGGGCCCCCTAACGGGGTGGCCATAGAGCAGCTCAAAGGGGCTGAAACCGACCCCCTTCTGCGGCACCTCTCGGTAGGAGAAGAGCAGACAGGGTAAGAGGACGTCCCACTTCCTTCTCAAGTCCTCAGGTAGGCTCCGGATCATCCCCTTCAGGGTCTTATTGAAGCGCTCCATGAGCCTGTTAGTCTGGGGGTGGTAAGGAGTGGAGAACCTGTAGGTCACTCCGCACTCCTTCCACAAGGCCTGCATGTAGGCCGACATGAAATTCGTGCCCCTATCTGACACCACGACCTTGGGGAATCCCACTCGGGTAAAAATCCCCATCAAGGCCCGCGCCACCACAGGTGCATTGATGGTCCGCAGAGGTATTGCCTCCGGGTACCGGGTGGCGTGGTCCACCAACACCAAGATGAACCTATGCCCCGAAGAAGTCGGCGGATCCATTGGCCCGACAATATCAATTCCTACCCGCTCAAAAGGGGTACCGACAACCGGGAGCGGTTCCAGAGGGACCTTCAACTTAGTCCCTGTCTTGCCACTCGCCTGACAAGTCACACAGGTCTTACAGAAGGTGTCAGACTCAGAGGTAACTCTCATCCTGGGCCAATAAAAATGTGGGACCAATCGAGCAAACGTCTTATCCTGGCCCAGGTGTCCTGCCAGTGGTATCTCATGTGCCAATTCCAGCAGGAAGGCTCGGTAGCATTGGGGGACCACTAAGGCCCTTGATGACCCATGCACCGGAGCCTTAGGCTCACTGTAGAGGAGAACATCCTCCCAGTAGACATGGTAATTACCAGTCTCCGTACCAGTTGCTTGGGCTTTGGCCTGCTGCCGCATGCCTTCAAGCGTTGGGCACTCTCGTTGCGCCTGACAGAATTCCTCCCAGGTTGGCCCTCCTTCCACCTGCCATTCTGCAGGGGTCGGCAAGTCCCCCACGGGAACAACATCCACCTCAGCGGACTCCGGGGTCACCTCCACGGGCTCCCCATCCATCTTGCCGGGTGCATCCTCAGGGATGTCCTCTTGTCCAGCAGTGGGCTGGGCCATTGTTTCAGGCTCCAACCCGGGTTGAGTTCCTTGCCGGGCAGCCATGGACCGCATGACCACGCAAGTCCACCCTGGTAACCCCAGCATCTCAGCGTGGGCGTTGAACTCCTCCTCCTTCCAGGCAGTATGTTCCAAGTCGTTTCCTAGCAGACAATCAACTGGCATGGCAGGGCTCACCGCAACTCTCAACAGGCCTGAGACTCCTCACCACTCAAAGGGAACTTGGGCCACGGGGTAATGACCCAGGCTATTATCAGCCATAACAACCGGGTGGAATACCTCAGGAATCACCTGCTCTGGGGACACCAGCTGACGCCTTACCATCGTCATGCTGGCACCTGTGTCCCTCAGAGCCTCCACCTCCTCCCCATTCACCAGGACCCTCTGCCGATACTTGGCAGTGTTCGAGGGTACCTGAACCCGTGGGATGATCTCTCTATCCCCCAGGGAAACTAAGGTGAAGCCTGTCCACTCACCCCCCCTACCTAGGGACAACTCCTCCCCAAGCGCTACACTGGCCACCCCGGGGCTCTTACCTCCTGTGGGGGCTGGGGTCCTCTTGCGACACTGGGGATCCCCCTTGTAGTGTCCAACCTCCCCGCACTCGCAGCACCGGACAGTTGTGGGCTGCTGACTCTTGTCAGGGTAAGTGGGTTTCTGGAATCCAGATTGGGGTGGGGAACCTACCCCTCTCCCATGCGGTCTATTTTGGGGGCCTTTAAAGAACTCCTTCTTTTTATCTCCCCCTCTCTCTTCTGGGGAAAACCCTGTCCACCTTTCGGGGGTCTCCCCGGATCCCTTGTGGGACACCCGAGTGCTAACCCAGGTATCCGCCTCCTCCGCAAGTTCCTGAGGATCGGTCAGCTTGCGGTCCACCAGGTGTTGGCGCAGCTCTGGAAAACTCTTATCAAGAAGGTGCTCTCTTAGAAATAGATTGTACAGCCCTTCATAGTCACTCACTTCGCTGCCCCGCACCCAACCCTCTAATGCCTTACGGGCATAATCAAAAAAATCCACCCAGTTCTGTGTGGGAAGCTTGTGGCTGTTGCGGAATTTCTGGCGATACTTTTCTGGGGTGAGGCCAAACCTTTTAAGCAGTGCCTCTTTCATGACAGGGTAATTTGTCTGATCACCTTTGTCTAAAGTCAAGAGTGTGTCCCTTGCCAACGGAGGTATGTACCTATACAGGCCTCCCCCCCAGTACTTCTCAGGCACCCCATGGGCTACCAAAGACACCTCATACGCCGCCAACCACTTATCAATGTCATCCCCTACACTGAAACTGGCCATCACCTCCTTAGGTAGGTAAAACTTAGGCACGCGTGGAGCCTCAGCGGGTACGGTGCCACCATTCAAGTTGCCCTGCGTCCCCATCTGCAATGCTCGGAGCTCTAATTCTTTCAGGCTAAGCTCATGCAAAAGCTTCCTCTCTTCCATGGCTAGCCTTGACTCTTCTCGCTCCTTGTCCATTTTAGCAAGCTCTAGCCTCAATTGCCTCTCCTCCCTCCTGTCCTCGTACTGCTCGCTGACACACTACTGCCTGCCCTGGAACGTCTCCCTGGCAACACATTCTCACTGATGTCTATGTGCAGTAGGTCTAGCTCTCCTGGAGCATCCAGCTCCCCCTGTTCCTCGACCACTCTCCCTCCCGGGTGGGCCAATACCCATGCCCTCAAGACTTTCAGAAGCTCCTCTCTCTTGGCGCCTCGCTTGACGGGCACCCCCATCCCCGACAGAACTCCTCAGCTGCGCCACCGTATACATTTCAAGGTTGGCCAGCTCAAACTCCATCCTGACAGGTGGGGCCCCAGACAACTTAAGGGAAAAACTACTAGGACGTAGGCAACAGGTTAACATAGGAGTCTGTACAGTCAGGCAGTGAAGGGCGAATTGTTAGGCTTGCTTATAAATAGGTGTCCAATTGCGGCGCACACTGAATCCCTGTAGGGTGCTGCACAAGCACAAGTCCTTATCCCACCGCTGCCACCAATGTTAGAACCGGGGTCACCGATTCCGACACGGTAGCTTGGCGCGAGGCAGGAAGGCACCCGAAGGCAGTGTGTTAAGCACTTGTGCAGCACACACTCACACTGACTCAGTAATGCGCACACAATAAGGAGACACCACACCAGGCTGTTAGGTAAAAACAAGATTCTTTATCTAACTTTAAGTCAGCACTAGGTGACGCAGATAATCCTGGGCAACATTTCAATTCAGTTAGCGTTTCAAAACCAGTGCGTAAATTCCTTCTAGCACCTCATAACAGTAGAACATTAGGCCAGTAAATGGCCGTAGCAATACCCTCCTAGGAAAGCAGGTAACACAGTAGGTCCAAACATATACTTCAATACAGTTGGCGACATGCAATTAGCTAGACATTAGATGCACATTACACTGTAGATGAGGAAGAACCTGTATCATTCTAGGCGCACCCACATTCGGTACCGTGGGTGTCGCAAAGCAGGTAGGCCTACACACAGGAACACTTCAACTCAATAAAGCCTTTAGAGCAGACAGGCTGTTAACATGGGTAACATTTCCATAAAGAGATCACGGTTCTGGTGAGCTTAACTGTGGCCCGCAATCAATTTCACATCCAACTTCTATAGCGCCGCATTCTTTATGCAACACTACTAAGGATATTTCCTAAGCACATGGGCATGGTGTAGCACACTTTGAGGGGCAGGGAACCATGCGAAGGGGGCCACCTCTGTTCACATCCAGCCACGTGCTGGTCGAGGGGCCCTCAGTTCTGGCAGTGTCAACGTTGGGGACGACAGGGGCCCCTAAGAAAGCGTGGGCCCCGACCTCCCGGACTCACCAGTCACTCCGTGCAGGAGAGGGCAATCACTCCCAGCTGTCTCGCCGGGAGCCTCCTCTCCGGCCGGTCCTCTCCTCTCGACTGCAGGGACCGGACGGGGGAGGCAAACCAACAAAGTCCCCACCGGGCAGGCCTTAGCGGGTGGAAAGGCGGGGGCCGACAAGGCTCCTCTCCGGCCCCCGATACAAGTGGCGGTGCTCGGCGGCAGGTCTCCGGCTCCCTCTCCAGCTCCGGACAGGGAGCCAATCAGTAGGCGGCCTTCTGGGGGGCGTGGCCGATGACGCGGCGGCGCCCCGGTCGCTTAGCGACACTCCTCTTCGCGCTCCCAGGCCCAGCGCGGCCTCAGCAATGCCGAAACGGTGATCTTGGGCAGCCAGCGCTCCTCCTCTCTCTCTCACACAGTGCGGGGGCCGCGGCGGTGATTGTGGCGGACAGCAGTGCCCGGGCGGCGGCGGTGAGTTCGAACCCGGCAGCGCTCCTTTTCTTTATAGCGCACAGGGGCCGCGGCGACACTGAGTGGCACTGCGCTCCTTTGGGGCCACCCCACCGGCCGGGAACAGCATGCAGGGCACCGCGCTTGGGGGGAGGGGACTCACTCAGCGCTGGAGCGTTCCGTAGGCACAGCGCTCCAGCAGGCAGCAGCAGTTCCAGGGGGGAAGACAGCGCTTGCAGCAGGACACACAGCGGGGACAGTCCAGCGCTTTGAAGGGACAGCGCTTACCGGCCACAGCACTTGCAGGGGAGACAGGCAGGTTGGCACCTAGCGCTTCTTCAGGGCACAGCATACAGCGCTTTACCTGGAGATCCCCAGCAGCATAGTTGAGGTTCTTTGGCTTGGTTGCAGTTTCTTGGCAGGTTCGGTAGTTCCTGGATTGTTGCAGTCAGTTTGTGGTGGTTGCAGTTACTTGAGGGAAAGGGGTTGAGTTGGTGGGCATAAGAGGCAGGTAGGTGCCCTGCAGACACACTGAAGGTGGTTCCCTGGGTCCCCTCACGCTGGGCAAGGTCAGTAAGGTGGAAGGCGTTCCTCATCTAGCTTAGCAGAGCAGTGCTTAGGCCCAGTCAGTGCCAGTAGTGTAGGTCTCCCCCCTAGGCCCCACAGCCTGTACTCCGGCAGAGGATCCCCCAGGATCAGTGGTGCCCCAACTAACTATCTGGGTTTCCCTCCAAACCTCTTATACTCCTAGGTCAGGTGACCCTCCTGAAAGGCGGCAAGCATAACTCCTCCCTGGCCTGGAAGGTTCTAGAAGCTTCCCTCATGTCTGGCTATGAGGCCCAGAGGCGGGGACGGCATGGATACTGTATCATTATGTCCCAGCCTGATCCTGACTACTAGTATGTGTATGCAATGGCCACTCCGCAGTAGCAGGGGCCTGTGGCAGCCATCTTATTAGGAGAGAGCACCTTCACCTCAGCACTGTTTGGCAGTGGTAAGGCGCCCAGAGACCTAGGTCCAACAAACGAGTAGTGGCAAAAATGAGGCGCAAAGAGAAAAAAACGGGGTA
The DNA here is from genome assembly GCA_963921515.1 of Calotriton arnoldi. NCBI lineage: Eukaryota > Metazoa > Chordata > Amphibia > Caudata > Salamandridae > Calotriton > Calotriton arnoldi. The sequence continues at coordinate 246,544 of CAWUFW010016585.1, read as the reverse complement.
AGACCACCCTAGGGCTGACAGGTCTAACAGGGTCCCTTTATTTACAAGTGAGTGATGTGCCTGTACAGATGAGTGACATGCACTCAGGGAATGTGTATTTGAATGCATTTATTAGCACATGCTGTGCCTCTGGTCATATTGTACTGTCCCATGATTGCCAAGGACTGTCACAATGTGACGTGCTCATGTGAAGAAATTGTCAATGATGGTGTTCCTACGGGCAAGTCCTGCTGCGGCTGCAGTGGGGTGTGGTCCACCTGCCTCATCCTCATCCTCATCATCATCGTCCGGTGCATCTGGCACTTGTATCCATGGGGCCTTGCTGCGTACACATATGTTGTGCAACACACAACATGCAACGATCATCTTGCACACGATGTCTGGGCTGTACAGGAGCCTCCCACCTGTGACGTCCAGGCACCTGAAACGTGACTTCAACACGCCAAATGTGCGTTCCACGATGCCCCTGGTGCGTTTGTGGGCCGCATTGTACTGCCTCTGGGCCTGTGTGTTCGGGGCTCGGAGGGGTGTCATCATCCAAGCGTAGAGTGCATATCCTTGGTCACCTGTGACAGTGCAGAGAGACATGAGTCAATAGTTGGTTCTGTATGATGTGTTGGCAGGCTCAGTGGTTCATTGGTGTGTGATATGTGTGACTTTGTGATTCCTGCATGACATGTACTGCTTGTTGCAAATGAGCGGCATCAATGTGTATTACGTAGCCTCACTGCGGCTCCTCCCTCCCCCGAGCCCATTCACTAGTGTGCGCAGCGCGGTTGCATCACTTGCACCCCTACGGCACACTATTGTCATGCCTGTCTGTGCATATCCACAAGCCTGACAACGACACAGTGATCTTGTGCGCTGAATGTGGATGGACACGTGTGTGTAGGCCTATGGTAAGGACAGGGCGGACACAGATGTAGAGTTCATTCCTGGCTGAACTCGCCATGCGGTTGAGGGTAGACCTTTGGCTTATGCTGCGGAAATAGCGACACACACAACAGTTGGCATGTCTGAACCCTGACCCCGAGCGGGCTTGCGCACCCTCATCTACCCCTCGGCCGAGCCCGTACTCCGGGGGCATGCTACATAGCAACATTGTATATTGCGTGACGGGTGGCGCCGACACTACACCTGAGACACATGCATTAGTTACTGCCTTTGCAAGGCCTGAACTTAACAATGCCCAGAGCCACGTGTTGAATGACCACACCCCTACGCCGTACTGCTGTATGCCGGTCCACTCCCTCACGCTCACAGGGGGGTCCGACACAGATACATGTCCCAGGTCCACCCCACTGCCTGAGGTGACAAGGTTGCGCACGCTGTACATAGCACAATGTAATGTGGTATGGCCCAAGGCCCACATGCATACAGAATGACCACACGGACACACTGAGATAATTTGTGGATCTGGCTACGGGCACGTGCGCCCGGCACCTTTTCTTGCCAGGGTCACACGTCCAGTGACGCCTGTGCTGGATGGGTGTTAGGTAGTGTAAGCCACCCCTCAGGGGTTGGTTGGTGCTGGCAACAACTACAACAGTGATCAGACAATCAGGAGTTCAAAGTACAAACAGCAAGGGTCCATGACTTGAGCTGCACAGAGTAGGTGGCCCCGGATGCTCAGCGGCGGGCACAGGCACACCGCCACGGGACGGTGACTTGCGATGCACTGAGGTAGGGCCACGAGAGCTGAGCAGGTCCTTGTTGATGTCCAAGGAGAATGTCGCGGAGTGTTACGAGGGACAGTGGAAGGTGTCCATCCAGGGCATGATGCAGAGGGCAGAAGCAAGCAGAAACAGGCAATATGGAGGAGTTGAATGCTACAGTCTCCTTTTTCCCCACAATGTCAGTATCAGCTACATGATGATGAAGACAACCCCCAGGCCATAAACTCAGACGCCACCAACGTTCAACCAGAGAGTGTCCATGACTCCCATGGCACAGAGTCAGTGGCCCCAGAGCTGGAAGGGGATTCAGTCTTCGATGAGGCCTGTACAATGATATAAACTATGCAATGAACAGATCAAGACTCCGTTCCAATTGTGTGTCCTACTCGACCGCAGTTTGTGCCGGAGGCTGCTGTCAGCGCGGGGCAACCGCTGTGCAGCCAGCTCCTCCTAGATCTCTAACACACGGCGTTGAAATGGCATGTGGAGAAGATTCATGGTTGACGGAGGTGGAGGCACCAGAGCTGAGTGGGTGTGCACCCTGCGACGATGCCGTGTCCTGCCTGTTACGGACTGTATTGGATTGGTGTGAGGCCTGCAGGACCGCTGTGTAGGCCGAAGGCAGAAGTCCGCAAGGGCACACAGACACGTGTGGTCGGAATGCTATGCACAGAGTTGGTGGCACCATATCGAAGGGAGTATAGGGATATAAACAATGCCATGAATATGTACTCTGCCATTGTGTAATCAAGGCTCAATTCCAAATGTGTGACCTACTTGACGGCTGTGTATGCCAGTGGAGTACGTCAACGTGAAAGGAGTACTGCGGGCCTTGCTTGCGGAGGCCGTGATGGTCTGAGGAGGCTGCCAAGGTCGCGGGCCTCTGGCTTTGAGCTAGCACCGGCACGTGGTGGGCCCTCTTGGAGACACGCCGGTGTCGGCAGGTGAGCAGTGAGGCCTGGATGCGCAGGGGCGGACAAGACTGGTTTGGGGACCAGCGGCCCAGGCTGCGGCAGGCGCACAGGATCGCAGGCACTGCCGCACACGGCGTCGGCCTCGTGGCGCGGTGAGAGGCACCGCCGCCACGTTGGCCATTCCGGAAGAGAACCACGCCCAGGGCTACGTACTTTTTATTCACACCCCTAAGCTAGCCTGGCGTACGCCGGGCAAGCCCACTCCGCACACGCTTACAGGGGGGACGTAACAGGCTACATTTCTGAGATGTTCCCCACTTGCTGGGGTGACATGGTTGCGCCCACTGTCCACAACACTACCACCACCAGCAGTATATGTCGACATAGATATGTCTGTGGTCTGCATACTGCAGTCTGTCCAGCACTTCCACATCACACTTGGCATTGTGTGCATTCGCATTCATGGATCACTTGCCTCCTTCGCACATGGCTGGTTCCCACCTCTCCCCACATACTGCTATTGTGTGGCTGAGGTGCCATGCCGTTGATGGCTCATGTACATGGCTAGCCCAGGTTACCGCAGTACGTTGTGCTGTCACGTATGGTGGGTGAGCATGTTGTATGTGAGTTTGTAACGTGTGCATTCCCAGAGTTGCGAGTTGCATGATTGTGGAGTTGAGGTGTGGGGTGTGTTCATTTGGTACTTACCAACGAGCACTGCATTTCCGTAGGTGCCATCCTGGAAGCGCCGGTTGATGATGGACTGTCGGAAGATGTATGAATCATGTACACTGCCTGGGTAGTTGGCGACGACATTGGTGAAGAGTCCCTGGTGGTCCACTATTGCCTGCACATTGATGGAATGCGTGTGCTTCCTATTGTGGTAATTGTGTGCAGTGTCGGCAGGGGGCACAAGTAGGACATGTGTGTAGTCAATTGCCCCCAACACGTGCCGGAAGCCAGCAATGGCGTAGAAGCCTTGCTTGGTCTCCAGCTGTTCCTGTGCAGTGTGGGGGAAGTATAGGTACTGGGGTACCAAGCTGATGATGGCATCCAGGACAGGTTTGAGGAACTTGGATAGGGCTGGCTGTGAGACTCCTCCGACTCTGGCGGTTGTTGGTTGGAATGTCCCAGAGGCCAATAGGTGCAGCACAGCCAGCAGCTTTGTCTGAGGTGGGATGTTGGTTGTCCGCTGTGTTGGTACCGTCAGCCTGTGGGCAATGATGTTCAGGCTGCGGAGGATGGTTGGCCTTTTGAGTCTGTAGTGAGCAATGACATTCTCTGGGGTTAAGTCTGTGAGGCTGGTGCGTTTCCTGAAGGTCCGCTGTCTTTGTCTGCGCTGCCTCTGTGGTGGTCCGGGGGGGACGGGGGGGGATCCGGGGGGGGATGGCAGGCCTGGGGGTGGTGGCGGTGGGTGTTGTGGCCCTGTTGGGGCTCCGAGCTGCATGATGAGTAGCTCCATGGCATCTGTTGTTCTTCAGGTGTGGTTGTGGGCTGGGCTCCCTTTGATGGTGCAGCTTGTCGTCTGACTTTGCACCAGGTCAGAGCAGGTGTTAATTTCCTGCTGCTAACGCGCCGTATCGCCTGTTTTGTGTTCTTATCGCCGATCTGGCTGGTCGTTGAGAATGTTGCATTGTGGTGTTGTCGCGGCTTTTTGCTCGGGAACGCCTACTCTGCATCTCATTAGCGATAGATGCTGGGCTCATCTGTGGCGATGTTTTTGGCGGGTGCTATCGCAGGCAAACAGGTGATATCGGCTGTTTGCACCAGCTTGTGAATGGGGCGATAATTTTATTGCAACTTTGGCTGAGATAAAGTGCCGTTAACTCGGCGATAGTTCCTTGAGAATATGCCCCTCAGTCTGAAATTAGCATATCCTGCAACTCCGCCTTCAAATTAATTTGTGACTATTGTCCCCCCTGGTCCTGCCACAGAATGTAATGATAAACTCACTGAATTTTTAACACGTATTGCCTTAAGTTCCTCTAACTGCATCTGTTTAGGGGATTTTAATATTTGGAATGGACAACCCATTTTACCTCAATCAAGCTATTTTCTCGAAACTTTTGCAGCTCAAGACCTGTCACAGCTGATTTCTGCCTCTACGCACAAGGCAGGTCACACCCAGGATCTGCCATTCACCCATCTCGACTCAAACCTTCCCCATACCTGTTCAGATTATGCACCCATCACTTTCATGTGGAGTCTAAAGACTCCTTTATTGGTCCGTAACCCCCACTCAGTAGTATGCAAGCATCCGTGGCATAAAGTATCATGCAGTAGCCTAAGTCTTCAATAAATTACTCCTCCTTCAGCAGGAGCATCTTCATGAGGTTGTTGTTGGATACAATATTATTTTATGTCTGCCTTAGATCAGTTAGCTCCACAAAAGGTGTGCTGTAGTAGCCACTCTAAACCCTCAGCCCCCTGGTTTTCAGAAACCCTCAGAAAAACAAAGCTTAAATGTAAAAAATCAGAGAGAGATTGGTGAAACAGTTATTCTTCTGCCAAGCACTAAGATTTTGATATCACGTTAAGCAATGATAAAAAGCAAATTATAATTGCCAGAGTAAATTACTTTGCCTCACAAACTGACCATGCCCATAACTCCAGCAACACTAGCTTTGTCACCAAAGTCATCAGGCCTGACTGTTGTAACACCTCTATCCTTCATTCACAAACTTTATGTGTGATGATCTCTTTTTCCACAATAAAGTTAGCATCATTTCAGAGACTCTGTCCAAACTCACTCAATCTTCAGATATCGACAGTTTAATTAAACCGCGTAATGGTCCTCCGTCTGTTCTTTCAGAATATATGAGTCTGGAAAAGGAACAGTTTGAAATTCTTGCTCTTTCTATTAAATCAGGGCCACCACTTGGCCCATGCCTGTTCATATTCTTAATCTGGTAATTGATGTTATCGCTTTGCTTCTCATTAATCTCTATAATCAGTCTCATGACAAAGGTAAGGTTCCTACAGATTGGAAACAGGCAGTGGTAGGCCCTTTCTCAAAAACGTCTGCTGATTTTTCAAGTCTAAGCAATTACTGAACCATTTCCTTGCTTTCCTTCCCAATCAAGATTCTCAAAAAGGAAGTCAATGTGCAACTCTCATCTTTTGTACAAGGCAATGAATCCTTGATCCTGAACATCATTTTATTTGCTCTCATCACAGCACTGAGACGATTTTGATTTCCGTCTTAGAAAGATAAACATCTTCAAGTAGATCAAATGCTGTCTGTGGCCTTGGTCTTACTTGACATCTCAGCACCATCTCATAGAGTCTCTAACAAAAATAATTTGAGTCCAGCTTTTTCAAGTTTGGATACAAGGTAAAGCCCTTGCTTAGATCTCTGCTTGTCCTCAGATCTCATGCACAGTAGTCTAACATCTGCCTTTTCATCCAGAATTTAGGAAATTAGAGCAGATAGTTTCTCAATACTCTCTCCTGAGCTTCTTTGATGCAACTCATCTGAACTTTCAGTCTTGCCTTTGTGACCTATGCAGATGATACAGAACTAACTTTCAAAAATGTATTATAGTCGTTGATGCTTGGATGAGCAACTATTTTCCTAAAATCAATGTGCACAATCCAAAATTCTCGTACTGGGAAAACAGACCCCTACCTGTTCATTGGAATGGTAGTTGGTAGATCAAGGCACCCCACGATTCCTGTAACCAGAGTTTGCAATTTAGGATTCTGACTAGAGAGCAACCTCTTGTAATCCGTGAAAGTCAGTAAACTTTTTTCTGCTTGTTTTTGTCAACTTTGCCTTACACAGAATTTCTTCTCCATTTTTACCTTCTACATCCAGGTGTGCAGCTTTCCAAATGCTTATTCTATCCATAGTAGACTACTGCATTTCTTTTTAACTGGGACAAGTCCTTAAGCTTCTCTCTTAACTCCAGTGTATTCAAAACATGCCAGTTTGCCTCATCTTTGACCTCCCTCATTATTCTCCTACTTCCCCCTTCATGGCAACGCTTCATTGGCTATCTATGTCCAATTATGTCACCTTCAAGACTTTGAGCATGGCACATGGTGCCAGGCATAACCCTGGCCCTCTTTACCTGCAAGACAAACTAACTCCTTACTGGCCTGCTATAGCTCTTTGATCAGTCTCTCAACATCAATTTCAAGTTCCTCATGTTTGGCATCAAAGACAGGGAGCATAGTCCTTCTCATACTTGGCACCTAATTATTGGAACTCATTACCTCTCAGTCTCTGAACAATCTCCGATAATCTACCCTTTCCAGAATCCACTCAAAGTTTGGGATTTTTGGTTCCTAAGTCTTAACTTTTGTCTTACTGCTTTCGTAGCAATCCCTTAGCGTCAGGATACCCTTATGGGTGGCAGCCACGCACTGCACATTTTTTAGATTAGATTAAATTAGATATAACAAGCACGCAACAATATTAATTTTAACAACAGTGATCTTCTCGATTCAAAAACACATGCAAATCTGTTAAATATCCCTCAAAAGCACGTGAATATTGGTTTCAGAAAGCTTGCCAAAAATAGTGTCATTTGGATCCCCAAATAGTTTACTCAATAATTGTGCCCTCAGAATGGCGCTAAATTCATCAAGTCATCAAATTCCTTGTCATTCAGGTTCATTAGTAAAAGCTCAAACTACTCGGTATTGATCTTAAAGCCAAATATTTCTTAATATCACGCCAACACCCCCAATAATGGCAGGACAGAGAATGATGAGTCGGCAAGTGACATCATGAAGTCATACACAAAAAAAGACACCTTAGGACCTGTGTCCCCAAATCTGATTCCCCTTACTGCACCTTGTGTCCTAATTCACATCGCAGTCTTTTGATAGTTCAAACACACATTAGCATTGATATAAAAAAAAAACTCTGCCCTGTCTCCCTCTCTCTCTCTCTCCCTGTCTAGATGAAACAGGATGGATTATTCCTAGTTGACTTACACCATTGCCTTAGGAGAATCACCATAGCGGGTTGGGACTAACTTTAAATATTCTGCCCCCAGACCAGACCTCTCTAGCACCTTGCCCATGAATGACCATCTGATCCTACTAAAAGCTTTCTCTGGGTCCAGCAATATCAGCATGAAGTTGTCCTTCACTTTGTTTCATTACTCGGCAAAGTGAGTCAGCATTTATAAATAATCAAATAACTGGTGCCTCTTTATGATTTTACCTTGGTTTTCATCACCAAACTGGGGAGGGTGGTTTCTATCCTACAGCCGAAAATGTTCACATGGTATCAACACTTAATTACGTTATAGTTTCCTATTCATCCCAGGTTTAGGCCAGACAACCATAGAAAGCCTTTGCCATTGTAAGTTAAATTTTCCTGGCTCTGCGAAGAAACAAAACACCTCTGCCACTGAGGGAGCCATCTTGCCTGGAAAATATTTTTAAAATTGTCTTGTAAACCCGTTCAGGTATGGTGCTGTGTTTGAGTTTAAACTTCTAGTGGTCTGTACTGTCTCACATTTCCTCAGATGCACGTCATTGACCTTCAGAAAAGACAGTTGGTCCAAAAATAACGCCTTGATTAGCGGTGTACAAAGTGGCTACATTTTGCCCTCTGTAAATACCTATAATTCAGCATGTTCAAAGGGTCTCCCACATTATTGCAGCTTATATAATCTGTTTTAGACAAAAAAAGTTCATGATTATCCTCTGCCATCTTCTGCTCCCTCTAACCTCTCCCTCTTTTTTTGTCTCTAATGTCAGGTTAACATATTTGCAGCTAATACAGGTCTCAATCGCAACCCAGTGCATGGCCGCTGTGGCCTTAAGAATTGTGTTCACCTCTATATATACTCTTCACATTTACCACACTGGAGGTAATTTAAAATAAATAGTAGCCCACTCTCCTTCTCCTATCTCTTTGAGGGTCCCAGTTCTCATAAGAGCCACCATGGTTGGGACATAATCATGAACTGTGATCAGTCTTCTTTTGGATTCAGGGCCGGACTGGCCGTAGCGGGCACCGGGCATTTCCCCGGTGGGCCGCCAGGGTGGGGGCTGGTTTTGGACCCCTGAGGTGCCTTTTTTGTTACCGGGGGGCTGGTTTTTCAGCATATCGGCCCACTGTACCAAAAACGGCCGAAACCAGCCCTGGCAAACAGCTCGACCACCCCCCCCCCAGGGGCCGGCAAAGCTGTTTGCCAGGGCTGGTTTTGTTTCCCAGTCCGGCCGTGTTTGGATTCCAGCATCCTCTCAAAAAAAGATCAAAACATGACTTATCTCACTTGCTTTTGAGCATGTGAGTGGAGGTGCATGAAAATGTATACTCCCTATCTTTTTGATGAGGCTACCGGTACACATCCACCAACCCCAGGTTCTCATTTGCCTCTTTATTGCCTCCCAATGCAACCTTCAAGATAGTATTTCCTCAATTCAATCGCTTTCTTCGGGTGGATTATATGGCTGAAACTCCAACAGTTATTAGAACATTGGAATGTTGAGCACTCCATTAAAGACAATGGAGTGCGCCAGTCTTCTACTGGCTGGTAGAAACCCGGAGAGCAACATTCCAATTTTTTTTTCGTTTTACAGTTTTTGAGTCAAACCTCCTCGGGCTCCGAGAGGCCTTTGTTTTTACAATTTAGAACATTCTGCCCTCTAGGGGCAGAATGCTCTAATAGCCTTAGAGCCCTCTGTAACGGGCTCTACCGCCCATTAAAGGCCCGCTCCCTTTAACGCTGGAGTCGGCCTTTAATGGCCAGTAGAGCCCACTACGTCAGGCTCTAAGTCTATATTAAGGATCCTTCTACAAATCTTGCATCTAGGTGCAATAGCTTCAGAAGGAAATGATCCTGGCCCTGAGTGTGGGCATACACTACACTACAGTGAAAGATTCAAGATCCTCCCTGCCCCTCATCAGCACAAAACTCCCATCCATGTATTCCAACATCTCCTGTCAATCAATCAATCAATCAATCAGGGAATTGTAAGCGCACTACTCACCCGTGATGGTCTCAAGGCGCTGGGGGGGGGTTCTGGGGGGGGGGGTTCTGCACTTCCGTTCAGTCGAAGAGCCAGGTCTTGAGAGCCTTCCTGAAGGTGTTCAGAGAGGAGGCGCGTCTGATGTCGATCGGAAGCTCATTCCAGGTCTTGGCCATGATGTAGGAGAAGGCTCTTCCCCCTGATTTGGCTCTGCGGATGCGTGGGGTTTCGGCGAAGACGAGGTTGGTGGATCAGAGGTCTCTTTTGGGTACGTGGAAGGTGATTATATAGTTGAGGTTTTGGGGTCTGGTGTTGTGGAGGCATTTGTAGGCATGGGTGAGTATCTTGAAAGTGACTCTCTTCTGGACGGGGAGCCAGTGGAGATTCCGTAGGTGGTGGCTGATGTGCTCGAGTTGAGGAATGCCGAGGACGAGTCTGGCAGCTGTGTTCTGTATCGTCTGGAGCTTGCAGAGTAGTGACTTGTTTATGCCGGCGTAGAGGGCATTTCCGTAGTCAAGTCTGCTGGTTATGAGTGCGTGGGTGACTGTCTTCCTTGACTCGGGGGGATCCATTTGAAGGTCTTACGGAGGATGCGGAGGGTGTTGAAGCAGCTGGATTTGACAGCGTTGACCTGTCGGTTCATGGAGAGGGAGGAGTCGAGTACGATGCTGAGGTTTCTGGCGTGGTCTGTGGGGGTCGGAGGGCTGCCAAGGGCGGCGGGCCACCAGGTGTTGTTCCATGCTGATGGGGTGGTTCCGAGGACGAGGACTTCTGTTGTCTCTGAGTTGAGCTTCAGGCAGCTGTTGCTCATCCAGGATGCAACGTCCTGCATTCCTTCCTGGAAGTTGAGTCTGGTGGTGGTGGGGTCTTTGGTGAGTGAGAGGATGAGCTGGGTGTCGTCGGTGTAGGATACTATGCTGAGGCTGTGCTGTCTGACGATGGTGTTGAGGGGGGCCATGTAGATGTTGAAGCGGGTTGAGCTCAGTGATGATCCCTGGGGCACTCCGCAGTTGCTTTCCGTGGGTTCGGAGAGGAAGGGTGGCAGTCTGATTCTTTGGCTTTTGCCGGTGAGGAACGAGCGGATCCAGTCGAGGGCGTTTCATTGTATGCCGGACTCGTGTAGTCTGGCGGCGAGTGTGCGGTGGGAGATGGTGTTGAATGCTGCTGACAGGTCAAGTAGGATCAGGGCTGCGGTGTGGCCTTGGTCGAGGAGGGTGCGGATGTCGTCTGTGGCGGCAAGCAGGGCGGTCTCGGTGCTGTGGTTGCTGGGGAATCCGGATTGAGAAGGGTCGAGGATGGAGTTGTCTTCGATGAACCTTGTTAGTTCTGCGTTGACGGACTTCTCAGTAACTTTTGCCACGAAGGGGAGGAGCGAGATGGGCCGGTAGTTCTTGGGGTCCATGGGATCTGCTGAGGGCTTCTTGAGCAGGGGTCTGACTTCAGCGCATTTCCAGTCATCGAGGAAGGTGCCGTGTGTCGAAGGTGGTGTTGATTGTGCGTCGTAATTCTGGCGCTATGGCGGTGGCAGCTTTGTGGTAAATGTGTGGTGGGCAGGGGTCCGTGGGGGCCCCCGAGTGGATACCTTTCATGGTCGAGGCAGTCTCTTCGGTCGTGACCAGTGTCCAGGAGGAGATGGTGGGCTGGCTGACATTGACGGAGGGCGGGATGGTTGAGGAGTCAGGTGTTTGGTCATTGAAGTTGTCGTAGAGGTTTTTAATCTTCAGGTGGAAGTAGGATCCAAGCTTCTTGCAGAGGTCCTGGGAAGGGGTGTTGTCCGTGGCTTCGCTGGGGGGCTTGGTGAGTTCCTGGATGACGCTGAAGAGTTCCTTGGAGTTGCTGGAGTTGGCGAGGATCTTGTTGTGGATGAAGGTCCTTTTGGTGGTTCTGATGCATTGGTGGTATTCCATCATGGCATTCTTGTAGGTGGTGTGTTTTTCGGGCGTCTTGCTGTTTCTCCAGTTCTTCTCTAGGTGTCCTGTAAGGTAATGTTACGCTCTAGAAAGAATAAAATTGCAAACCTGCATATTTTTTTCTTTGAATTTGCACATATCTCATCAGGATATACATGAGACTCAACTCTGACAACTTTCCATTTCTTCAAATGAGCCTCTTGAACCGCGACCATATGAGGCCCGCCCCTACTAGGAAACAATGCAACCTCTCACACTGTTAGTAAGACAGTTGATCTCCTTCACTTTCAACATTTGTAACTTAAACTCCTGGTTCTGTACTGGTGGAAAAATACAAGCATATGCCCGAAAACCCGCAACCTCTCCATGAAAATGATAAATAAAGCAATCAAAACGTTTTATTACAAAGGATATTAAGCAACCCACAATTGTGGGGAAAAAAATCTGCATATCTCTTTGAGGCCACCACCTCCCTCACTGTCACTGCTCCCGCTCAACTTAGATTTCATGTGTATTTTGCAAACATTTCATCCTGACCTCCTGAAACAGATCTCCTGTAAGGCCTGATAAGCCGTTTTTATAACCCACCCACCATCTCTCCCTCCTTAAGCTGGGGGATGTGCATAAATGCGCTCAGGCTACTTTTTAGGTGAAGCCTGCAGGCAGCACGCATGCGCTGCTGTTGCTTGACGAGTAGCAACCTATTGTATCTAAAAGAAAAAACCTAAAAATAGTTTTTGAGCCGTCCAGTTACTTACCATTCGTTGGCATCATCATCACTCCTCTTTGTCTTCTTTGCTGCCTTGTAAACTGGGCAGCGAGTCCCAGGTGTCAGTTGCTGCATCACTTCTGTTTTCTTTGTGTGGCATATGGATGTAGTACTCCTAATTAGTTTCTCTCCTCATCTCATGATGTGATTAAGGTAGTTTCTTCTTATTTTTTTTAAACAATTTTCATATAGCGTGAACTCGACTTGACCTGACCCAAAGGTATTGGAGCACTTTACATGAGCACCAGTTACATTGCACTAGGGCACTGGAGTTTTTGCTCTCCTCATTGAAGTTTAAAATGTGCGTTTGGAGGCAAAGTTCCAGGAGCTTTGTGCTTGATAACAATTGTGCAAGGACAAAATCTTGTGTGTGCATTTCTTTTGTCCTTCTCTACATGCCACTCCATTCTATGACACTCCACTCCACTCTATGCGACTTCATGCCACTTCACTCCACTCTACGCTACTCCAATCTATGCCACTCTACCCCTACAACAATCTACTCCACTCTGCACCACTGCACTCTAAGACACTCCACTCTACGCCACTCCATGCCACTTTACTCCAGTCTACGCCACTCCACTCTACAACACTCTACTCCATTCTACAATATTCTGATCTACTCTATGACACTCCAATGCACTCAAGTTCTATAACAATTTGCTCTAAAACACTCCACTCTATGACACTCCATGCCACTTTACTCCACTGTACGCCAGTCTAATCTACTTCACTCCACTCTATGCCACTCTACTCCACTGTACTCTATGATACTCCACTCTACAACACTCCACTCTACGATAGTCTGCTCTATGACACTCCACTCTGCGTCACTCTACTTCACTCTACTCCACTCTTTGCCACTCCACCCCACTCTGCAACAATCCATTCTATGCAATGATATTCTATGCCACTCCACACCACTTTACTCTACTCTGTGCCACTCCACTTTACACCACTCTACTTTACAATACTCTACACCACTCTATGCCACTCTACGCCACTACACTCTACACCACCCAAGTCTTCACCACTCTATGACACTCCACTCTTCCACCCTCTATGCCACTCCACAGCACTCCACTCTATGACACTCTACTCCAATCTACAACACTGCACTCTATGACATTCTACGCCACTCCAACCTATGCTACTTTACTCGATTCAGTGCCACTCTACTCTAAGACACTATACTCCACTTCGCGACACTCTACTCCACTCTACAACACTCTTCTCTATTAAATTCTACTCAGAGATAGTCCACTCTGTGACACTCCACTCTACAACACTCTACTCCACTCTGTGCAACTCCACTTTAAGCCACTCTGCTCCACGACACTCTACTCTACAACACTCTACACTATGACACTCCACTGTACAACGCTCCACTCTATGACACTCCACTCCACGTCACTCTATTCGCCTCCACTTTACATCACTCTACTCTACAACACTCAACTACAATCTTCGCCACTCCACACTATGCCACTTAAATGCCTTTCTACTCAGCTCTATGCCACTCTATACCACTCCACTCTCCACTACTCCACACTACGACAATCGACTCCGCTCCATGCTACATCACTCCACTCTATGCTACTTTACTCCACTCTACCCAACCCCATTCTATGTCGATCCACTTTATGACACTCAACCTCCCTCTACTCTACAACACTTTACTTCAATGTGGGCCTCTCCACTCTACAACACTCCACTGTACAACACTGTACTCTATGCCACTCTATGCCACTGCATTTTGCGACACTCTGTGCCACAACCCTACACTCAACTCTGCGCCACTCTAAAGCACTCCGTTATACAACTTACTAGTCCACTCTACGCCACTCTACTCTATGCCACTGTACAGCATTCCATTCCACCATACTCCACTCTATGCCACTCCACACTATTTCACTGTACACTGCTCTATGATACTCCACTCTGCACCACTCCACTCTATGACAATCTATTCCACTCTACAACACTCAATAACACTCCACTCTTTGCCACTCCAGTCTACACCACTTCACTCCATTCTACGACACTCCACTCTACACCACTCCATACCACTCCATGCTACAACACTCTACTCCACTTTGCTCCACTTTACTCCACTCTACCCCACTCCACACCACTCCACTCTGTGCTGCTGCACTCTATGCCACTTCACTCTACAATACTCTATGCCACTCCATGCCACTTTAGTTCATTTTACACCACTCCACAACACTCCATTCCACTCTACGACACTCCACTTTAAGTTACTCCACTCTACATTAATCTACGCCACTCCACTCTATGACACAACGCTCTATGCCACTCTAAGGCACTCCACGACACACTACTCCACTCTACGCCACTCCACCCTATGCCACTCCACACTATTCCACGCTACACTACTCTACGACATTCCACTATGTTCCACTCCACTCTATGACAATCTATTCCACTCTACAACACTTAATAACACTCCACTCTTTGCCACTCCAGTCTACACCACTCCACTCCACTCTAAAACACTCCACTCTACACCACTTCATGTCACTCCATGCTACAATGCTCTACTCCAATTTTCTCCACATTACTCCACTCTATACCACTCCACTCTATGCTACTCCACTCTATGCCACTTTATGCCACTTCACCCTACGACACTCTGTGCCACTCCATGCCGCTTTAGTCCACTTAACGCCACTCCACTCTACGATACTCCACTTTATGACACTCCACGACACTACACTTTAAGTCACTCCACTCTACTTTACTCTACATCACTCCAGTCTATGACAAAACTCTATTCCACTCTGTGGCACTCCACTATATGACACACTACTCCACTCAACTCCTCTCCACTCCTCTCTATGACACTCCACTCCACACCACTGTCCTCTACAGCACTAACATTTAGCCATGATGAACAGCAGCCACACTGGTGTACAACTTTGATAATACACATGACCAAAGCATTAGCTCTCGCATAGGCAGGAACTATTAGCTTTGCCAATGCTTGTTGAATGCTCCATGGAAGATTAGGTTCTGAAAGCTGAAGGAATGTTAGGTCATGGGGCAGAGTAAGGCACAAGAAAAGACAAACATGGAAGTCGGGTAGCCATCTTTCCCAGAGAAAAATATCAGCCATTTGTTAACCTTTTAAGATTTTGCAAAGGCAAGGAGAACATGATACTTAAATGGAACTTTATAGAAAAACGTCTGTAACATGGCATTTCTATCTTTGTTTACTTATTGTTCAGGGATCATTAAGGCAGCTGTAGAACACATTTTAAAGTGTTTTCGGGATATATTTCATGTTTAAAGCATGCCCTGATAAGGGGGAAAATACCAGCTTTGAGTCATTTTCCTCATTTATGTACCAGTCAGGGCATTAAAATACTGGTCCTGCCGGTAGAAACCTGGCCAGGTGGCAACCCTACATGGTAAAGGTGGCATACAGGACAAAGGAAATTACACTGGCATGTAAACCTACATTTCCCAGAGTCAGAGTGAAGCCCCAGCCACTAGAGGACAGGAGCACGCAGACATGATTCCAGCTCGGTGGTTGCAGTTAGAGTATTTAGGTCTAACTCACACTAAGCTCATTTGTCTGGCAACAGCGGTTGTTGCGACTCTTTGCATTAGTTTGCATATGACTTGTCTTGCTTCCTCACTTTTGTTGATTTTACCCTGTTCAGTTCCCTCAGTTCCTTTGTTGCCTTTCCTGTTGTGCTGTGTTATCCTTTCTCTCATCCTTTTGTTGATTTTGTATTTTTCATCATGTCTCCTTCTTTCTTGTGCTACATTGTTTTTCATTTCCAGGCTCCTATTCTGGTTTTGTGATACACCAGGGACTAGTTACAGCATATCATCTGCTTGCACTGGGTAAGTCGCAGTCTGCTGTGTTAGTGTCTCATTCTTCCCTTTTTTATAGAGACCTCCTAGTAATTTGTGTTCTATTACATGTAGGATGGATACCTAACCTTGATAAGTCTTACGCAAGAGGATCTCCCTAAAAATCCATTCTATATCTTCCAACTACCAACCTGCAGGAGTGTCTCTTTCTCTTTCCATTCCTTCACCACCTTTTCCCTTTAACTTGGGTCTTTGTTGCCATCCTTGATCTAATATAAGGGGGTGAGCCAAATTCTATGGGGAAAGTGTTGGACTTGGCCCTTTTTGGCAGGTTCACCCCTAAACTTTTTGCCTTGTATGTTAGTAGTTTTAAGTCTCTGGGCACTTTAGCACTGTGGTCCTGTGTAAAGTGCGTGCGCGCTGAGTGCGTGTGGTGAGATTGTCCTGCCCTCCCATAGGAATGCATGGGGGATATGTGTGTCCATGGTAATTCCTGGTGTGAGAGGAGTGCAGGGGCGAGTTTAGTATGTGCGAACTCGTGAGAATAAATGCTGCGCAATGGTGTGCGCAGATTTATTGTGACTGGTGTAGAAATGCCACTTATAGAAGTTGGCATTTATGTGTGCTCTGTGTCTGCCTGCCTGATGTGAATTGCATGTCTGGCTTGTGAGTGACAGGGGCTGGGAGGTGTGTGTGGCTCCAGGAGGGGCAGGGTGAGTCAGCGCAGGGCTGAATAGGGAGATCTGCATCTAGATGGGAGGGAGGAGTTGCACCTGGGACCTGAATAGGGCTGTGCCTTCCCTCCACAATGCTGGTTCCACCCCCTGTGGTGCGTCTGATGTCCCTAGCCTGTCCTGTGAAAGGAGAGAGGAGCTGAGCAAAACAAAGTGCTCCAAAGATCCCCCAAACCAGTTCTAACTGGTATCCCTAAACCCTGCACCTTTAGACAAAGGGGATTTTGTGTATAAATGTAGGGGCTGTGACCCCATAAAAATGTTCAGTCCTGTGCAGTGTTCCTGACGGAGGGGGGCTTGCTGCTGGTGGGGCCCAGGAGGAACCGCCATGGGGGCTGCCTCCCTGCTGGAGGGCCCTGTGTGCTGGCCCCTGAGCCCTACATTGCCCCCCCTGATGCCTCCAGGAGTTCTGGGACCTTTTGCTCCATTTGGACCTTGTGTTTTTACCCCTAGCACCTGGTGAGCGCTTTGTTTCTTTTCCTACCAAGCGCTTTATTTTTCCCTTACAGCGCTGGGCGGCGATCCTTGTCAAGGGAATCCTGACGTAGGGATTCCCCCGCTCTGTCCGATGTATTGCGGGTGCCCACCCCGCTTTATATGCTAATTCGGAGGGAGCCTACCCCTCATTGCGCCTTATTGATTTTTGTTATAGCAGCGGGTGCCCACCCCGCTTATTTCTTTATTTACGAGCGGGTGCCCACCCTGCATTCTTATGCGCATTAAAATCACCGCCACGGCCCGAGCCGCAAACGAAAGCCAGGCGCGTCCGCCTGACTGTGGGCGGGGCCTCACGGATGTCATCTCCGCCTCCCCCCCGGCCGGGAGAAGGCGACGCGGAAGACTGTCCCTGCCTCGTGGGGCTCCCGTGAGCTGAGGAAGCCCCGCGTATGTCCGGAGAAGTCCCGGGTCCCAGGAGGGGGCCCGGGTGAAGTGGAGAGGCTGCCGATGCAAGTGCGGGGCTCCCATGCAAGAGGGAAGCCCCGCGCCGCGAGAGAAGTGCTGCCGGTCCCGCAGCAGCAAAGAAGAGAGTCCAGCCTCCAGGAGCCGGTGAGTGAGGGCTTCGGGCGGGTTGGGCTCATCAAGGCACAGAGGTGCCAGTGCCACATTTGCCATGAGCGGGCCCGCAGTTGCGGGCCGCTCCAACGATGGGGGCAAAGTTATTTAAAAGCCCCGTGGGGGCCCCGAGAGCACAGTAGTGCCGGGCCTCTTTTGCCATGATCACAGTTGCCCGGCTTGACAGTGGGCAACTGCACCGTTGGGGGCATTTCGAGGCACATTGTCGGTGCCTGAGTGGTCCTGCAAGAGAGCGGGCCACTCCAAGAAGGGGGCATCTTTGTTTTTAGAGCCCGTGGGGGTCCTGAGGGCACAGAGGTGCCGGGCCCCCCTTCATGAGTGATATCACAGCTGCGCCGCCGTAGCGGGCAGCTGCCACGTGGGCGCATTTGTTCGTAGGGCCCAGGGAGGGGTCCAGAGAGCCCTGAAGTGCCCATGCCCATTTGGCCTCATTTTTGTGACAGGGTCCCTGAGGGGGGACAGAAGGGGCACAGTGAGAGCCCAGGCCTTTATTTGATATTTACAGCTGCGCAGCACTCAGGTGCCAGCTGCAGCGTTTAGGCCACAGTTCTTTGGGGCCATTTTGCGCTAGGAGTGAGATACACTCCTCTGCCCCATATCTTCCCAGCTGCCCAGCAAGTAGTGGGCAGCTGCTACGTTTAGGTTTTCGCAGTTGCGCACCCTTGACTTTCGCTGCCTAGGCAGCGCGCCCTGACTCTTTGGACATAGGGCATTTGAGCCCCTTTTTGAGATGGCCAGTTGGCCAGGGGGACAGTTAGGTTTATAGGGTGCCAGGCCCTGATGTGATCTATGTGCTGATGTGATTTTGGGTGCTAGGAAATGTAATTCATGTAGTATGATTTACGCACCCTGTTTTATACCTCTAATATGGTTTTTACTAGGAGGTTATGTGCTAACGTGATATGGTGGTGCTAGGAAATGTGATTCATGTATTATGATTTACGCACCCTGTTTTATGCCTCTAATGTACTGTCATGATTATGAGGTTTTGCATAATATGTTTATGCTTGTGATTTTATTATTACCTAATGCGTTTAGGTTGTGAGTTATTCTCTACTGTGAGTTACGCCCCTAATGTGAGTTATACTTAGGAGGTTAGGGTCTAATGTGTTTAGACTTATGAGAGGATTGCATAATGTATTTATGCTGGTGAGGTTGGCGCAGAATGTAATTTGCGCCTAATGTGATGCTGTGCATAATGTGGTTTATGTTACAGGCTGATGCAAAGTACAGTGGTTACCAGTGATTACTGGTTGTACGTTTATGATGTGTTCTACATTTATTATAAGTGATACATATACTAAGTTCGCTTTGTGCTGGTTCTGACAGTGGTCCAGTTGGCCTTGTCAGGTGTAAATAATCCCTTGTAAATATGACCTAGTGCCAGGTGGCACGATGTACATTATGTGAGTACTATTCTAATGTGTTTTATGATAATACAAAGGCTATTTTTATATATAACCTTGTGTGGAGTTCCTTTTTTGTGGTGTGCCTAGTATGTTGTTGCTGTGGGTGTGTTGCGCAAACGCTTTACACATTGCCTCCGGGATAAGCCTGACTGCTCGTGCCAAGCTACCAAGGGGGTGAGCAGGGGTTATCTTTGGCGTGTAACTCCCTCGCCCTGACTAGAGTGGTGGTCTCTGCCTGGCTTTGGCGCAAGCCTTAGCCAACCAGAGATCCAATTTCTAACATTGGTTGTCAGCGGTGGGGATAGGACTTGCGTTTGCGCAGTACCACAGCGACAACTGGCTGCATTACAAAACTCTGCATTTTAGATAGTCACATGGAAAGGGATTATTGTTTCTGAGTTTGTTTTAAGAGTCATTTCTTTGAAATGTGTGTTCTTGTTGCACTATGAGTTGAGTGTCCTGCCAAGGACAGAAACCAGAGAATCTGGAGGAGTGACTGCCCTTGTGCAGACTGCTATTGGGTTGGCCTAAAGCTGGAGGAGGGACTGCCCTTGAGACATTGTGCTGGTTCTTGGGTTGGCCTGCAGCTGAGGGAGGGACTGCCCCTGTGCTGTCTGCTAGTTCTTGGGTTGGCCTACAGTGGGGACTTAATTGGTATGGAGTCACTAGCTCGGGAGGGTAGATTATCCCCTAAGTGCAGTGTGAGTTTTCTGGATTCCCCAGTAAGGGTGGGATCCAGTGGTGGCAGCAGAAGTGTGTCCAGTGCATGGATTCCCCGTCCCGTTCCCAGAGTATGGTACCTGGTGCTCAGTAAGAGGGGTGCAGGTTGAGATTCAGGGGCAGTAGATACTGTCTCACCGGTCTGGGGGGGTGTGTGTGGATAAATGGTGTGTTGCACTGGACGAGTGGGTGTGAGTTCTCTGAAATAAGGAGCTTGCTGAATACTTGGGTGTGAGTTCTCTGAAATAAGGAGCTTGCTGAATACTTGGGTGTGAGTTCTCTGAAATAAGGAGCTTGCTGAATACTTGGGTGTGAGTTCTCTGAAATAAGGAGCTTGCTGAACACTTGGGTGTGAGTTCTCTGAAATAAGGAGCTTGCTGAATACTTGGGTGTGAGTTCTCTGAAATAAGGAGCTTGCATGGGGAGTGAGTCCAATAAGAGTGGCTCGGGTATCTTCCGGTCCTGTGTGGTGGAAGAGGTTCAGTGTAGCCCAGCTAGGTCCCAGTGTAGCGGGAGGGGTGTAGGGGCTCACGTCCTGTCTCAGAGGAGAAGGAGTGAGTGTGCCCAAAACCCAGTCCCAGGGCCTGGATGGTTTCTTCAGGGAACACCAGGTTGGGGGCCTAGGCTGTACTTGTAGGCCATTTGAGGAGGATCTCCCAGTGTCTAGAGGACATGGAGTGTCTGTAATCAGAGCTCCAGTGATCCTAGTGTTAGGCAGCGCCGCTCCTAAGTGGAGGGTGCAGAAGTCCTGATTGAGGGGTGAGAGGGGGAGAGGTTCCCCAGTGGGAAAACCAGTGGGTCCAGAAGGGGCCATGGGGACACCACTTCTGCCCTGGGTTTGTGCCCAGCAGACTGTCACACAACACATTAGATGTTTTACCCTCTGGGGGGTGGTACAGGCCTGGCCGGGATCTTTAGGGTCCCTGGCTGAGTATGGTAGTACTACCTTGAGGGCAGGTGGGGCCTATCTTAAGTGAAGGGACCCTGCTCTTCAGGATGGGGGGGCATGCGTGCTCCCCCGGAAGTCCTGGTTCGCCAGGCATCTGACCAAAGGGTACGTCCCTGGGTTGGGGAGCCAGTAGCAGGTGTTTCCTGATCTGGACAGCGGGGCGGCTGTAATCAGTGTCCTGGCCGGTTTTGCCTTCTAGGGGGTACCACTCCAGTTGGGAGGGTATCGGACTCTGGAAGGGGTGCAGAGGGAGGGAGTCCTCGCCTCTGACCCCGGTGCAGCCGGTGAATTTATTTCCCAGGTGGTAGACCAGTGATGGAGAGAGGTCCTGAACTGGTGGGAGAGTTGTGTTCTGGTAGGTGCTTCTCCTGGGAGAGCGCGAAACGTCAGAAATAGAGATAGGGTGAGGAGACGCTTCGCCCATGACCTCTGGTCAGCCTGAGGGTGCGGACCCTAGGTTGAAGGATCAGTGGTAGTTTGGAACTACACTGAGGGAGAGTGGAGAATGGCTATTGTATGCCAGGGGTTACTGCCCCCCACTCTGGATTGGCAAGGACCAGTGGCATCTGGGTGGCCTAGGGCCTGGTCCTGGCCGTGGACAACTAAGGAGTACCGGTGGGCGGTGGGGTAGCCTAGTTGGTCCTGAGTTTTCTTTCTTAGATGGATGCCATGGGTTCCAAGTGGCGTAGAACCGGAGGGTCTCCCTGCAGTGCTGGCCCGCGTCCGTGTTCTATCGCCCCAAGCAGGGAAGCCCATCACGGTGGTGATTGGTCTGCCCTGCGTTTTGGCTGGAAGGGGGTTGTGTTGGACTTGGCCCTTTTTGGCAGGTTCACCCCTAAACTTTTTGCCTTGTATGTTAGTAGTTTTAAGTCTCTGGGCACTTTAGCACTGTGGTCCTGTGTAAAGTGCGTGCGCGCTGAGTGCGTGTGGTGAGATTGTCCTGCCCTCCCATAGGAATGCATGGGGGATATGTGTGTCCATGGTAATTCCTGGTGTGAGAGGAGTGCAGGGGCGAGTTTAGTATGTGCGAACTCGTGAGAATAAATGCTGCGCAATGGTGTGCGCAGATTTATTGTGACTGGTGTAGAAATGCCACTTTTAGAAGTTGGCATTTATGTGTGCTCTGTGTCTGCCTGCCTGATGTGAATTGCATGTCTGGCTTGTGAGTGACAGGGGCTGGGAGGTGTGTGTGGCTCCAGGAGGGGCAGGGTGAGTCAGCGCAGGGCTGAATAGGGAGATCTGCATCTAGATGGGAGGGAGGAGTTGCACCTGGGACCTGAATAGGGCTGTGCCTTCCCTCCACAATGCTGGCTCCACCCCCTGTGGTGCGTCTGATGTCCCTAGCCTGTCCTGTGAAAGGAGAGAGGAGCTGAGCAAAACAAAGTGCTCCAAAGCTCCCCCAAACCAGTTCTAACTGGTATCCCTAAACCCTGCACCTTTTAGACAAAGGGGATTTTGTGTATAAATGTAGGGGCTGTGACCCCATAAAAATGTTCAGTCCTGTGCAGTGTTCCTGACGGAGGGGGGCTTGCTGCTGGTGGGGCCCAGGAGGGACCGCCATGGGGGCTGCCTCCCTACTGGAAGGCCCTGTGTGCTGGCCCCTGAGCCCTACATTGCCCCCCCTGATGCCTCCAGGAGTTCTGGGACCTTTTGCTCCATTTGGACCTTGTGTTTTTACCCCTAGCACCTGGTGAGCGCTTTGTTTCTTTTCCTACCAAGCGCTTTATTTTTCCCTTACAGCCCTGGGCGGCGATCCTTGTCAAGGGAATCCCGACGTAGGGATTCCCCCACTCTGTCCGATGTATTGCGGGTGCCCACCCCGCTTTATATGCTAATTCGGAGGGAGCCTACCCCTCATTGCGCCTTATTGATTTTTGTTATAGCGGCGGGTGCCCACCCCGCTTATTTCTTTATTTACGAGCGGGTGCCCACCCCGCATTCTTATGTGCATTAAAATCACCGCCACGGCCCGAGCCGCAAACGGAAGCCAGGCGCGTCCTCCTGACTGTGGGCGGGGCCTCACGGACGTCATCTCCGCCTCCCCCCCGGCCGGGAGAAGGCGACTCGGAAGACTGTCCCTGCCTCGCGGGGCTCCTGTGAGCTGAGGGAGCCCCGCGTATGTCCAGAGAAGTCCCGGGTCCCAGGAGGGGGCCCGGGTGAAGTGGAGAGGCTGCCGATGCAAGTGCGGGGCTCCCATGCAAGAGGGAAGCCCCGCGCCGCGAGAGAAGTGCTGCCGGTCCCGCAGCAGCAAAGAAGAGAGTCCAGCCTCCAGGAGCCGGTGAGTGAGGGCTTCGGGCGGGTTGGGCCCATCAAGGCACAGAGGTGCCAGTGCCACATTTGCCATGAGCGGGCCCGCAGTTGCGGGCCGCTCCAACGATGGGGGCAAAGTTATTTAAAAGCCCCGTGGGGGCCCCGAGAGCACAGTAGTGCCGGGCCTCTTTTGCCATGATCACAGTTGCCCCGCTTGACAGTGGGCAACTGCACCGTTGGGGGCATTTCGAGGCACATTGTCGGTGCCTGAGTGGTCCCGCAAGAGAGCGGGCCACTCCAACAAGGGGGCATCTTTGTTTTTAGAGCCCGTGGGGGTCCTGAGGGCACAGAGGTGCCGGGCCCCCCTTCATGAGTGATATCACAGCTGCGATGCCGTAGCGGGCAGCTGCCACGTGGGCACATTTGTTCGTAGGGTCCAGGGAGTGGTCCAGAGGGCCCTGAAGGGCCCATGCCCATTTGGCCTCATTTTTGCGACAGGGTCCCTGAGGGGGGACAGAAGGGGCACAGTGAGAGCCCAGGCCTTTATTAGATATTTACAGCTGCGCAGCACTTTGTGCCAGCTGCAGCGTTTAGGCCACAGTTCTTTGGGGCCATTTTGCGCTAGGAGTGAGATACACTCCTCTGCCCCATATCTTCCCAGCTGCCCAGCAAGTAGTGGGCAGCTGCTACGTTTAGGTTTTCGCAGTTGCGCACCCTTGACTTTCGCTGCCTAGGCAGCGCGCCCTGACTCTTTGGACATAGGGCATTTGAGCCCCTTTTTGAGATGGACAGTTGGCCAGGGGGACAGTTAGGTTTATAGGGCGCCAGGCCCTGATGTGATCTATGTGCTGGTGTGATTTTGGGTGCTAGGAAATGTAATTCATGTAGTATGATTTACGCACCCTGTATTATACCTCTAATATGGTTTTACTAGGAGGTTATGTGCTAACGTGATATGGTGGTGCTAGGAAATGTGATTCATGTATTATGATTTACGCACCCTGTGTTATGCCTCTAATGTACTGTCATGATTATGAGGTTTTGCATAATATGTTTATGCTTGTGATTTTATTATTACCTAATGCGTTTAGGTTGTGAGTTATTCTCTACTGTGAGTTACGCCCCTAATGTGAGTTATACTTAGGAGGTTAGGGTCTAATGTGTTTAGACTTATGAGAGGATTGCATAATGTATTTATGCTGGTGAGGTTGGCGCAGAATGTAATTCGCGCCTAATGTGATGCTGTGCATAATGTGGTTTATGTTACAGGCTGATGCTAAGTACAGTGGTTACCAGTGATTACTGGTTGTACGTTTATGATGTGTTCTACATTTATTATAAGTGATACATATACTAAGTTCGCTTTGTGCTGGTTCTGACAGTGGTCCAGTTGGCCCTGTCAGGTGTAAATAATCCCTTGTAAATATGACCTAGTGCCAGGTGGCACGATGTACATTATGTGAGTACTATTCTAATGTGTTTTATGATAATACAAAGGCTATTTTTATATATAACCTTGTGTGGAGTTCCTTTTTTGTGGTGTGCCTAGTATGTTGTTGCTGTGGGTGTGTTGCGCAAACGCTTTACACATTGCCTCCGGGATAAGCCTGACTGCTCGTGCCAAGCTACCAAGGGGGTGAGCAGGGGTTATCTTTGGCGTGTAACTCCCTCGCCCTGACTAGAGTGGTGGTCTCTGCCTGGCTTTGGCGCAAGCCTTAGCCAACCAGAGATCCCATTTCTAACAGAAAGGTATTGGCTTCAACACCATCACAATCACAATACTGAGTCTGTGACAAAGGATGAAATTCCCTAGCTTAGGTGCACTTCTTTAGAAAGCTTGTGTTTTCTATTTTTGAAAAGTGGGGTTTTAAGACGGAGATGATCAGACCTCTGCAGGGAGAGTGTTCAACTGAGAGGATAAGTTTAGTGCCAGGTTTTGTACGGTTCCGGAGGTGAGAGCTTTGTGGACTACACTGTCCAGTTTAAATAAGGCCCTGCCTTCCATGGTAAAAGGCTTCCCATTTTAAATCGAATACATAAATATTGGTGTTGCAGCGGAAGCGTTGGGGGATTTTTGTCAACTCACTTATCCACACCAACCACTATATACTAATCGGAAACGTAACTCTAATGACGGGCCCATAAGTCATTATCTCTCAGTTAGCAATATCAAAGGTCCTCTGATGAATCTTTGGTAGAGCTAAAAGGGACTAAATAACGAAATACGGAATGCTATTTCTCCACGAGGACCTACAATGAAGAAATACGTTAAACATTAGTCATTTTAATCATGACCAAATAAATTTGCAACTCAGAAAAAAAGACAAACACTATTCTCGTTCATTTAGGTTTTTCTTGTTATTTCATAATATGAATGGTCAAGCACAAAATAAAATTAGAATGTCATTATTTGGTTCATAAAAATACAGGTTACATTCACAATAATCATAACAGCTCATTTATAAAGACATCAGAGCATCAGGTATAGAGGAGTGAGAGAAAGAGAAAAAATCACCGAAACACAGTTCACTTACGTAACGGAAATACTAATGCACAGCATGCAATTAGTCTGAAAAGCTAACCCCACGGCCATTAGGGTATAGCAAGAGCAGCATCACCAGCCAATGATGTGCAAAGTCTCTAGGAATGTCTCTTAGAATTAGCAGGTTTCGCCAGCCAGAGAATCAGGAATCAGCACGGCATTCAGCATACCACGAACGCAGGGACAGGTCACCAATGTTGTGAACAAGCCGAGGAACACTTTCCCACAGGAATCTTTTATAGTACGCTACTTCCTTTCTTCCATTAATATGTTGCATTCTCTCTTTTCAACAAGCTTCTCTACTGGTTCTTCACGATGGTGTGACAGTCTACTGACAGTGACTTTACTACTATTTTCTAAACACTTTTTGTCTAAATATTGTATAACTTCCAAGAGAGGAAAAGGAAGAAAACCTAGCTACAAATGTATTTAAACATTGAAATAGTTACATTCATGTCATCTACAGCCCTCGCCTAGATAGGAAAGAACTCTAAAAAGACTTATTCAGAAACAGGCAAAATATCTGTACTCTAAGCAAGCATTTGTAACATTTGAAGGACAGGAGCACGGAGAAGCACATCCTCTAACAATTCTAAGGCCTACATTATTTCAGCAAAACAGAGAATAATTTCTAAAAGCCTACACTATACTTTCACGAAGAATAAAGCTTTTTCTTTTGTCGTTTATTTTCTGCAGTTAGGAAGACAGAATAACATTCAGTTAGCATTATTCTCTCTATTTTGACTAAGAAATTCAAACTGTCGTGCCTTGTGCACATTTCACGTGTTGTACACTCTTGTATTATGTGTTAGTAATTCCACTCATATTATTAAAGCATGCATTAGGGTGAATTACATCGAGCAGATTTTATTTACAAAAATCGTGCTCCATCATTGGCCTCAGCCGCCCTGAGACATTTGTTCATTGCTCCGAGCTTATAGTACTCTCCTGCCTCTCTTCTACAGGCACCACGCTGGCACCGATCAATTCACAACAGTTCTCATGATTGACAGAGTTTCAATTGGCCATGATATCATCTTCAATTGCTATGTGAAAGATGAATTTGGGAGGACAAAACCAACATTGCGCAAAATGGGCTTGAGTGCAGATATAGTAAAGTTCTAGGGCCCAGCTTAACTAAGCCTTCGCATTGTCTTTACATTATGCAGAGTGACACAAGTCAACGCAAAGGCCGAAGTAACATTTACAACAACACATATGGGGTGATTTGCGCTGCCTTGCATGACTTTGTAAAGAAATGTAAGGCAGCGCAGCAGCTTGCGCTGCAATGCCTTACATTTCACAGTGACAGCCATTAAACCTGGATTTGTGCTAACATGGTACCCCACCCAGACCATGGCGTAACAACGATAAATGTGTTTATTTCTCACTTGATTTCCTCTTTCTATGTGTCATGCATTTTGCATCATATGTGTTGCAAGGGTAATGGATTTCTTAATATATCTGTTCTGGAATGTATGTCCTTGGTTTACTGGAACTAAAGAGAGAGGAGACAGTTGACAAAGAGCCACTGGGGAGGATTTGTTTAAGTGAAAGACGAAGGGATTGGGATTACAGGAGAGGTAGAAAGAGGAATGGAGGCTGAAGTGGGAAGGAAATATTGTTAGAAAAAAATTAATTGTTAGGGAAAAAAAGACTGTCAGCTCAGATCAGTGAAGAAAGAGTGAAGAGGCAGGAATTGAGTAATAGAGAGAGGAAATGCTCGCAGGCAGCCAAAACTTTGTTTAAATAAACCCCCACACACGCAGTATATAAGAAATTTAGAAGATCACACTGCTTGACAGTGCTCCTATAAACTATTGCATTCAGTAAAGTGCATGTTTAAGTGAGTATGAGTTTATAACCATTGCAGTGATGTCATAGTACTGCAGGTTCCTACTCAAATGGGAGGTCTGCATTTGGACAGCCCAGCCATTACCAGAAGGTAGAGTGAACCTCATGAATCGCAGCACTGAGTAAAAGCAAACTGAAAGCGTGCTGGGGGTGTCAGCCGATCTTAAGTATGAACCTTACTGTCTCATACTGGTCGGCAGCTGCCAGCACACTAGGGGCTCCACCAGGGCTGGCCTTTGCTTCGTCGGCGCAGTGGGCTGGAATCATATTTGGCCCCTCCTTCCTTGCCTACATTTCATCCTAGCTGTAGTCTAAAACTTTCTATATGAAGATATATAAAGTGCAAACCATTATCTGCACTGACTTTTTAAATATTTTTTTGCATCTTGGTACTTGTAATTATGCATTTAAAATGAGGACAAACAGAACTCCAAGTATTAGAATGCAAAGAGACATTGAAGACTACTAAACGTTTAACACTAATTTTGCACTCACAAACATTATTTGCCCAAAGAGACCGAATGTTTTCACGTTTAGAAAACAATAATTAGGGGTTCAGGGGCTCCAGCTTGAGACTCTCACTGCCTGCCCTTTGCTGTCCTATCTGACCAAGTCTTCCTCTCTGTTCCTGAGTAAAGTATAACAGCAGGGGTGATGGGGAGGTTTGTATTCATTGATTAGGCCTTGGCTAATCCCACAAACATCCCGACTCCTGCCCGCCCTCGTTTGAATCACCCATGTCTCAGCTTATTCATGCAGGTGTTGGGCCAAGAGGGCATAGGTGTGAAGGAGATGAGAAAGTAAGAAGATTTTAAACAAGGGCACGTGCAGGGGCGGTTTCCCCTTTAGGGCGCGGGGTCGTTGCCCCTCCCCCACCACCAGATGCTAGTGCTTAACTGAAAGTACCTGACCTGCCCGTGTCTAAGGACTGGGCCCTGGCAGTGACAGCTCGCTTTCTTAATTAGTGCAGGCTTCGGCGTCAGTGTTTAGGCAGGGCGTGGCCAATCCTGCTGATTAGGAATGCCTGCATTGTCTGAAGTCCAGTGCGCATGTCAGGTTGGGCAGGTCTCAAACTGTGGTGAACCAGACATGCACACTTCAGGCCTCAAACCCAGGCTCTGCTATGGAGTCAGGGGGAACTCAGCTTAGCCCCTCTGGTGTCCTTTAGAGAGCTTGGTTCACCTGCTCAAACCAATCCTTTCTTTGCCCTCATGCATTTTTTAGCATAAAATGCATGCGAGGAAAGCTTGGATTGGCGCTGGGCAGGCTGTCCTCCTCTAGCGGTCCCAAACGGCGCGGGTGTGGGATGGTAAAGAGAATGACCAATCACTATGTGCTTATATATTAAAAGCACACAGTGATTGGTCATGTTCGATTAAAGGTGACGTCACCCAATGGCAATGCTCTTCTCCTTTTCCCCTCATTTCATAATGCCAGTGACGGCATTGCGGCATGAGGGGAATGGAGAATAGCAGTCACCTTGTTACAGGTCTTGCAGGCCCCGTACTTCCAGCACGTGCTTACAGGCCTTGTGGTAGAGTCTGGCCCAGGCCTATAATTAGGAATCAGAGCCATTGCCCTGCGGCATCATTTTGATGACCTCTTGCACTCCCGGTAAGTGGTAATGTTGTGGGTTGTCAACATTATGTATTACTGAGGTCCCTATTTAAAATGCACTATTGGTTCTTAAATGCCAGGCAAGTGTGTTAAAACTTACTACTCTCTCAAAAAAGAGAGTAACCCTTAGCTAGCCAAAAAGGACAGGGTAAATAAAGCTTAATTAAAACAATCTTCCCTTTTGTGCTTATACTGTATTAGTGTTAATCCAAACTTTCACCAATCAATTAGAATGCACTGAATACATTCCTTAATCCCATGCTAATCATTCAATTATAACTGACTCCTTAGATTTTTAAAAATATATATATATATTTATTTAAATGGTTTCACTCAATATACTTATAATTGTGTCCACGGTATACAATTCAATTTGGATACTATGCAAAACATTTTACACAGAAGTTCTAACACCCCACAGTATCTCTAAAATTATCATAATGCTCACTGGATTATTTCTAGGGCAAATATTCTGTTACTTGTGAAAACCCTCTATGCACCATTAATTAGACATATTCCTTACCTTTTGCCGCCAGCCAACTCCAGCGTCGCGTGGCGCTTGGCGCCTCCAGCGTCGCATCGCGCCCGGCGCCTTGCCTCTTCTTGGGTCCCAGCAGCCCCTGGGACTCAGACTCCCATCAATCCCCGTGCTGCAGAGCAGCGCGGGTATTGATCTGGGCAGGCAGGAAAGACGCCCTGCTCAGACCAGAGAGTCTTTGGGGTTTCTCAAGCCCGGCTGCTCATTGCAGCTGGGCTGGAGAAAACCTAAGTGCGCATGTGTGTTTTGGTTAGCCTGAGACGGCTGGCCAAAACACATATGCGCCCTTAGGGAGTGGAGTGCACAAAGCACTCCTCCTCCCCTCTCCCATGCCTAGGCCCCGCCCCTCCCAACACCGCTGGCTAAGAGCTGGCAAATGCAAGATAAAACGATGCAAGAACATCGTTTTATTTTACATTTGCTGGTCCTGAGCCAGGCAGTGGTGCAATGGTCCTCCGCCATGGCGGAGGAGCTGCCACTGCTACCGAACAAACGTTTCTGCTGGCAGATTTAGCGTAGGCTCTGCCATCAGGAAACATGGTGGTTTACTATCTCTAAACAGTGGGTGGGAACCAATAGTTTGGAGGACAGGTTATTCGTCCACATTTTTGAGGGAGTACTCTGTCCCCCAAAGTTTAAATAAGGCACTTCGTTTTCAACCATTTACTTTTAAGGGTTCTGTAGTTTTTTTAGCCTTGTGTGAATTAATTAGATTAATTGTGACTCCAGCTATTTTACTCTATTGTGTACTTATATACCGAATGAAAAAGGTGGAATAGTATTGTGCACGGATGATATCTTTGTCTGAATGTATGAAGGGTCTTTTTTGTCTTCTCTGATTCTCCCAGGTCAGAGAATCTTTAAACGTGTAGGAGCAATCGTTGTTCTCAGGGCATTAAGTAGGCCAGGTCCTGCCGGTGCTCAGCACCGGCAGGTCTAAAAAGCAGCTGCTGAGACGGGTCCCTGTTAGGGTCTCCATTTTTGCACTCACCCTCAGGGTGAAAATAAATCTTAACTCTGCAGCAGTACCACCCTTCATTTCCTTTGAAGTAACTTCAATGAGACTCGTTAAAGTTCTTTCACAGTCTCATCGTGTCAGAACTGAAGCAATTTGACTGTTATACACAACAAAGCCGTAGTTTTGCTTATTTATCGTACACAACTAACAACCATTGACAAAGCCAACAGCCTGGCTTGTTGTAGGTGTAATGTTACATGTTGTATTATATATCTGGATGCAAAGACAGAAAGAAGCTGCAAAATACCAGTCGGGTGGCACACTATTCTAAGCACAAATGTTTAGCTTATGTGTTTTTAAGCCACACCCTTAATTACATCGGCCACGCCCCTTTGAGAGACCCTCCAGTTTTTTCATCCCACTTAAAGCCCTGATTGTTCACATTAAATATACCACCCAAATACTGTCTAAAGATCTTTATGAGGGTTTTCTACAGTGTTGGTTGTTGTACCAACAAAATGAGCACAAAAAAATCTAAACAATTTCAAGATTCCTCAATGCAGCTTTGAGTGGGAAGTGGTTTACTTTTGAATAGTGAAGATGATGGCTGAGTGATATGAATGAGCCACATTAAAATGGTTTAAGCTAGACCTGTGCAAAAGTTTAATTATGCCGCGTAGTTCTCGTAATTTCGCATCACGGTTGTGATTTGAAATTCATGAAATTATGCCATTGCGCCACTTAACATAATTATGCACCATTCGCAATATAAAATTTCCATGGATGACGCAATTCACAGTAATTTGTGGTAAAACTTTACCTTGCATGTGCAGGAACAACAGAACCCGGGCGTATGTTGTCCGCGGTTCTCTTGTTTTAAATGCAATCTTGCACCAAAAATTGATGCTAGAATGCATTTAGTTCTAAAATATAGCACTAAATGACAAAGTTGCATTTCACCTAATTATGCATAATTTCAGGGGCTGCTCCTCCGTAATGACGGAGGAGTGCCGCCCCCCTGCTAAAAGAGGAAAAATAAAATGATAATAAAATGCTTTTATTTAAGCCTCATTAAAGAAAAGGGTATACCCAAAATCACTGGGACCTGGGTGTGCGATGATATAGAAAGTAGTGGTCCCAGCACTATTACATCCAAACAGTGTAAAACCAAAAATATATACAGTTATATTCACAAAAATAAATCAAAGATTACGAATCAATAGTGTAAACAGTGTTATTTAATCACACTGAACACAAATGACAGATTTAAAGAAATACATTACAAAACATCATTAATATGCCCAAATGAGCATGTTTGGATGTAATAGTGCTGGGACCACTACTTTCTATATCATTTATTTAAGCCTGGGCGTAGTTCGCGAAGTAGCGCTACGCGAAGCTACGCAAAGTGCAGTTCGCACTACGCGAGCTACGCGTAGCACTACGCGAACTGCGTAGTGCACTGTTCGCAATGATTGCACAGTGCCGGATGCTTGTCCGCACTGTGCAATCATTGAAAGCGGCATCTTGCACAGTGCGAGCTGTCTTTTACTGCCGCTCGAGTAGATTTTTACTCGAGCGGCAGCTTTCTCAACGCGGACTGGTAGTTTCTCATCGCGAGCGGTCACGAGCATACGCGACCACTCGCAATGAGAAACCTGACCTCCCCGTGTTGAGAATCTCGCCGGGAGGTTTATTTTAAAACGCTCGCGATCGGCAACTTGATGTTGCTGATCGCGAACGAGGAAAAAGTCTCGCCGGGATGTCATTTTGCTTGCTCGCGGTCGCCAACTTGACGTTGAGGACCGCGAGCAAGCAAAATGACCGCTGCACTACGCTACGCGTGTTTGCACTGTGCTACGTGCAATTCGCGTTGTGCGAAGTAGCGCAAACTTCGCAAACTACGCGAGCGTAGCGTAGTGCTTTGCCCAGGGTTACTTTTATTATCATTTTATTTTTGCCCAACAGCTGATGATGCGAGTCTGTAGCGGAGCTGGGCAGGGCCAGGCAATCATGTTGGAGAGGCATCCTAGGCCGGCCAAACACACTTGCACACTTAAGTTTCTCCATCCGGGCTGTGTTGCACAGCTGTGTTGGAGAAACACCCCAGGCTCCAATGCACTGTTTGAGCGGCAAACGAAGCCACTCAGACCAATCCCAGCACTTCTCTCATGCTGGGAATTTTATTTCCAGCATGAGAGAAGCGCTGGGGTTTCGCATCTAGGAGCCTGCCCAGTTGGAGTCCAGGATCGGAGGAGAGAATGGAAGGCGGCGGTCGTCGGAGCGGCATGTGAGTATGAATTTAATTATTTTTAGTTTGGGTTTTGTTTCTGGTTGTATTCTGCCCCCTCTCTGCCGCCTCACCACTAAACAATAATAGCAGCCGCCACTGCGTAATTTGACATCATTATGCTGTAATTTTGGGAAAGCAAATTATGCAAATTTCCACACCCCTAATTTTAACTCATCCTTGACCAATTAAGAAAAAACTACTGTCTTATCCACCTTGTGACTCTCCATTGAGAGTTCATCTGGGTCATTCCTGGCTCTACACTCAAGACTCCTATTTAACTCTCTTTCTTTTCTTTGCAGATAAAAATAATGTATTGCTGAGATTTATTAACAACAATACCAAGCACCAGTGTTACTTGGTTCCGACCTTTGTTTGCTAATGCAAGTCTAACTGGAAGAGTACTGAAGAAGGCCCTGTGGCGGCTGGTGACATTTGAAAGTTGTGAGGCGCAACAGTTCAGGATGAGTGCCCAGTGGCAAGCGAGTTTAGCGAATAAGGGGATTTCGGGGGGGTTCTTCCCCCAGGAAAGTTTTGAAAAAAGAGTGGGCAAAGGATGCATTTTCATGCAAATTTGAGAAAGCAAGAAGGTTAATGAAGCAATTGTGAAAGTGTAGTTATGACATTAATTAAGAGATTTCACATGATAATTACATGGGTAACTGCTTATTCAGAATAACCACAGAACTTCATAACATATTTTGAGATAACAATGCTGAGTACCTTCCAGATTTCTTCTATTTATTGCTAACCTGGAATATTACCAAATATGATGCTGCTCCATTTGCAGGCCTCCGAAGGAGGTACGGGTGAGCTGGCTTTGCTGTGATCTCAACTTATGACCTGCAGGTCATTGCAGATGTCAGCAACAAGCATTAACTTACTGAGCCATCTTGCCTCAGATTCACAAAAGCTTAGAGAAAAGTACAGAGAAGAAATCAAGTGTTGCTCACTGAGCTTACCACAACTTCCAATGTACAAACAACAGCTACTTGAATAGAGGAACGACACAAGTCATAGTGCTGGGTGATTGAGCACCCCTGATTTACTTATGTTCGGCAATCTTGGGCCCCTCCTGACCTCTATTCCTTTGTATAAAGTATGAATGCAATATTTATTGGCTGATTTCCTTTTAGCAGTAGAATATTCATTCAAATTATGCTCCTCCTCCTCATATAACAATGGGGGATGCAAATGCTTTAATATTTCTCCCCCTTTGGGCTCCAAGACAGTGCTTTAGCAGAACTCATTTACATTTTTCTACAGATATGTCTTTTTCAACGGCTCTCACGTATGACTCAAACCCCTTATTCCATTTACTCCTGTTCAGCTATTGTTGACTAGAAGTTTTTAAGAACTTGAGAAGAGCACCCATACACTCTATGTTTGGCAGTTAAACTTCACACCTGGTCCGACAAGTAATTATGAATCAGTATACGTTTGACATTTAACTCTGAGCCACCATGGTAACGGCTAAAACAAAAAATACAATAATAGCAGATCAAGAAAAAAAAAGTCATGTTTATTATTTGACCTTGACTGCAGATTGCAGTGTGTGTGTGTCACCGCTAAGTGAAACACAACACAGTGTCATTGCTGGTTGATCAAGGTGTGTTTTAACCATTATGTGCATGCAGTTAATTGTGTGCATGTTACCATTTGCCACCCACACGCTATACTGTGACTGATATACTTTATGCTTAGCGGTCTCTGCACCTCTAAAACCGTGTCCACGCACAACATCTTGTTATTTTGATAACTAGATAGGTCAGTCAAGATACTGGGCAGGGTGATCTTGGCCAAATTGGAACTTTGGGAGCTCGAGCACCAAGCACTTTCAATATACCAGTTCGGATTCCGGCTCGGGCTGAGTACAGTGGAACAAACATTACATTTGGCATTAATTGTCCAAAAGTACACAAAAGCACAAAGGGGCAGTATTCATTTAGCATTTATGGATCTAGCCTGTGCTTTTGACACAGTAAATCATTGTA
This sequence comes from Calotriton arnoldi, assembly GCA_963921515.1. Classification (NCBI taxonomy): domain Eukaryota; kingdom Metazoa; phylum Chordata; class Amphibia; order Caudata; family Salamandridae; genus Calotriton; species Calotriton arnoldi. The sequence continues at coordinate 211,564 of CAWUFW010016585.1, read as the reverse complement.
AATTATGGTCCATAATGTCAAACATGGGGATTGATGGTGCAATTAACACTTTGCTAAGTAGACTCCACGAATGCACCTCAGCCTCAGTACGCTATAGTAGCGGAGGAGATCTTACAGAAGAATTCCCCTCCGACATAGGGGTAAGGCAGGGGTGTGTCCTGGCCCCTTTTCTCTTTTTATTATATATACATGGTCTGGGAGAACAACTTTGTGCGGTGGGGAAGGATATTCCAAGATTAAATATGTGTCAAATCCCTGTATTATTATATGCTGATGATGCTGTCCTGATAGCCAGGACAGCAAATGGCCTAAAACATTGCTTGATTCTTTTAATGTTTTTATGAATGATCTGGGCCTAAAAGTTAATCGCACGAAATCGTTTATAATGAAATGCGTACCAAAAAACTCTAAAACGAGGAAAATTTTATTGGGGGGGTGAAGAAATTAAAAAAGTTCCGTATTTTACATATCTGGGGGTACCATTTGATTTTAACTGGAAACATGTTTTAAACATTAGAATGATGCAATTTCAGAAATCTAATGATGCTATTTTTAGATTTGCTAAAAGACTGGGCCATAAACCAACTAAGGAGATTTTATGTATTTATAAGAGTAAGAGCCTCTCAGTGGTAACCTTTGGGGCTGGGGTCTGGGGACACATGAATTGCAATTCATTACAAATAATGGAAAATAAGTTTTTAAGGAGACTTTTAGCAGTGCCTCAGAGTTCCCCTGTTGCTTTTTGTCATGATGAAGTAGGATTGAGTAACCTGAAAGACAATATTGCATTACAACCACTGTTGTTTTGGTTAAAGATTTGGAAACATCCAGAGGCTACCCTGTGCAGGACAATATTGACTGATTGCATGGGGCTCAATAAGAGCCTAGATATACCTTGGTTAAGATACTTCAAAATGAAGCTTACTTAAATGGGTATCTCAGAATACTACACAAATCCTGACACCCTTAAAAATGTTTCACCTGCCTCTATTAAATCTCTCTTCTACCAAAGTCTCCAGCGGACAGATCCTACTTATAATACGTCTAATCAACTAGAACCCTTCCCCCAGCAACAAAGAGAACCCGCACTTTATTTACAAATTGATCTAAATGAAAGGCGAAAATTTCTGCTGACTAGGTTTCCCTACTCGAGGTACATGGTTGCATCACTCCCATTATGCCCCTGTGATGGTCGATCATGTCAGAGCACTGTGCACTTTATTTTATTTTGTAGTCTGTATACATCCCAGAGGAAGCCTTTTATTCGCCCACTTCTACTTGCTGCTGGGATCAGAAATTATGAACTGGCAATGGTATACCTACTCTCATTAGAAACAACTGAAATGATATACTGTCTTTTAAACTATCTTTTTACTGCTTTTAAGAGTCGCAGTAAGTATTAATCACTGTCTATAAATGTGTAAATTCTGTGTATGAAGACCTGTTTGCTTTTAAAGTTTTTATATTGTAAATATGTATGTGCAATCTTTTATGGCTCTTCCAAGAGTCGAATAAAGTATTTTCTGATCTGATAACAGGAGTATGTACTCGGCCGGGTGAGTGTAGTTTGTGACAAAGGGGGTTAGGATTCTTACTTACTTACTTACCGTATAAGTAAGAATCCTAACCCCCTTTGTCACAAACTACACTCACCCAGCTGAGGTGCATACTCCTGTTATCAAAATACAAGATGTTGCACATGGGCATGCTTTTAGAGCTGCATAAACCACCAAGGATAAAGTATATATTGTTGCAAGTTCTGACAGGAGTGGTAAGCAAGCAAGAAGGCCAGGCACGTCTGCTGCTGTTCATCGAAATAAAATGCAGCATCTGGCTCTTTTTCTGTCAGAGAGGGAGACCAATGCCTATGACCATGTGTTACAACAGCAGAAAAGATTTCAGCGGGGAAGAACAGAATTGTGTTTCTGCACACTGGTTTTCAGATCACACGTGGTGCTAGTGAACGTTATATGCATCCAGTGAGGGAAGCACCTGCAAGAGGAGCGGCCTCTGAGCAGTGTGCCGGACACTTTGAGCCTTACCCAAGAAAGTGGCAGAGAACACAGCAGTGTCCACGATTTTTCAGTGGATATCTCTTAAGAGCAACCCTGCCTGCTTTTAGCACTGAAAGTCGGCAGATGCTGCTCTGACAGACATGATGTTGGCAGTGAGGATGATCCCCATCCCCGCAGGTGTAACTCCGTGGTTGTGTGGAAGCCCATAGTTAACAGGGCCTCTGACAGGAGTTGGAGATGCTGCCAAGCTGTGGGAAAGCACCTATGCAGCATTGAGACAAAGACGCGAGATGTGCTAAGGCGACTTCTCCTGCTCCGCTGCGGAAAATCGGGACTTGGGGGAATTAACTGCATGCACCATTTCAATGCTGGCAGATTTCAATATATTGTTGCTTTGCTCAAAGCAACCTGGCCGTATTGTACAAGCAGGTGGTTATTAAACTGTAGACGAGTATAGACAAATCAGAGCGCAGAAAGGTCAGCGTGGCAATTATCAACTAACACACAATTCAAGTTAACTTGCAGGTTGGCCTCACCCTGAGCAAACCATTTGGCAGTCTTTCTCCCTCTCTGAGAACCTGTGCTCTGCTATAACTCCGATGCTGCTGTCAGACGGGTTCACGCCAATGCGAACCTAACCATTCCTGCAGCTGCTATCATGCTGTTTTCAGCATGAGAGAAGCATCATGATTGGATGGAGGAGGCTAACCCAGCATTTCTTTTGAGACTGGGAGCCTGCCTCTGTAATCCTCCGGGTGTTAATACAGCTGTTGGATTGGTGTGGCAGAAGTATGCATTCTGGGCTGGCCGTCCAAGACAGCCAGCCAATCTGACATGCGCACTCCACACTTTATGTGTCATCCCTCCTGCTGTCAAACAATTGCCTGGCTGATGAGGGTTTTGAACCCGAAACCGGTCCCAGGATGCTTGTTTCCGGTCCAGGGAAGACATGGCTTGGCAGTTCGGGCTGGACTGTTCCCATGAGGCACAGGGTCAGACTGATTTGCATATGGCCATGTCTGAACTGGGGTGGTGGAGTGAGCTAAAGAATGATGATGGATTAAACCCAGATCAGTTGACTGGGGGTGAGTGTTTGATTTGCTCTAACGCTCCGTCCATCATCCCCTTTGGTATCGCTTTGTTCGCCTCTTAGTTGGCAGGGTATGCCCAGACGTGGGTCCCTTGCTCACTTTGCCACTGGATTCAAGATACCCTGGCTGATGAGGGTTTTGAACCCGAAACCGGTCCCAGGATGCTTGTTTCCGGTCCAGGGAAGACATGGCTTGGCAGTTCGGGCTGGACTGTTCCCATGAGGCACAGGGTCAGACTGATTTGCATATGGCCATGTCTGAACTGGGGTGGTGGAGTGAGCTGAAGAATGATGATGGATTAGACCCAGATCAGTTGACTGGGGGTGAGTGTTTGATTTGCTCTAACGCTCCATCCATCATCCCCTTTGGTATCGCTCAGTACGCTATAGTAGCGGAGGAGATCTTACAGAAGAATTCCCCTCCGACATAGGGGTAAGGCAGGGGTGTGTCCTGGCCCCTTTTCTCTTTTTATTATATATAAATGGTCTGGGAGAACAACTTTGTGCGGTGGGGAAGGATATTCCAAGATTAAATATGTGTCAAATCCCTGTATTATTATATGCTGATGATGCTGTCCTGATAGCCAGGACAGCAAATGGCCTAAAACATTGCTTGATTCTTTTAATGTTTTTATGAATGATCTGGGCCTAAAAGTTAATCGCACGAAATCGTTTATAATGAAATGCGTACCAAAAACTCTAAAACGAGGAAAATTTTATTGGGGGGTGAAGAAATTAAAAAGTTCCGTATTTTACATATCTGGGGGTACCATTTGATTTTAACTGGAAACATGTTTTAAACATTAGAATGATGCAATTTCAGAAATCTAATGATTCTATTTTTAGATTTGCTAAAAGACTGGGCCATAAACCAACTAAGGAGATTTTATGTATTTATAAGAGCAAGAGCCTCTCAGTGGTAACCTTTGGGGCTGGGGTCTGGGGACATATGAATTGCAATTCATTACAAATAATGGAAAATAAGTTTTTAAGGAGACTTTTAGCAGTGCCTCAGAGTTCCCCTGTTGCTTTTTGTCATGATGAAGTAGGATTGAGTCACCTAAAAGACAATATTGCATTACAACCACTGTTGTTTTGGTTAAAGATTTGGAAAAATCCAGAGGCTACCCTGTGCAGGACAATATTGACTGATTGCATGGGGCTCAATAAGAGCCTAGATATACCTTGGTTAAGATACTTCAAAATGAACCTTACTTAAATGGGTATCTCAGAATACTACACAAATCCTGACACCCTTAAAAATGTTTCACCTGCCTCTATTAAATCTCTCTTCTACCAAAGTCTACAGCGGACAGATCCTACTTATAATACGTCTAATCAACTAGAACCCTTCCCCCAGCAACAAAGAGAACCCGCACTTTATTTACAAATTGATCTAAATGAAAGGCGAAAATTTCTGCTGACTAGGTTTCCTACTCGAGGTACATGGTTGCATCACTCCCATTATGCCCCTGTGATGGTCGATCATGTCAGAGCACTGTGCACTTTATTTTATTTTGTAGTCTGTATACATCCCAGAGGAAGCCTTTTATTCGCCCACTTCTACTTGCTGCTGGGATCAGAAATTATGAACTGGCAATGGTATACCTACTCTCATTAGAAACAACTGAAATGATATACTGTCTTTTAAACTATCTTTTTACTGCTTTTAAGAGTCGCAGTAAGTATTAATCACTGTCTATAAATGTGTAAATTCTGTGTATGAGGACCTGTTTGCTTTTAAAGTTTTTATATTGTAAATATGTATGTGCAATCTTTTATGGCTCTTCCAAGAGTCGAATAAAGTATTTTCTGATCTGATAACAGGAGTATGTACTCGGCCGGGTGAGTGTAGTTTGTGACAAAGGGGGTTAGGATTCTTACTTACTTACTTACCGTATAAGTAAGAATCCTAACCCCCTTTGTCACAAACTACACTCACCCAGCTGAGGTGCATACTCCTGTTATCAAAATACAAGATGTTGCGCATGGGCATGCTTTTAGAGCTGCATAAACCACCAAGGATAAAGTATATATTGTTGCAAGTTCTGACAGGAGTGGTAAGCAAGCAAGAAGGCCAGGCACGTCTGCTGCTGTTCATCGAAATAAAATGCAGCATCTGGCTCTTTTTCTGTCAGAGAGGAGACCAATGCCTATGACCATGTGTTACAACAGCAGAAAAGATTTTAGCGGGGAAGAACAGAATTGTGTTTCTGCACACTGGTTTTCAGATCACACGTGGTGCTAGTGAACGTTATATGCATCCAGTGAGGGAAGCACCTGCAAGAGGAGCGGCCTCTGAGCAGTGTGCCGGACACTTTGAGCCTTACCCAAGAAAGTGGCAGAGAACACAGCAGTGTCCACGATTTTTCAGTGGAAATCTCTTAAGAGCAACCCTGCCTACTTTTAGCACTGAAAGTCGGCAGATGCTGCTCTGACAGACATGATGTTGGCAGTGAGGATGATCCCCATCCCCGCAGGTGTAACTCCGTGGTGGTGTGGAAGCCCATAGTTAACAGGGCCTCTGACAGGAGTTGGAGATGCTGCCAAGCTGTGGGAAAGCACCTATGCAGCATTGAGACAAAGACGCAAGATGTGCTAAGGCGACTTCTCCTGCTCCGCTGCGGTAAATCGGGACTTGGGGGAATTAACTGCATGCACCATTTCAATGCTGGCAGATTTCAATATATTGTTGCTTTGCTCAAAGCAACCTGGCCGTATTGTACAAGCAGGTGGTTATTAAACTGTAGACGAGTATAGACAAATCAGAGCGCAGAAAGGTCAGCGTGGCAATTATCAACTAACACACAATTCAAGTTAACTTGCAGGTTGGCCTCACCCTGAGCAAACCATTTTGGCAGTCTTTCTCCCTCTCTGAGAACCTGTGCTCTGCTATAACTCCGAGGCTGCTGTCAGACGGGTTCACGCCAATGCGAACCTAACCATTCCTGCAGCTGCTATCATGCTGTTTTCAGCATGAGAGAAGCATCATGATTGGATGGAGGAGGCTAACCCAGCATTTCTTTTGAGACTGGGAGCCTGCCTCTGTAATCCTCCGGGTGTTAATACAGCTGTTGGATTGGTGTGGCAGAAGTATGCATGCTGGGCTGGCCGTCCAAGACAGCCAGCCAATCTGACATGCGCACTCCACACTTTATGTGTCATCCCTCCTGCTGTCAAACAATTAACAGGAATCACCCCTGCCTCCACAATCGCCGGTGGTATGGACTGACGTGCACATCATAACAAAATGGTAATTTGCAAATTGTTGGTTTGTTTACTGCTGCGCACGCAGCAGGCGGGGCAACCCTCCTCCGCCCTAGAGGAGGAACCGCCACTGAGAAGGCCAAGGTAAAACACAAGGGAGGGACGAATTAATTACTGATAAAAGAGGTGCCAGCTACCAAGAGAACCAATCCCGGTGCAACTAAGCAGCCTAAACCACCAGAATAACTGGTTCCAGGTTAGGTCAGAAGAGATTCTTCGTCAGTCAGGTTTTTGTGCATCAAAATAAGATCTCTCATTCTAAACTATTATTTACTTTCAAGCATAAAGAATATTTTTTTCCACTTTCACCTTCAAAGCCTTAGCCCATGTTGCATGTGGTGGGGGAGACCATTGCTATTTCAAAGCTGATTGACAGGTTTTGGAAGTCTTGTCTCTCTTAAAAATCCGGCACTAGCTTTAAAGCAGCTGGAAACGCTTGCTGCTTTTGTTACTGGGGGCCAAAATTGCAGCACTGCAGAACTGGCCCCCAGTGCCAAAATTGTCCCCCACCACTATAAAACTGCCCCCCACCCTTCCAGCCTCCCAGGGAAATGCCCAATGCCCGGTACGGCCAGTCAATCCGGCCCTGGTCAGAACAATAAAGATGCCAAGAATTTGGAATCTGAGTTCTTTCAAGATACTCTGCTTCTCCTTCCTAAACATGAATAGATTCAAAAGTCATCTAATTTAGCTCTAAATGTAAAACAAGGATGGTTTAGAATGAAAGGTCTCAGGGAAATTTAGAAATGGAGTAAGGTGTCAGCATTGTGAAAACTTCAGTAGATGTCTTCTAAACAGGAAAACAAGTGTTAGTGTAAAGCCATACTCAGGTAAGAATAAAAGGGGAGCAGAGAGGTCTTCACCTCTCAAGGTCCAAAGGTATCTCTCCTAACGTCTAACAGTGTGAGCACTAATTAAAACACACAGATACCTCATCATCGGTCAAATCTTGCACCACCCCTCCAATGGTGTTCAACTCCACAGATACAATGTCAACATCTCCAGTCTTTCCCATCCCACAGAACTTGGATAGTCTCTGCAACCTTGAGTTGCCCTTTGTTCCTGATACGCGATGAATAGGAGGCTTCTTTTGATCATTAGATCGTCCCACTCTAACCAATATTTCTCTTCTCAGTCCTCACTATCTCAAATACAATAATACTCCTTTCCCCAGCTATGAAATCTTGAAAACGCACCTGCAGAGGAGAGAACACGCAGAACAAGCAAAATACATTTCATCTTTAGAAATGCTAACTTTAATTAAACATTTGTAATGTGCACTTGGAATACATGATGATATGTGCAGATATATCTTCAAAATAAATGCAACAAAATTAATGCGTTCATGGTTGATTATGCAATGCACTTTAAACTAATGCAATACAACCCGAAACATAAGTGTAAATATATGTGAGAACTACACGTTTTCATAACTAACCTAAACATTAGTGCCCACACGTTCACGAGTCTCTAGTTTTAATCAGTGAATACACTTGAGGAGTACATTCGAATGCTTCACTCTACGTTAATAAAGTTAAGGCACACAGAGTATATAGTGCAAAGTGCATGTAAATATTGAGCTTCTGGAGGGTGGAGCCTAAATTGAGCTGCTCCATTTTATAAACTCCCTTGACCGTTTGTTGGGACAATGTTTATTGCTGATACTTTTAGCCAATCTTCAGTACAAGGGGCTACAATTGAAGTTGTCCTCTTTGCACCTAGCACAAACTTTCTTCAAATCTAATTCTCCTCTCCCCCTTGCTTTTAATTAGAAGTACCCTTCTCTAAAAACACGAAGTATCTCTGAGTATTTTCCAAAGATTTCTCTCCATGAGAATAGTTCAATGGTGAGGAAATTCTTCATTCAACTTAGTAGGCTGAAAATATGTATGCCTCTGATTTCAGTTCAACCAGGGCTGGTATAATCAAGGGCCAGATCAGATACGATGAAGTCACTGCTTTTACGCAGTACCACCAAGCATGTTACTAAAAAGAATAGAGGTGGCTCAAAATAAGGTGGTCCACTTTGGCATGACTAAATAATTTTCTTGGCATGACTTAAAGAGATCATGGATATGTTGCAAAAGGACCATTCCATCAGCTCTGATCAAGGGCAGATAGGTTTAATTGACTGCCTAGTCTTCAGACATCTTCCTGGCACTGTTCTATTCTACCTATCATGTTAAATTGATTTAAAGCCCTTCCCTAACTGCCCAGAATTTCTAATAATTACTGCTTTGGGGGCATAGTCCCAGAATATCATAACTAATATGTTGTGCAACATAAATTATCAACCCAGTGGAGTTAATAATTGAAAATATACATCCAATGGGACAATATTTTTGTGAATGATATTTGGGACATAATATTTAAGTCAGTCAAGATGTGTGTTAACAGCAAAAAGTCCGACATACAACCTCTTAGGGTCTCATTACATGTGCCTCAGTATCAGTTATGGTGTTTTTTACCTTCACAGAGTTAACAATGGGGACTTGGGGGGCAGCCGACTGCAGGGAAGTCTGCCCCTCGGGGTTTTGGGGGAAGTTGGGGCAGTCCAGCGAGTTCAACTGGGTTTGGGCTACAGTTGGGCTACTTTGTAGCCCAACATATATATAGGGTCCCCATTTTAGGTTCCAGCTACCATTTTGTCTTGGTGACACGGTGGCTGGTACCTAGGCAGGATTCTTTTTTGTGGTTTCGTGGTTAGCTAAACAAAAAATGTTGGTGATAAGATTGCCTAGGCAGTGCTGCTGCTTACGGAGGCCGGGCGGCTTGACCTCCTCGCTAGGGGCTCTTATGCCGGAGGGTGGCCCGGTGCGGAGGGCGATTAACAGAGTCGTGGCAGCGCTATTGGCTTGTGGGTCTCCGCACCGGCCTCAGGCAGCATTGAGCCAGGTAGGAAGGAGGGGCCTGTACTCGGAGAGCGGCCCCGGGATGGGGTGTGGGGAGGGATCGTGTGGGCAGGGCAAGGGGACGTAGGGTTGTCTCTTCCCTGGCCGCGGCGCGGGGCAATGGAGTTAATGCTGTGGCGCTGCGTGAGGCCTCAGCTAGCTCCAGCGAGGCCTCGCCAGTGGTGATAGTAGGCGGGGCCGCTGCAGATGTTAGCACGGCGCCGTAAGAAGGGAAGGAGGGGCATGGAGAATTTCCCTGTTGCGGGTAAGGGAACAGGAGTCAGCTGATACAAACAGTGAAAGCCGCGAGACCTCAGCAGGGATTAAAGAGGCCTCACGCTTTTGATTGATGGGTGGGGCCACTGCAGATGCCCTCTGGGCATCCCGAAGAGGAAGGGAGAGTGCGGGGCCACATCATACTGCCTCACACAGCAAGCAGGATGACCTCCAAGGGCAGGGGGTGGGGCTAGTTAGAGGAAATGATTAGGTTGATGAGGGATAGCGTGGCTGTCAGGCAGGAGCAGGAACCTGTGGACTTTAGGGAAGTCTATAAGGAGTTGGTGGCAGAGGATGCTGCCAAGGAGCATGTCTGGGAAGAGGAGGGGTTGCCCCCACCTTCAGCGTAGGGCCTGGAATGTCATAGATTAGCGAAATGATACTTGGTTTAAACAGGCGTTGACGGGCATCAGGGCAGCCTGGGGGAGGGTACCAGGGGATGGTGCATGTGGGGGCCTCCAGGAGGAAGAGGGTGGAATGGTCCTGCTCTCTCCTACCCCCCCTCGCCATAGGCTAGCGGTGGCTAACTTGGTGTGGAGTGACAGGGAGGAGAAGGGGATGACCGAGGGTGGGCAGGAGGAGGGCAGATCCAGACGGGGGAGCGTAGCCAGTGTCACGGAAGTCACGCGCCAGGGCAGGGTATATGGGCGGCCCATAGCGGGGAGGGCTACTCCCAAGCAGGGAGGGGGGGCAGGGGGCAAAGGAGGCATTTGAGCGGAATGACCTAGTTCCCAGCACACCGGGCCATGTCTCTGTCTTGCATGTCAGCAGGTTTGTTGGGGTTACAGACTCAGGAGAGGAAGGTGCAGCTCGTCGGCACCAAGGTGAAGAGACAGGGAGGCCCATGCAGCTAGATGGAATGCCTTGGGGGATGGCAAGATCACGGCCACAAGAAGATCTGTAGTGACCTCGGTGGTACAATGGGTGGAAGGACTGGGGGCATCCTCCTTCACATCGGAGTACAGGACTATGTGTGGGCAAGGTGCTCCCCTCCTGTAGGTTGGCGCACGACCAGACATTACAGGGTAAAGAGCTCATGCCCAGGTTGGGGGAAAATGGGGCGCTTGTGGAGCTGGTGCAGAATGAGGACACATCACTGGATTATGATGAGGGCAGTTTAGAGGAAGGAGAACTGAGGGACGAGGATGAGGGTCAGATAGAAGTGCAAAACTGGTGGCAGGAAGGTGCAGGGTTGGGGTCTTTTAATCCATCTGCACCTAGTATGTTGCAGGACACAAGGGCCCATCAGAATGCAGGAAGTTACGAATGGACATGGGGACAGCAGGCGATGGCGAGGCGGTGGCCCAGAGTGGGCACCAACCTTGGTGCCAGGTAAGATACCGAAGTATGGGTCCGAGATGACCCGCACGGGTTATAGTGGGGCAACAGGTAACGAGGCGCAGGGAAGCGGTGAGGCCCGCACAAAGGTGTCGTTGGGTGAGGCCATGGAGTCTCAAATAAGCGGGGAGGCCCACCAAAGGATACCCACAGTGGGGCAGGATGTGGGGAGGCACATAACAGGTGGGGTGGCCCGCAGGAAAATGGTGCCTATTGGGATGGAGGCAAGGGAGCCTCAAGACAGCGGGAGGCCCACTTGCGGAAAAGGAGGTACGTGCGGGACACTGGAGTGGGCACTAAGGGCCCACAGTGCACATGGATGACACCGCAGGGTAGCTAGTGGACAAGAAATGAGAGTCTTTAGATCAAGGGGCTACAGCGGGCAAGGAGGATGCCAAAGGGGTAGGATCAGGGGCTGGAGGGAGACAAAGAATGACATGCAGGCTTTAGCCAGTGAAAAACTGGAGAGTAAAGAGATTACATTTAAGAAGTTGCCCTACATGGGAAGAGCCAAGCCACTGGGGGCACACCTTATGCAGGCAACGAAGGAGAAAATATGGAAAAGGGGAGTATGTCAAGATGATGAAACTCCTCCATAGAGAATTGAGGTCCAAGGAAGGGTCTAAGGAGGAGGAGCTAGAGCTATCAAAGTGGCAAAGAGTGCCGATGATGATAGACAACTGGACCCCAACGTTCCTTATATATGCAACTGTTTACTACGAGAAATATCCAGAGAGGTCGGTGATGCTCTTCAAGTATATGGACGTGATAAGAAAGGCCCAGCTAAATTACGGGGGCCATGCGGGGGTCCAGTATGATTAGTAGTTCAGGGCACGCATGGCTGTGGACCCGGGTGCACAATGAGGAGAGTTAGACATCGATCTATGGCAGCACACTATGGGCCCGGCAAAATTCGGCAAGGCTATTTTATGGCTAGATGTCTGCCGATCATTTTCAAGCCCTTTCAGGGGCGCCCCACCCGGGGAGGAGTGGGGCACTCAGGGAAAAGTCAAACCAGCCAAAGTGAGGCCTGTTGGGACTTTAACAAAGGTCTGTGTGAAAGGGAACTTTGTGAGTTTCGACATGAGTGCACGAAGTGCTCTGACATACACCCATTGGTCACCTGCTTTGGGGAAAGCAGGGACGGGTATGCACCTGGGTATGGTCAGCTACAGGGGATACTAGGTGGACAGCAGGGGAACATGCAGGGTCCGGTTACAGGTTTCCGGTCTGGTAGGGGGGGACAGGGATCTGGAGGGAAGGGCGCATACGCCTATTAAAGTGGACAGACTGGCTTTTCGGCTCGCTCAGTATGACAAGACAGAAGACTCAAGGTTGTTGCTGGAAAGGGTTCACAAATGGGTTTAGACTTGGTTAAGATGGCCCGAGGGTGGGTCGCTGGCAGCCAACTTGAAATCAGCAAAGGAACATGCACTAGTAGTGAGGGAGAAACTGCACAAAGACATCCAAGAAGGTAGGATGGTGGGTCCCTTCGAGAACTGGCCGATGGAGCAACTTATTGTGTCCCCTATTGGAATGGTACCTCAAAAGGAGCCTGACCAGTTCCGGCTCATACAGGATCTTTTGTGGCCCGAAGGACAGTCAGTGAACAAGTTTATCCCCTCTGAGCAAGTGACAGTGACATATTCCTCGGTAGATGTCTCTCTGACATTAGTGGAGCAGGTTCAACGGGGGCTCTGATGGCTAAGAGCGACTTTAAGTCTGCCTTCCGTCTGCTGCCGGTACACCCTACCGATTTTCCGCTGCTAGGCATCCAATTTGATGGAAAATGGTACATAGATAAAGCACTACCCACGGAGCGTTCCATTTTGTATGCTTTATTTGAGTGCTTGAGCACATTTCTGCAGTGGCTTTTCATATGGCACACTACATGGATGATTTCATTTTTGTAGGTGCCTCCGGTTCGGAGGACTGCCAGCGTCTACAGGGTAGCTTCCAAGCATTTGTGGGCGACCTAGGTGTCTCATTGGCGGCTGAAAAGACAGTTGGGCCCAGTACGGTCCTATATTTTCTAGGGATCGCGATTGATTCCGTAGACATGGTGGCGAGGTTACCTGATGACAAAAAGTTTAACATGCTGGATCTGCTGAACACGATGCTGGCAGAAATAAAGTGGCGGTGAAGGAGGTACAGGTTTTGCTAGGTCATTGGACTTCACCTGCAAGGTGGTGAGAGCGGGGAGGACATTCTACAGACGGCTAGGTCTTTCACTCACGGGTTTGCCTCTTCCTCACCATCATATCAGGTTGTCGGCAGGAGTGAATGAGGACCTGAGAATGCGGAAGGCTTTCTTGCACTCGTTCAACGGTATCCCGTTGGTGGCCCTGACAGATTTAAAATGGGACGCACAGCTATTCTCAGATGCTGCTGGGGGTTGCGGCTTTGGCATGTATTGACAGGGCCACTGGTGTGTGGAAGAATGGCCAGAGCAGTGGAAAGAGGGTAAGTGGAGCATTGCTTTCCAGAATTATTTCCCTTAGTAGTAGCTGTGGTACTATGGGGTGAGCAGCTGGCCCACAGGAGCGTTCTGTTCCACGTGGACAAATTGTTAGTGGGGCACGTGTTCAATAGACAGTCAGCCAGGGAACCCCAGTTGTGGCAGCTTCTAAGGGCGTTTGTTCTAAGTTGCTTGAGTCTTGACATTACGTTCAGAGCCAGACATGTCCCAAGGGTGGACAATGACATTGTCAAGGCTTTGTCTCGTTCACAGTGGAAGAGGTTCCATGGGCTGGACACGGAGGTGAATCCGGAGAAGACTCTGATGCCACAAGAACTCTGGTCATTAGGAGAAAGTGGATGCTCCAATTGGTAGTTGGGTCTTTAGCTATTTCCACGAGGAAGGTGTACCAACAGGCATGGTCTGAATTCCTGGCAGGGGGAGCCATAACGAGGTCACGGGAATGGAAGAGGTTGAGGACATGGTAAAATGTATTCTCTCTCTCATAGGGAAGGGCCATTTGAAGGTTACAATAGCGGGCAAATTGTCCGGCATTACATTTATGGGTAAGCTCCTATGGTGCTACGCCCCGTTGGCAGGGGGGTTAGAGAATAGGATTTAAGAGGGCTGGGTGAGGGAAACTGGACAGGGGGTACGCAGGCGAAGGCCCCTGACTTTAAACATTTTGACCAAAGTGATCCTGTCCCTTCCAATGGTATGCTACGGGCAGGGGGAGATGGTGCTTTTTGCAACCCTCATGTCATGGATGTTTTTGGGGGCCTTCAGGGTATCAGAGCTATTGGAGGGCAAGGGGAGTAGGGGTCTGCTGGGGGAGGAGTTTCATTGTGGGGAAGATGGCTTGCAGGTTTAGCTGTATAAGTCCAAGACCAACCAAAGGAAGGAAAGGAGATCTGTTTTCCTGAAAAGTTACCCCGCAAGAAGCATCTACCCTGTACGCTGGGCTATGGCCTTACAGCACTGAGGGGCCAGGGTAGGCAAGGTGTTTAAACATGAGGATGGTAGACCGGTGACTTTCTTCCAGTTGCTGGCTGTTTTGGGTGCGGCCTTGAGAGTGAGTGGCTTGGACCCGTCCGAGTTTGGAACACACTCCTTTAGGATAGGAGCAGTGACAGATGCGGGCCGCCGGAGTTGGGACCAAAAGCACATTATGGAGCTGGCCAGATGGTCATCAAATTGCTTTCGCAGTTATGTTAGGGGGGGAGGAAGATGGAGGGGAGTAAGGTCGCAGTTTGTCAACTTTATTTCTGTTGCAGGTTCTGTTCCCGCAACAACAGGAGGCAGGGATGAACATCTGGATATTCGGTCTCTCCTTTGTGAAGTGGGCAGAGCGACAAGCCAGGGACAGCTACCACGGCAGGAATTTGGGTTTTGATAAATCACTGTATACTGTTACTTGGGTAGGTAAAGGGGGGATGAGGTGGAAAGAGCTCATTCCTTGTCTCAATAGGCTGCTGGTTGGCGGGAAATGTCCAGATGTGCTCATTCTTCATCTGAGGGAAAATTACATGGTTCTACAGAAGGGTTTGGCGCTCATTAAAGGAGGACCTGAAGGACCTACGTAGGTCATGGGCCGGATGCCGTACAATGTGGACTGAATTCATTCCTAGGAGACTCTGGTGTCAGGCAACTAGGCCAGCTACCATAGATAAAAGAGGAGGAAGCTCAAAAAAGAGATGTGGGCATTCTGCAGGGACACAGGGATTGGTTGGATAGAACATTGCATTCAGTTCTATGATACAAGGATGCAGAATGTTTCAGGGTTGATGTGGTACATCTCTCATTTATAGCATGGAATTATACCTGCTAGAGGTGAAGCTGGTGCTAGCCAAAGTGATAGGCACTTCATAAAATGGACATTTCCCTTTGGTCTTATCAGGAAGCTAGGGGAGGGGATGGGGGGCAGAGAAGGGTCTAGTTGGGGGGGGAGATGGGCATGGTAACCGGGAAGCTCCCTACTCCTTCCCTTTCTCTGGGTGGTGGTGGGCTGAGAAGTTGCCATGATTTACAGAAGTTTATTGTTTGTCAGCGGCAGTTCAGGCTGAAAGGGAACGCAAGTAGGCTAGGCATGGTCATGCCTGGACGACATAGGAAGTTCAAGGTTAGGTAGGAAGTTCAATGGGGTTCAAAGGGTAATTGAGTTAGGAAAATGGAATGGATTTTAGAGGTCCCAGTTACAGTTGATCAGCTCTGATGCAAGTATTTTATTGAGGTTTTAAGATTGTTATGGGGGAGGGGTATGTTAGGAGTGGGAGGTAGCTTATCATAGCTAATTAAAGATGTATAGTCAGGCTATAGTTTTGTACGGCAAAGACCCAGGTTATGTTGTAATGTGCACCTGTTTCAATAAAGCGGACTTTTTCACACACAATTCAGGTGTCTGTGGTCTGTGCTGCTCCCCTCTTCCCCAATAAAGGGAGAATCACTAACGCCATTGGAAGGGGGGGTTGCCAGGCATTGTGAAGTGTACCCTGAGGGTTTCCTTAGAAATAAGGAATGAACAGGGGGCTCAGAAGTACCACATCCAATTTCTTCAGAAGCCTAATTGCTTGGGTGAAATGAACACGATCAATAGAGTTACCCCTGTTCAGGTAACTGTTCAGGTAACTGTGATGCACCCAATAACTGTTGTTATTGACCCCATCAAATTAGAAAGGCACTTTTAATGATGGTCTTAAAGTTGTCCATTTAGCAAATACGATTTCAAGTTTATTTTATTATTGCTCGGTTCATTAAAACCATTGCAGACAATTAAAACAATAAATAACATGGACAATAATGCTATACTAAGCAATACCATACCTCAATATGCCATAGCAGCTGTGTTGACAAACCATCGCTGTTGTGTAACATTCCCTACACCAATTACAATTATGACTCAAATTTCTTAGTTGATTCCTGATGCCAATGGTAAACCTCAGACTGAGACTCAGCCCTGACCAGCCAGCAGTGCGTGTGTCAGACTCTTGTTAATTAACACCTGCTCCTTGCCTGGCTGGAAGCTTTAGAATAAATGTGCAAAGAGTGTGAAAACACTTGGGTGAGGGGTGTCAAAAACAGGTTAGTAAGCAGCTACAAAGATCCAAATAAAGTGCGTCCTCAGACTGATTTTCCATGCGTGTGTGCCCCCTACGGAATTAGGGGGCTTATTTACAAGCCCCTTGCGCCACCGGTGCGTCACTTTTAATATGGGAAAAATGTACGTACTGCCAGCGCAAGGAGCTTGTAAATAAGCCCCTAGGTTCGTATCACAAGATATACAGGGGCTTATTTACAAGCCCCTTGCGCCACTTTTGCGTCATTTTTAACATGGGAACAGTGGCGTACGGGTGGCACAAGGGGCTTGTAAATAAGCCCCTTGCGCCACCCGTACGCCACTTTTCCCATGGTAAAATGACGCAAAAGTGGCACAAGGGGCTTGTAAATAAGCCCCTTGCCCCACCCGTACGCCACTTTTCCCATGGTAAAATGACGCAAGAGTGGCACAAGGGGCTTGTAAATAAGCCCCTTGCCCCACCCGTACGCCACTTTTCCCATGGTAAAATGACGCAAGAGTGGCACAAGGGGCTTGTAAATAAGCCCCTTGCGCCACCCGTACGCCACTTTTCCCATGGTAAAATGACGCAAAAGTGGCACAAGGGGCTTGTAAATAAGCCCCTTGCGCCACCCGTACGCCACTTTTCCCATGGTAAAATGACGCAAGAGTGGCACAAGGGGCTTGTAAATAAGCCCCTTGCGCCACCCGTACGCCACTTTTCCCATGGTAAAATGACGCAAAAGTGGCACAAGGGGCTTGTAAATAAGCCCCTTGCGCCACCCGTACGCCACTTTTCCCATGGTAAAATGACGCAAAAGTGGCACAAGGGGCTTGTAAATAAGCCCCACAGAGTCTCAAGGAATTTTGGAGGGCGGGGGTGTGAAAAGTCCCAAAACTAAACTAACTGAGGGGCAGGTTAATTGCTTGTAAACAGATGGAGTGCAGGCTAAGGCGAATCTTCAATGATTACCAGCCCGCTTTGACAGTAGGGTCTTTCTGCAGAAATGTGCAAGGTTACAAAGATGATCTGGTGGGGGGAAGTGCGATAGCGCAAACTATAGTATAGCTATCTTTGTGAGTGCTTGTGAGCCAGAGAAAGCGCTTTAAGATGATATTTTCAGCCCTTTCACGCCCTTCTCATAAATAGGTTCGTACCCCCCACAGTTTTCAAAAACGCAGGGTGAGCAGGAAAAGATGTGCAAAGAGGTTACAAGGGTATCAGGAAAAGTGGTATACAAGATCTCAAAATAAAGTGCAACTTTCTTAACGGGCAATTTAAATACTTATAAAAACAAGTCAACCGTCCTTGCGGGCTATGTTGATTGCTCAGAATTCCCCAATTCCTGTGGGTTCTTAATTAATTTATACTGAGCCGTGAGGGCCAGGTAATAAAGTGATCAGAGCAAATAAGACAGCGATTAGTCCCTGTGCGACAGCCAGAGATACAGACTGATCATGCTGAGAGTAAAAATAGCTCCACACGTATACATGTCAAATACCTATAAAAACAGTCCTGGATGCTAATGACATCAATAATTAATTTAAAATGCCTCCTTCTCCGTCTGTTCTTTTTCTTATTTAATTTATACAGGATTACTCTAAATTGGATGTTAGGGTGTGCAGGACAGACAGAATTAAAAATGAGGTCATGTGCAACATCCTATAAAGTGGGAGGTTCATAAATAAACCAAGAGGAATCAGCGGGCCCCAGCGGTGTAAGCATTGTTGCCATTCTCCCTTCCACCTTCTTGAGAACCTTCACTAGGGCGCAGTGCAGCTGCGAGTCAACTGGGGCAAGCGAGCCAGCACGACCTGCCTTCGTGCACGAATGCCTCTTTGATTAAAAGTTGCTTTTAAGAGTAGTCTCCGATCGCTCGTTACTTCTTTGCAGGTACTTATTAAGTGTGATAAGTCCTCTGTGCCTTCATTGCATAGGCAGCAGCTGCTCAAACCTGTGTCCCTCCGCCACGGGAGTAGGTGTAACTGCGAGGGAAGTAGACCAAGGCAGTATTTCAGAAACATCTCGTTAACATTGTTGCTGTACCCAGCATGAAGGTATGGCTGAGAAGTGGCAGAACGGTAGTTGTTCAAAAATACCCATGCATGAGTTCTTCTGGCTAAAGTAGCCTTATCCTCTAGCACGGAGAGTGATTTGATGGTTTCGCTCACCATTTTTTAAAGCACAGCTGGCTGGTAGGGGTTTCTCAAAGATGTCTTAACCCAGTTATAGTTAGCAACTCATTGAGCTATACTCTGGCGGCACAAGGGTCCCTGGTCTGCAGCTCTTTCCATAAATGGAAATTTAAGGTGTTAGGAGCGGCTTTCCTTATTCTATTCCAGAAGTTTATGTAAACCCTGTGCGTTCCCAGAGTTTGTCTCTGGTAACCATAATCCAGCCTTATCTGCGCCGGGGAGGTGTGGGTGGGGAGATAAAAAATCTTTCTATAAGTTCTGGTCATAATGTTATCCAGGCTTTTCTCATCAATCCCGTTGAGGCTTCACTCCCGTCAGCTATGGTGGGCAGCAGCTTTGCTTGGACTATTCGAAGGAGTGGCATCATAGTTGGGCTAGATAGTTTTTTCTTTAAGTTTTAGAATGTGATGGCCAGTGCATTTTCTTTCCTTCTAATGGCCTCTTCTGGGAGCCAAATGACCCATCTTTGTTGATGACTCCAAGGCATTTATATTCTACCAGATCAAGCTGCTAACTGTCCAAGTACCAGCTCGAAGGCCTTCTCCTTGCACTGTTGATTTTTTTTTTTTTTTTTTTTCTAAATTCATATCTAGGTTATTTTCTCTGGAGTATCACAGCACGATGTTAAGTAAACGCTGCAGCCTTGGCCAAATGCAGCTTATTTAAACCAAATCATCTGCGTACAAGAGGCTGGAGAGTACCATGCCACCTAGTTTGGGAGGGGGGGATGTGTCACTGATGTCTAACTTCGGTGTTAAGTGTACAAGGAAAAGATTGAACAGGTGGGCGCGAGCAAACACCCTGCTTCAAGCCTTTGGTAGTTGAAATATGTATCGAAAGATGAGATACAGTACCCAACTTGATTTGCACCCACATATCAGTGTGTAGAAGAATTAGTAGGTTCAAAAGAGCAGGTGGAATGTTCCAGTTTGCCTATCTTCGCCAAAATTTTCCCTAATCCACATAGTGAAAGGATGACCTGTAATCGATGAAGCACAGATGCAGTGGCAGTCTTATTTTTTTTACTCCGTCGATCAGAAGTGATAAGGCCATTATATTAGTTATGGTGCCAGTTAGTTTTGAAAAGCCCATCTGATTGAGTGGTATATTAGCATTCTCTGAAGCCCAGGTTGATAGCTCCTCAAGAAGTGTGCCTGCAAAATATTTGGCTTCATTATCGATGAGTGCCTCAAGGCGGTAGTTTTTTGCAGATCTTTTATCTCCCCCCTTGAAAATAGGAGATATTATGGATCCTCTCCACGAGGCCGGTATTGTTCCTTCTGTACGGACTTTGGTTGAAAACGGGTGCAAGATTTTCCTCCCAATAGACTGCATTGAGATTAAAGAGGTTGGAGGAATACGGTTTGGGCCAGGGGGCCCCTCTCGCGTCTGCTCCCTTCGATATTTGTCTTTTAGTTGTTCCAACGCTTATCAGAGATGTATTGTTAAGCGAGCCTGCTACTGGCTGAGATGAGGCAATTGGTGACAAAGCTGCCCTTGGTTTAGAAACGTTGGGGCCTGTTGTCAGTGTTTCATCGCATACCTGACAAATTCCTCCCCCGGGGACAGCTGATTGAAATGATCACCCAAATATTTTGCCCAGGTTTCCTCTGTCAGGTGCAAGCTGATCCCTCCTTGGGCAGTGTATAGTGGTTTATTCATTGTTCCCCAAAATCACACTCTGTTGTTCTTCACGTCGCAAAGTAATTTGCCCATAGTGAGTTATCCTGATGCCTTTTTATAGCCCATTTCAGTTTCTTTCATGAAGGGTTATGCTTTCTCAGTCATATTTATAATTGACAATCCCCAGGTCTTTGGTGATGAGCTCTCAGTACCTTATTTACAGCCCTTTTTTACATTTTTTGTTGTTTAGTTTGCACCAAGGGGAAGAGCCCCTGTTGACGGGTGCTTCGTATTTGATACCCATCTTTTACTCGAGTAGCAAATTTCTCAGTGAGCCGTTTTGTGAACAGCTCTCAGTTGATTAGGGCATTGTTGAATGTTGACCAGATTTTAATGTAGCAATGCATTTTCTGAGTCCGACAAACAATTTATGGTTGAAGGGGAATATTTGATCCTTTTGTTGTTAATCATGAAGGTTGAACCAAGTACTTCCTTTGACAGTTGAAATACTCCGGTGGCTGCCTGAAAAGTCACCTTTTGAGGGAGATGATCTCTGTCCCACTTCTCACCAAGATGGAATGAAGTTACGTGAGATATTAGCGATAGAGTAACAAAGGGCAGTTTATTGTAGAAATGACTGAGTTTGAATGGTACACAGAAGCCAACGGGTTGTCCCCTGGAAAATGTCTGTTAAGAACGCCCAAGTTTAAGTGCTCTTAATCACCTAAAAACAACCTGTTGATTTTGCTTAGCTTTCCAGTTCCATTTCTGCCCTGAGCCGCTATGTCCCAGTATGAGGATTGTCCTGATGTAAGCTCATCTCCAGAGGAAGATCTTAAAAGGTAAAGGTTGAAATCGCCTGTAACCACAAGGTCTGTAATTTGTTTTGTTCCTATTGCTGGAACCTTAAGATTTCCTCTACCAGCAACCCGGAAGCCTTTAGTCTGCGTTTAGCATCTATGTAGATGTTGATGATTGCAACCTGAGTTTTAACTTTCTGATGGGTGATTGTGATCCCAACTGCATTTATTGCCAGACAGTAAGAGTGTGATGCCCTGCATGAGCCTCTGCTGTCTCAGACATGTACATTGCTAGGCCACCCCTTGGATGGCTGTATTTTGCTTCTTTGCAGGCCGGTACAGAGAAATTTGTGAACCCGTGTATGTGAAAAGGATCTTTGAGTCATGTCTACTGTAAGAGAATGATGTCAAAGGTTTGCAGGTAGGCTAAAAGTACTGGGCCAGATGTTTTACTTGCAAAGCCAATAATGTCCCATGAGCACAGTCATATGAATTTGAGCGATCCCTTGGTCTTCTTGAAGTTTTCCGGGTTCTGTCACTGATTATGCGAAGCGCAGTATATTGATCGGGAGAGCTATCTCCAGTCAGGGTCTGGAGACTCTTGTGTGTGCTTTTGAAGCTCTATCTGATTTCTGGGTGAAGCTCTTAATGGTGGTGATTTCCCCAAAGCATCGTTGAGGACTGAAAATAAAGCAGAGGATGGTCAAACACCAATGCTGGGTAAGTCTGAGGTTATTAAGTGAAGCGAGTACCCTGGTTCATAAAAGGATCTCTTCCTTATTCCCCATTTCCAGAAGATTGGCCACTTATTTAGTACTTTCCGGGCTATGTCTGCTGACCTCCAGGTGGTCTTAGTCACTTCATTCTCCAAAGAGTTTTTTTAAATTAATTTTTTTATCCTCATATCGCCAGAAAAAGCGTCTGCAATACTTTATGAAGCCACCCACTGAACTATGCGCCCTGCGGCCACTGCATTCGCTTTGGTCTGTGAACCTTACCAGACCAACATCTTTATTGGTGTCGTGGTGTAATCATAGGACCAAAGCAAAAAGAGTCGAAACCCAGGGATCTGCTCCATATCAAAAAATCAAACCAAATGTCAGGATTAGCCCCCTTCTCCACTGCCTGGTCTAGACGTGCGATTTTAATGGCTGCCTTGACCCAATCCTCCACCTTCGGGGGCAGGGGGTCCCTCCATTTTATACAGATTTCCCTTCGGGCAATCAGGATCAGATAGAATAACAACCCTCTATGCGGGCCCTTCAGCCACTCACTGATTACACCGTCTTCTCCAAATAGAACAAGAGCCATATTCAGAGTGATCTCTCTGCCAAAGATACCCCTAAAGGCGATCTCAATTCCACCCCAATAATCTCTCAGCTTCGAGCATTCGAAGAAAATATGCCGATCGTTAGCTCTTATACAATCACATCTTGGGCACTTGGGGGGGAGGAGTTGGGGCAAACTTTGCTATCTTAGCCGGAGTCCAATATAGACGATTTATAGTGAAGAAGTGATTCTTTTTCAAGTTAGCTGGCTTCACAAAGTTGTAGAGGAGCCTCAAGGAGTGGTCCCAAAGCGTCTTGATGTCACACTCCAGGGAATCCCCATTCTAGACTAAATGTGGTGGTGCACACTCCTTTTCGTCCGCCTCCAAGAGCTTCTCATACCACTTAGAGACTGTCACTGTCACTCTGTCACTGATTACGTGAAGCGCAGTATATTGATCGGGAGAGCTATCTCCAGTCAGGGTCTGGAGACCCTTGTGTGTGCTTTTGAAGCTCTGATTTCCGGGTGAAGCTCTTAATGGTGGTGATTTCGCCAAAGCATCATTGAGGACTGAAAATAAAGCAGAGGATGGTCAAACACCAATGCTGGGTAAGTCTGAGGTTATTAAGTGAAGCGAGTACCCTGGTTCATAAAAGGATCTCTTCCTTATTCCCCATTTCCAGAAGATTGGCCACTTATTTAGTACTTCTGGGCTATGTCTGCTGACCTCCAGGTGGTCTTAGTCACTTCATTCTCCGAGGAGTTTTCTGTTGCCGTAAATTCTATTGAAGCTAGATCAGTTGACCTTAGAGTTTCCAGGTTCAAGATCAAAGCTAGTAGCCATAAGATATTGCCCCTGTTCAGAGTGTCACATCTGCCTTTAGATGTGTATATAGGTAGGAATGTTACAATATTTGTATCTGGTTGGTCTGTTGGCATTCTTGACCAATCACCTCGAGTTGTTGTGGGCTCTTGTCCACTGAGGGGGGAGATGCCTGGCAAGTTGAAACGAGTGATCCTTGGGAGGGGGAAATTCTCTGTTGGAGCCTTGGCTTTAAAGGCTATGGTCTGATGTTGCTCTTGTTCTGCATAGAACCCATTGTATCTTATGTCTGCCCTCATTACTGGTGGGGCTTTTCCCTCAGATTTGCCCCCGGTAGGGTACTTAACAGCTCTTTGATTGCGGATGCCGCCCCTGCCATTATTCCCTGCATGACACCTGACTGTTGTGCCTCTTCTCTTAACTGCTTCCGTCTTTTGAGCTTGGGGTAGTGTCGCTCAAGCCTTAAAAGTTTTTAACATTCTTGGCATCAATTGTACTGAGACTCTGATCACTCATCAGTTCTCTGTTGTTTCCGTCCTGATGTTCAGGGATACCATCCTCAGGTCTCTTGCCAGGCGGATTTCCCCCTGATAATAAGACGTGCAGTTGGGATGGTGTTACATGAGCCTTATCCCTACAAGTCCTTGTTACTGTGCTAGAAATGGGATATTCTGCGAGCTGATTGTTAATATATTTTTTTTGTTCTGGCCTTTCCTCCATTGCTTGCATCAAACTTGAATCTTATTATGTTGCCCTGAAGCATTTGGGATTTTTGGCAAGTTTGTTTTGGTGCTAACCAGGGTGTCCTCCTGCATGTTTGGATAACAATTTAGATCCCCTATGAGGGATTGGGCATTTTGCATGGTTGCTTCACATATTTTTGGGTCAGGTCTTCCCTCGCTTGGAGAGTTATGCTTGTTAGGTTGTGTTGGCCCCTGAGTTTCCAGGTTAGAGTCAGGAATCTGTACTCTTGTTTGCTTGGTGGTTTGTTTTATGTTCGTAAGTAAGTCGCTCAGCATGGCAGCGAGGGAGGATAGATTATCCAGGACCGGCACACAAGAGCAGTTTGTTTGTGGTAGCTGCACTTTGGGCCAGGCTTGTTAAATGAGGTTGTTGCGGTCGCCCAGTCTTCCATCAATGCCAGCAACAAAGACCGCAAGTCTGTTAAGTAGTGAAATCTGTCTATACATTTTGTTTGAATGATATATATATATATTTTTTAACCACTACCGTGGCTAGTCGCTGGTCCTCCAGTTGAATTAGCCCATTCCAATGACTCCCTGAACATGTCCAACATATGTGGGGCCACCAGCGTTGCGGTACCTTTGTATAGTTCGACAGTATTCCATTAGGTCTGGCCGCCTTGCCCGATTGCAGGGCTCTAATAGTGCCGCATATCTCTTCTGTGGTTATGTCTTTATCTAGTTCCTCTCGGTCCTCCACTGTTATTGTGGTAAGGTTCGCATCTTTTTAGGAGTTCTACGCTGTCTGGTTTTGTTCTTATCGATGGGGACTTATATAGCTGTTCATAGTAGTTCGCAAATGAAGCTATTTCCTCACCTGTCTTACGGGACTCTCCATCTGGGGTTTTAATCTCTAATACCCAGTTCCTCTCTGTGTCTCTTTTATCCAGCCATGCCTTTAACCTAGCGGCCTTGCCGCCTATTTCCTAAATTCTCCTCTGAGACGCCCTAGCATATCCCCTGGCTTTACCCTCCGCAATATCCTGTATCTCCTGCTGTTTGAGATGGATTAAATGACCGGTCTGCAGGTTGGACGCTTCGTACTTAAGCTTCTGCTCTTTCTTTTTCCCACCCACTAGAGCCTGTGCGTATCCTCTTAGAATATTCATTCTGGTGGGTCTTGCCCTATGTGTTGCCCCCCTAAAGCTACTTGCAGTGGCAGAGTGCATCAATATGTGCTCCAGTCGAGATTCTGCCTCATGCCATGCAGAGAAAAAGGTGAATTGCTTAGCCGAGGGATTGTGTTCACGCCAGAGATCAACTAGTCCAAGCGCTTCCACAAACGTCCTCAGGGCGTCTGCACCTAACCTCCCTCTCTGAGCTCGATACCCTGTCTCTGTTTGGGACCATTACTGCATTCAGATCCCCATCCAATATTAGCACTCCATGCGGGAGTTCTAGGAGTAGTGTACTAAGTTCAGGCAGGGTGTCTGGATACATCCTGGATGGTACATATACTGAGCACAAATTGAGGTCTCGACCCTCCCACAACCCAGTGAGAGCCACATATCTGCCCAACCGATCCTACCATACCCTACTGGGCACAACAGGCATAGTTGTTCTGAATAGTATCCACATGCCCCGTGACCCTGTGTTGAACCACCGCGTGTGCCACCAATTTGTACCCGAGCCTGTCTAGTGCTTTACAGGTGTTGCTTATCAAATGTGTCTCTTGCAACAGAACTATGTCTGGTGCATGTCGTCGGATATATTTGATCACCATTGTTCGTTTAATTTTATTACCTAGTCCGTTTACATTCCAGGTCATGATTCTTAGTTCTCGCCCTTCGGGGTTAGGTACAGGGGTCGGTGTCGGAGGGTGTGTATCAGAGATCTGTGAAGTCATCGGCTTCATCTAGTAGAGACCCCATCTGGACTTTGGCTACCCTGACGGCCTTGCATTGAGATGAATTCCTAACCCCTCCCACTTCCCCATCCCCTCTCCTAGTGTGTGCCAGCCTAAATATCTGTTATAAAAAAGAGTAACGCCACGTAACATGTGAACTTTAAACCCCAAACCGTGGAACTTTCCCCCTCCCTGCTACCCTGCATGGTGGGTACGGAACCTCCCACCCCCCCAATTTGCAGAGCGCCTGTCGCCAAAACTGAACTACCAAACATCGGGCAGACTTAGGCCATATGTGAGTCCGCCGGTCTTCCACCCCCAATCCCCACTCCAAGGACTGCTATGCCCATTGTTTTATCTTACATTAAGACAAGCCCATTTTACTACAGGAGACTAGGTACGTTAGGAGGAGTGGGAAGTATTAAACCATATCTTTATCTGTGTATCCAAAGTCTCTCCGAAGTGCCGCCTCTGAGTACTGGGACTTCGCTCCTATTCCTCAGAACTCTATGGGTCGCCTCTTGGCACAAACCTGTCTAGCAATGTTCCAACTGCCCTCTTTAGTCCTCTTGATATACTGGAGAGCTAGTTTGTTGAGGGAGCACTCTGTCAGTGTCCATTGTCGCATCCGTTGCATGATTCGCCGCTGTGTCGCTGCCTCTGTGTGTGCGCCATAGTCTTCCCACCATCCGCCATCCATCCAGCCACTCCAAGCCTCCTCTGGGGTAGAGAACCTCCACACCTTGCCGTCTGAGTGTTGACGGAAAAAGCATGGAGTATTTAAACTCCTTTGCCTGGAGGGCTTTTTTCACTTCGGGAAAAGTCCGTCTTGCTTGCTGCACCTTTATGCTAAAGTCTGGAAAAAAGGTGATGATAGCGCTGTCTGCTTTGAGGGGTGGGGCGCTTTGGGCAGCTTGGAGGATCACATCCCTGTCACGGTAGTTTAAGATATGGGCAATAATAGGTCAGGGTGGGGCCCCTGGTCTTGGTCGGGTACCTGGGACTCTATGAGTCCTTTCCACTGAGAAGTATTTAGATAGTCCCCTGGGTTGGAGCGACGTCAATATGAGATCCTCCACATATAAATCCACCGCTGGCCCTTACGCCCTCTCCCTAACGCCGATGATGCGAACGTTGTTTCGGTGGAAATGGACCTCCTGATCTTCTAGCTTAGCCTCTAGCACTCTGTTTGTAGTGGGGGGATCTTGTACTTTCTTCTTAAGTGCCTTTGTATCGACCACAAGGTTATTCGTGACCTCCTCAACTTCCTTCACTCGCAGTGCCCAGGTTTCGTAGATCAGCCCTAAGCAGCGAGACTTCTGTTGACACAGTGTCGATCCTCCCGCCGAGGTCCGATCGTACTACCTGCAAGGCCGTCATTATGTTTTGAAGTTTGGGTTCCGCAGCCACTGAGGAAGATGACGGCTTAGGGCCTGGCTCAGCCTCCATCGTGTGCCTTGCCACCGACTCCCTGTGTAGAGTATATTTATCCAATTTCGTTTGTTGGCTACTCCGTGGCCCCTTGCTGCCCGTCATGGCTCGACGGCCCCAGTCTTGCAAAGTCTATCACCACTTGTTTAGGTGCACTCTTCTTGGGGGGGGGGGGCTCAGGAAGACCCCGGACAGTCCTCACCGCCGCCTGCCCAGGTAGGTTCTCTGTTCCTGACAGCCTGTCGGGGTTCCTGCCCCGGGCTCCCCGACCACCCCATCTCTATCTCTTCAGCCACCGATCAAGTCGACGACCAGCAATGTCACCCCATGGCTCGCGCGTGCTCTGGACCTCTCTCCTCACATGATGCAGCTTAGTCCTTTTGCTATGTAGGTAGGTTAGCTCAGCGCCAGGCTGCTGTGCTGGATATTCTGGTGTTGTACAGGGCTGTCTATCTTTGCCTGTTATAGCTTATTTTCTTAGAGGGGGCACACTGTTCACGAGGGAGAGAGTCTTGCCACCCCACCTCCAGTTCAGGAGAGGCACTGCCCTCTCACTGTGGCCGGCTGGGACATGTGTTTCTGTCCTGCAGAGCATGTATTTGCCATCCCCTGCACACCACCTGGGGCCCGCTCTGTCCGCCTTCCTCTCCCGCACCACCGGTTTCAGCACCTGCATGGCACTTGGTGCTGTGGCCGTTGGGTATTTCCTCACTGCAGTTGTGTGTTTCCCTGGGTCGGGCTCCCTCCCGCTTTGCCCGGGTCCTCCCATGTTTACCACTACTCTGTCGGGCCGGTCTCGCCCCCTTTTGGGAAGTCGACTTGGTGTCTTGCTATGTGAGCCTGGGGCTTCTGGGCCTACTTGTGTCGGTCCCGCTGATCCCGGCCCGTCGGCCTAGAATCAGTCCTCGAATGTTGTAGCCGTACCCCAGTCCTTCCGCTGTGGCCGTGTGCTCTGGGCCGGGTGCAGTCCTGATTCTCCTGGGTTACTCGGGTCGTTCCGCAATTCGGGCAAGGACGGCCCCGCCCACCAGCATCTGAGTTATGGCCCTGATCCTTGTTGCGTGAGCCCTTGGCTTTTGGGCCTGTACGCCCGCTCCTGCCGATCTGTTATTATGGGCCAGATGCAGCCCACCATGGTATCGCTGGCCACGCCACGTTGCTTGGGTCTCGTCTCCACATTGTACTGTCCCGACTAGGGATGACTGCCAGATGAATGGGGGGATCAGCCGGATCGGGACAGCGGAGCCTCTCTAGGTTGCAGCCATCTTGCGTCGTGGCAATCCATGCCCCCCTCGAATGATATTTTAAAGTATCCACTGTTAGCTACATGGTATTTAGTAGGGATGACCAGGCGCTATTCGTCTGTGGATTCTCCTCCTCCCTAATTTAGTTTTAATACATTGTATACTACTTATAAGGGAAGTTCCCTGTGCATATGAAGCTACCATCTTCTCCCATTCCTGAGTTCTATGGTAGGAGATATAATTTGGTGTTGCCTGAATGTCCTCTGAATTTTGCTGGTCGAGGTGCTCTTGCCTGACATTGGCCTCAAGGTGGCATGCTGGCTCAGTGGCAATTGGCAGTACAGTGAGTTGCTTCCTATGCCAGCTGTGCCATCTAGTTAGGAGGTGATGTTGTGTGGAACGAGGTAATGCCTAAGACCGTAGGGTCTGTAGAGTCCTTGTGAGGGCCTTGTGATTCTCCTTCAGCTCGATATTGAGAGACATATGTTTTTTCGCGGGCTCAGTGAGGTTATGCATTTTCCTGCTTGTTGTTGGCTTGCTTGTCACGCCCCCATAGGATCGTTCCTAAAGTTAGAGTTGCAGTTTGAATCTTGTGGTGAGGACTTCTGGGCAAGAGGGCTAGAGCTTGGAAATCTCACATGGCTTAAGCTTGAGCTGCTGCCCTTGCTTCCTTTCATATTTTTTCCCTCCTTTATGTCAAGAGTTCTTCAGTCACTGCGGCTGTAGAAGGACCAATTGCTGCCCTCCTCTCCTTCCTCCGGCCCTTGTACTGAGTTTCTAGATGAAATTGAAGTGTCCAGATGGGATGAAGCCCCTTGTAGGGGATACGTGAGGACTTCTGGTTGCAATGGGGTCAGCAGCCCAGTTAAGTCCTCATTGCTGGAGTAAAGCACGGATCCTGTGTCCTTCAGGAAGCTTAATTTGGTATATATCTTTGGCTGGAAATTTCGAGGTGGTGTAATTGGAATAGGGGGACCCTTGTGAGAGTTATGGGTCCCAGTTGTTAAGTTTCCACCGGGCTGCTCCTTGGACCCCTTTTCTGGAGGAGTCAGGAGTTTCTCAATGATGCAAGTGTGTCGCATTGTTTGAGAATCTTGAGTAGTTTGTTTCTTCCTGGCAGTCCTACTGGGAATTGCCCCCCTGACCTTCCCTGACCTTATTGGGGTAGAAGGCCGAGAAGCCACTGAGGAGCCCCTGATGAGCCCCTGTGGAGCTCCTAGAGAGCCTTTGGTAAGGAAGGCACTTGATGGAGGGAGCTTGTTTACTGGCTTGACTCTCCTTGTGTCAGCTGTTAGACACTGGTTTAGGTGCTATTGAGCTGATACGCCAATGTGCTACACTTCAAATGTAATAATTTGGTGGCAGTTTGATGGTGAGTGATGATTTTCTGTTGTAGCCGGTGCTTTGTCGACCTGTGGCTCACTTGGCGTCGCCCCGTCAGTGCATGAAGCTCCAGACGTTGACAGCTGTGTGTTAATGCACCCAGTTTTCCCCAGTGTTAGATGCCTAGCCGTAAGTTCAAAAGACTGGTGAGGTTGAGTTCAGTCAGGCGCTTTCGCTTTTAATTGGGAGAGCAACACTGGGGACTCTCCTGCAACTTTTCTCCAGCTCCGGCTGCAAGCTGAGCCTAGCTAGGTGAGCTGCGGCAGACAGCGAAACGCTGCCTTGTCGTCCTGCCCGCTTACAACTGCCTACTGTTCTCTGGGGCTCTCTGCTCCGTGCGCTCTGCTTTGCGCGAGTCTGCTACCGCTGCAACTCACATGCCACACCTTCAACACGTACAGGAAGCAAAGCAGGAGAGCGTGGGCCGCAAGCCGCACCGGGACCTAGCGTGGCTGCTTCTGCAGCACCTGCTCCCCTACCCCAACGCAGATGCCCTAATGGGATCCTGCGCCACTTGGAAGCCATGCACTCACCACATATCTGCAGGTTGTGGGTTGCAGCCTGCTTCTATTTCAGCCACGTCCCGCCATGTTTCCTCCAATGGGAGCGGAGGGCAGTGTAGTGAGCCACCCGGCCACTGCAATACAACGTTGCCACCCGCAACTCCCCGGACCGGGCTCGGGCCGGGGAGTATAAATAAAGGACGACGTCAGCGCACGTGGCTGACGCCGTGAACCCGATCCAAGGTGTGGTTGCCCCTTATTGCCGGCGCATGCAGTAACTAGGCCCCGCGTCCATCTATGACCCTAGTAGTCGGCTGTAGCCCCCAAGCCGCATGCCCCTAGGTCAAGGACCCCGATACCCACACTATCACACTGGCGACGAGTACGGAGAAGGAACCACGCGTGTCGCTCCGCGCTTGCTGCCCGCGGTGAATGCCGGTGGCGGCGCGTGAGGTGAAGAGCGTGACGGCGAGAGGGTGGTGTGTCGATCGCCGCCTGCCGTGGTGCGGTAAGAGGAGTGCCAGATAGGGGGCGAAGAGCATTGCGGGGGAGGTGCGAAGGCGGTGGTCGAGCCGCCCGTGATAGGCGCGCCGAGTGTGGGCCCCCGCATCTACTGCAGCAGGGAGAGTACGGGTGTGCGCTGGGAAGGGCGCGGCCTGTCGACACGACGAGGAGCGTGAAGCGCTCGCGGCAGCAGGCCAGGCTGCGAGTGAGGCAGGAGTGACACAGCAGGAGTGACACAGCGGTGTGGAAGGCCCCGAGGAGGCAGGGAGAGCGACGCTGCAACCCCAGAAGGGGTGCCCCTTCAGTCACAGGCCGTGGGGTGCAGGGCTGAGTGCCCCGTCTGAAGGTGCACACGGTGCACACAGGGAGCTGTGCGTGTGCGAAGCAGCGGAAGGCCCGCCCCCAGGATGACTACGCCCGCGGTTGCGGCGGAGGGGGCTGTGCCCCGGACGCAGGGGCGGTTGGGCACCGGCCGGGGAGGATGGCTGTTAAGGCCCTCCCAGAATTCAGTCAACTGGCTGATCCGGCGACGGCGGCGCCACGGTGGCGCAAATGGTTGGGGCAGTTGGACAACTACTTTGTGGCTACTAGGGAAACTGATAACGCAGTTAAGAGGTCGACGATGCTCCTGATGGGAGGGGATGAACTGTATGACCTCTTCCAGGACCTGCCCGACACAGGAGATGGCAGTGACTATGAGAAGGCGGTGAGAGCCCTGAATAGACATTTTGATCCACAAGTTAACCCGGATTTCGAACATTTCAAATTGCGCCAGGCCAAGCAGAGGGAGGATGAATCTGTGGACATGTTTTTCGCGCGCCTGCGTAAACTGGCGAGCACGTGCTCAGGGATTGATCGCCAATTTGAAACAAGGGCACAACTCATCGTGGGGTGCAAGTCACTCGAGTTACGGAAGCTCATATTACGGCAGCCAGGGATCTCACTGGATGACATTTTAGTCCTGGGACGGTCGCATGAACTGGCAGATGTCCGCGCAGGGGCCATGGAGGAGGCACTGGCCAGAAAGTCAGGGACAGTTCGACCCACATACCCGATTCCAATCAAGGAGGAACGGGTGGACGCTATCCGGAAGTCGTATGCCCGAGGGGGATACTCGGCGCCCGGGGCGGGAGACCGCCCGCATGGCAAGGGGTGCAAGAATTGCGGGCTGGCTATGCACTCCCAGAGGGGATGCCCGGCGCAAGGAAGACAGTGCCTGAAATGCAACAGGTATGGCCACTTCGCGAAAGTATGCCGAGGTGGGGCAACCTCGGAAGTGACGCGGACGAGAGGGACACGAGGTCAGAGGCATGCCAGGAATGTCCAAGAAGTGGAAGACCTCGATAGCCGGTGTCAGAAGCTGGCGGTGGCGGAGGATGAAGAGGACGATAACGTGTTCGTGATATCTAATGTGAGAGGGGCAAACACCACGAGGAGGCCGCCACCAATGTGCCAGGTCTGGATTGGCAGTAACTGCGTAAGGACACTAATTGACACAGGGGCGTCAGTGAACATTCTTGACGCAGCGCAGTACGGCGAATTAAGACCCCGACCAAGGTTGATAGCGACGACCGCGAAGATCCTCACGTATGGAGGACACACACCCATTCGTTTGCAAGGCGTCATAGACGCGGAGGTCAAGCACAAAGAGAGAACAACATGTGCCAGGTTCTATGTTACGTGCGACAGGGCTGGGTCTCTGCTGAGTGGCCACACGGCGGAAGATTTAGGATTGATAATGTTTGCCAGACATATCCACCAGTCGCAAGCCAAAACGGTGTTAAGTGAATTCCCGGAGCTGTTCAGAGGGCTGGGGCGTTTGAAAGGGGTAGAAGTTCAACTACACATTGACGACACTGTCAAGCCAATAGCACTCAGACATCGGAGGGTGCCTTTCCACTTGCGGCCGCTGGTGGAAGAGGAATTAGAGCGGCTAGAGAGAGAGGGGGTGATTGAAAAAGTGTCAGGACCCACCCCGTGGGTGTCCCCGTTGGTAATTGCGCCCAAGCCCAAACAGCTGGGAGCCATCAGGCTGTGTGTGGACATGCGGCTGCCCAACAAAGCAATACGGAGGGAGAGGCACATAACACCAACCATTGATGAGATTGTGGCGGACATTAACGGAGCACAGTGGTTCTCCAAAGTGGACCTCAATTCTGGATACCATCAGCTGGTGCTGGCCGAGAAGAGTCGGTACATCACGACCTTCTCAACACACGTAGGCCTGCGACGTTTCAAGCGCCTGAGTTTTGGAGTGTCCTCAGCGGCGGAAGTTTTTCAGGATGCCATGAGGGAGGCGTTGTCAGGATTAGTGGGGGTACTCAATGTCAGTGACGACATACTGATATTCTCCAAGTCGTTGGAAGAACACCACGTGCGACTGCGAGCCACACTAAAGAGATTAGTGGAGCAGGGCCTAACATTACACCGAGCCAAATGTGATTTCTACGCCAAGGAAGTGGAATTCTTCGGCTACAGGTTCTCTGCCCGAGGATTGCAGGTGGATCCGGGGAAGGTGGAAGCCATTCGAACGGCAGCGATCCCGCAAACTCAGTCCGAAGTCAGAAGCTTTCTGGGCATGGCTACTTATTGTGGCCGGTTTATTCCGCATTTGGCGACGCTGTCGGAACCCCTCCGAAGGCTGACAAAGAAAGACTCGCCTTGGAGGTGGACGGATGAAGAAGCACGAGCATTCGACGACATCAAGAAGGCATTGGTGACAGGGGCCACCGTTGCATACTTTCAGCCGGGAGCATCCACGGAACTCATTGTGGACGCTAGCCCCGTTGGGTTGGGCGCAGTATTGCTCCAGAAGAATGGGCAGGGGGACTGGGTTCCCATTGCCTATGCCAGCCGGGCGCTCACCGCAGTGGAGACAAGATACGCCCAAATCGAGAGGGAGGCGCTGGCTATTCGGTGGGCGTGCCAACATTTCGATATCTAACTCTGTGGGCACACGTTCACTGTGGTAACTGATCACAAGCCATTGGTCCCAATATTTTCGGGCACAGCAAGGAATGGGCCGCCTCGATTGAACGCTGGGCTGTCCAAATTCAGCATTACCGGTTTGGCGTGGAGTATCGCCCTGGGGTCAATAATCCCGCAGACTATCTGTCACGACATCCCCTGGCTCAAGGTACTGGGAGCAAGGGAGAGGTGGACGAAGGTACCGAGTCGTTCATACGATTAATCGTGGAGGAGGCGTGCCCGCAGGCAGTGACCATCGAAGAGCTCATTGAGGCAACAGGACAGGACCGGTGCCTACAGGTGGTGAAAAGAACTCTGCGAGACCACCGGTGGAAATGGTTCTTACAAGGGGCGGAACGTCCAGCCGATGATGATAAGGAATATTGGGAGAGTATTTGGAGGTGTCGGGAGGAGCTCAGCGAGTCCGGACAAGGGCTCATCCTGAGAGGCACTCGTCTGGTAATCCCGGCACGTCTCAGGGGAAGAATCGTGGAGCTGGCGCACCAGGGACACCAGGGTGTCGAGAAAACAAAGGCCAGGCTGAGAGCGAAGGTGTGGTTCCCGGGAATGGACCAGATGGTCGTGGAGAAGGTGCGAGGATGCCATGCATGTTTGATCACGGGATCCGATCCACCTGTCACCCCGGTGATCACTGAAGGGCCCAGCAAGGTGCCGTGGGGTAATGTGAGCCTGGATTTTGGAAGTTTTCCCGAGGGACGGCATACCGTGGTCCTGGTTGACAGTCATTCTAAGTTTCCTGTCGTGGAGGTGGTACCGTCTACATCTTTCGAGTGTGTGCAGCCAGTGTTGGAGAAGGTTTTCGCCCTGCTAGGAATGCCCGAGGAAATAAGAACCGACAATGGGCCACCGTTTCAGGGGCAGGAATTCAAGGAATTTCTGGAGCATTATGGCATTCGACATCGCAGAGTGACTCCACAGTGGCCGCAGGCCAACGGGGATGTGGAGCGGTTCATGAGGACTCTGAATAAGACCATCAGAATTGGGGTGGACCAAGGGGAGCATCTAGAGAATTGCCTACACCGTTTCCTAAGGGCCTATCGTAACACCCCTCATTGCACCACGAAGTGTGCCCCCAGTGAGGTACTCATGAACAGAGTGGTGAGAGACAGTATTCCCGTCAGTGAGCTGGAAGTGCCGACAACCATGGATGTGGCGGGCACCCAGAGTCGGCGACAGCATAACAATGACCGGGCGAGTCGGAAACGAAGAGCACAACCGGTGAACATTCAGGAAGGTGATTATGTGGTGATCAAAGACCGGCATCCAGGCTCAAAGTTCCGGACCCCTTTTGAAAGAGACTTGTGGAAGGTGGTGCAAATCAAGGGGTCCATGATCACAGCGAGGAGGGGGACTCAACAGGTAGCACGCAATGTGTCGTGGTTCAAAAAAGCGAGGGTCCCTGAACAATGCCCCAGAAACCAAGAGGTGGAGGACTGGCCGGAAGAGGAGGTCGAGTTGGAGGGGGAACATCCGCTATCCCCAGAGATGGACGGGCCGGTTGGAAGCGGAGTAGCAACGAGAGAGGAGAGCCCCGAGAGCCGGGCGACAGGCACCGTTGTGCCCACCAACACGGAGGACAGGGGGGAAAGCGAGGGTCGTGGCAGTCAACATTATGGATTGCGAGGGAACCCCCGACCCAGTACCAAATTGAGAGACTTTCTATGCTGAGGACGTTGGCGAGATGACCGAGCTGGAAAGGCCCGACAACCAGAGTTATTGTGCATCACGTTGTGTTTGTGGTTCTTGTTGCACCAATGTTTTGTGTTTTGTTTTCCGTGGGTTAGATGGGATGTAGTGAGCCACCCGGCCACTGCAATACAACGTTGCCACCCGCAACTCCCCGGACCGGGCTCGGGCCGGGGAGTATAAATAAAGGACGACGTCAGCGCACGTGGCTGACGCCGTGAACCCGATCCAAGGTGTGGTTGCCCCTTATTGCCGGCGCATGCAGTAACTAGGCCCCGCGTCCATCTATGACCCTAGTAGTCGGCTGTAGCCCCCAAGCCGCATGCCCCTAGGTCAAGGACCCCGATACCCACACTATCACAGGCAGGTCGGTTGTAAATGCTGTTTGAAAGTGAGGACCGCTGACTTCTGACAGAGCTGAGGCTGGGAGAGGGGTCGGAGGAAGGGCACGATGACGGTGGCAACAGTGAGGTCTCTCCTCCAACTTTTCTCCAGCTCTGGCTGCAAGTCGAGTCTAGCCAAGCGAGCTTTGGCAACCAGAGATCCGCTGCCACGTCGCCATCTTACAGCTGCCTAGTCTTCTGCACGGCTCTCTGCTCTGCTCCATGAGCTCTGCACTGCAAGAGTCTACTGTTGCTGTGACTGCAACTAGCAACTAAGGGGAAGAGGCGAATGATGGTACCAGTAGCTTTAACCTGGTAGCATGGCTGTTACCACTCTAAGGCACATGTTCTAAGCTACATTTAGATGCCCAGAGACAGGTGCCCTTACTAGAATAATTGTGTGGTATATGTAATCAGTCAGTCAGTCAACAAATCAGTCAGATGCGGATGCCGTATGATACAGACGACCTTCTGTAATTGGAAACCATGCACTTGACTCCAGCTATAGGTTTAGAATTACAAAAGGGGCTGTGCCACAGGTGGTATCTGGGTGCGGCTACAATGCACCAATGTAATATGATTTTCATGAGCTTTTTTTATATTATATTTCTGTGCAGAAATAACTAGAGTGTAGCTGTGCTCCAGAAGCAGGATCCCTTTACAGAGAAACCAAATTTGCTGGTTCTTCCACAGCCTTCTTTGAAACAAAGCTCCTGTGGGCAACAAAATCAATCTCTGGTCGCCTTTTTAGCTGCAAATAACCTACAGATGAGATTTCAAGGTTCTCTTTTTGTCATAAAGAAAAACTAATTACAGAAGCGATAGTAGCCAGAAGGGCAGTCTAAATGTAAAACAATGCATGGATATTCTAGTGAAATGAAAGGCATTCTCAGTGATTGATATACAGATTAGCATGCCGACAGGCCCTATGATGAAACCACCAGCCACTGAATGAAAGGGAGCGATATGCAGAGAGAAAGAGGCCTGACAGAAGAAGTGTGAAATAAAGAGAAAGGAAGGGCGGGGGACGTGAACATGAAAGTGATGAAAGCATGGGAATATATGTATAGAAAGAGCCCGGGGCTGGATTGCTTGAATTGTGATAGACGGTGATAATTATTTTCTAGCGTTACATACTGCAAGGGTGGTATTTGACCCCCCAATTTGAGCTGTATCTTTAAAAATGCATAGTTTAGTAGTGCTAATTGGCACCTTCATGTTTTGCAAACATAATATTTATCAGAAGTGTCTTATATATGCAATATGTAAGTTTTGTTAAAAAAAAGGTTGCAGTTCTCCACGCAATTTGTTATTTGCATGACAAAGTGCGCTCTTATTTAATAAATAAAACACTAAAAAGTGGTGTTTTCTAGTTTTATGTGTAGAAATATTTGGATTTTCATACCAACAATAAACTATATCCTGAAATTTAAAATATGCAAAAATTGCACTGTAAGTCGCAGTGAAGCAAAAAAACAACTGCATTTCACAAAACAAAGTAAACATTTATAGAACAGCATCCCTGCAGGAAAGAAATAGAACTGCTGACACATTTATGCCTTCCAGACCAAATGCACAAAAAGGCCCATCACAACAGAACACCGCCAAAATGCTGCACTGTTCTGTGAGTCGCTATCTCTGCACAGCACCAGACGTTTAACTCCATTGCTTTTCAAAGGAGCTCTGATCCTTGTTGTTAATGATTGTGACATTGGCCTCGTTCCTCACTGAAAAATCATGAATAAAAATTTTGAAGACACAGCAGAACTCAAAATATGGAGAGTATTGAAATGTTGCTGATGACAGCAGCCTACACATCAAAGAGCACGCAGACTGTCAAAGATGACCACCTTTTCAGGGTCCAGCCTGCGAGAGCATGCACTAGTGCATGCATCTCCTTTGCAAGAACTGTTGTTAACAAAAAGGGCTTGGACCACGCCCGTTGTTTACCATTTGTTGGCTTGCGTGTCACTCTTGTTTACAGCCTCACAATTCGTCAAGGCAGGCCTAACATCATTTCCATTCCTCTCTGTGGAACAGGGGTCAAGCACTGATTGATTCAACTTAATCAGTGCCCGTCTGCTGCTCCCGACGTAATTGAGGTACTGGCAAAAATGTGCCAAGCAGGACAAACAAAATTGAAAGGATTTATTTTCTATAGTTAACGTTCTTTTATTGTGCTAAGTCGTCTATTCTCAATTTGCACTCATGTAATCTTTTGTTTTTGCTTGTGGGCGCTGTTCTCAAAAGATGAGGATTATGTGTATTTCTGAAATGCTGCTTTAACACATAATAATTGTGCAGTACACCCCAATCTACCCCAATTCAATCTGCCCCACTCCATTCCACACCAGTCCACCCCACCTCACCCCACACCAATCAACCCCACTCAATCCAATCCACCCCAGACCAATCAAATCCACCCCACTCCAATCTAAACCACTCACCCCAATACAATCCATTCCAATCCACCACACTCCAATCCTCCCAACCCACCCCACTCCAATCTGCCCCACTCCAGAATGCCCCACTCCAACTCGCCCCACTCCAATCCAGAACAATCTGCCCCATTCCAATCTTCTGCACTCCAATCTGTCCCACTCCAATCCAAAACAATCTGCTGCACTCCAATCCAAAACAATCTGTCCCACTCCAATCTAAAACAATCTGCCCCACTCCAATCTGCCCCACTCCAATCCAAAACAGTCTGCCCCACTCCAATCCAGAACAATCTGCCCCAATCCAATCCAGATAATCTGCCCTACTCCAGTCTGCCCCATCTGGGGTGTTTTCTCCCATGGTGTTGGGGTCATTATGTTTTTTTTCTGCCCCTCGCTGCCAGGTTTTCCCTGATGGAGGCAGAGAGGAAAAAAAAAGACATTACCCCATCCATTTTAAAAAGGGCATGCAGTGTATTGTTACACAACTCCACTCGAGGACACTCCACACCCCCAACTTTTATCCATGCTGAACAGCAGCCACACTGGTGTACAACATGGTAATACCACATTGCAAAGTCAATAACTCTTATATAGGCAAGACGTATTGCCTTTGCCAATACTTGTTCAAATGGTTACCATTTATTGAGAGCAGGTGCTACCCATTCAACTCATATAAAGATACAAAGAACTGGAGCATAATTTTGGGAATTATAAGTTGGATTTCCTATTATTGACATCATAATAAAACAACTTATTTATAACTATGCCACTAGCATGCCTAATAGATTTAAACACCCCGAAGGCTGGCCCAGTATCGGAGTACAGTAATCTCAACACATCCATCAAATGACATCACAAACATTTGAAAGTTGGACACACCCATTGCACTGGAAGCCCTGCTCACTTGATTGAGAATAAGACCAACCACAAGTTTAGGAAGTCAGCATTATGTCCTGAGTCTGTCACAATGAGCAGTTCACTTAGACTATGCTATAGTGTTGGGAGTAAACATTAAATACAAATGGATACATTTAGAGAAGCCCAAGTCCCAGTCTGACATTGTGTCCCCTACTGTTAATGTGCGTGGTGTAAGACTGTGTTGTTAATCAAAACAGGAGAGACCGGGAGCAGTTAAAGGTCCAGCACCCATGCTCCCAACTTGGAATATATATACAAGCTGAGGGTGGCTGTTCCTATGGAGAAGAGAGGTAAAGTGCAGTTGGAAAGTATATTAAGTGGGTAAGCTTCGTTTTTGGAAGATATAGTCCTCAAACACCCAAACTGCTTCATCAACGGGCTTAGCTCGTTGTGCGGCCGGCGCTGCAATGCCCAGCGAGAGTTCTTCTCTTTCAGCCATGATGATGAGTGCGGGTATTTGGGAACGGCATAATATGTGTAGTGAAGTGTGTCTTAAAACTACCTAAGGGGTACAGTTAACTTTTAATCAGTGGGCCTCTTGGCAGGGTTAAAAACAGGTCGGTGTAGATAGTCAAAGGGGTGGTACGAACCGTGACAATCTCACAGTGTGTGATTAAAAAGTCAACATGTTTCATGCCTGCATGGTCCAGGAGGGATCTGTGGCGTTTCTTCAGGACTAACTGAGTAAAATATCCCTCCCTACACCAGAGCGAGATGTGTCTTGATTATAAAAAGGTTATTTATAATGATCTCTAGGGATGCTTAAGGTCCATTGTACCTACATATAGATTCCCTACTTGAATCTCAATTTCCAACCTGAAAAAGAGGAGAGAAAATAATGTGCACAGAAGAGTTACATGTATGCATTTATACATGGTGAATACCTTCTTAAGACATATAGATAGGTACCCCTAATCATGTTTCATATGGAATTGTGTGACAAAATGTGCTGGGAGAGCAATCTTAGCTTCTTCGTGACTGGTGACACACACATCAAAACAGGCGAGTGACATCATGGTGATAGCAGGTAGCATTACTTCAAGACAGACAAATGCATAAAATCAGGAAACCATGCACCCACAGAGTATTATTTTCCAGCTCAGGGTTGGGATTTCTCTTACCCTGCTAGTGTATTAATGGGTGCGCCTTAGATCAAGGCAGAAAACCACGTGTTAACTGCAGCTTCAACTGTAAAATACAAATAAAGTAAAAATTGGTCAAAACAGGGCGATCGCACCAGGAAAGCTCGGGGCTTTGATACTCACATGGTCCGATGCGGAGATTAGCACGTGACCTACCGCTCTCTGATAATCTAGATGTAAAGCGCTGGGTGTGGGGTAGCTATTTTTATATGTTAGTTCTTGCCCGCGTGTGGATCGTTCACCTGAATGTTTCCCTGGTGTCGGGTCACAAGGATAGAGCTGGATTGGTGCAGCCATCTTGGCCTAGTCAAAACTATTGCAAGGAATGTACCGATTTAAGGTTGTCATTGTGCCGTGAGGCTCGCCCAGATCTGTCCTATGAGTAATGGGCAGACCGGTTCTGCATATATCACTAAGCATCTTATGTTCCGACTGTGCCTGTTGGTTCCCTGTGCCCCTCACTGAGTTGAATTTATATATCTGAGCACCGAGGAGGGTTCGCCAACCCTCCCGAGCACAAGCTTAATTGTGATTGGCTGCCAACACTCCAAACCAGAATGTGTTGGCAGCCATCTTCCTCAGGACCTCAGGACACAAGTGGACTTCATTCCCCGAGCAGCAGTGCGCCAGGAGGCGCGTATGCAGAGTGGTGTAAAAAGGGGGCGTGGCCTCGGACCACTCTCAGCAAACCAGCTGTATGGGGCTTACTGGAGGTAACAGGAGGGCTAGTTGGCCCCCAAGGACCCTCAGGACGAAAGGGGACTTCATCCCCCAACCAAGAGCACGCAAGGAGGCGCGTTTGCAGAGTAGTGGACAAAGGGGCGTGGCCTGTGTCCACCTATCAGCAATCCCACTATTTGGGGCATACTGGAGGTATCAGGTAGGCTAGTTGGCCCCGAACGACCCCCAGCAGCGAAGGGGACTTTAATCCCCATCCAAGAGCATGCCAGGGAGTGCGTTTGTAGAGTGGTGGGGAAAGAGGGCGTAGCCTGCTATGACAACTTAGCAATCCCACTGGCCATGCTCCGGGGGATGGGGTCCCCGGGGCCGAAATTGGCCTCGGGAGGGGGGCCACGTGGCCCCCTTCCCATTTTTTTTTTTTTTTTTTTACCAATTAGGGGTCAGGCCCTGGGGGATGGGGTCCCCAGGGCCCAAAAAATGTAAAAGAAGGGGGGCCACACAGCCCCCTTGTAAAACATTTTTTTTTTTTTTTAAACGGCATCTCGCCGGAGGCCACACCCCCTTTCTCCACCACTCTACAAACGCACCCCCTGGCGCATTGTTAGATGGGGAATTAATTCCCCTTGAATACTGAGGGTCCCTGGGGGCCAACTAGCCCACCAGGTACCTCCAATATGTGTCACAGAGCTGCGTTGCAGAGAGGTGGTCCGAGGCCACGCCCCTTTTTACACCACTCTGCAACACGCTTCTTGGCACACTGTTGGTGGGGCGATGAGGTCCTCTTGTGTCCTGAGGACCTCAGGACACAAGTGGACTTCATCCCCCGAGCAGCAGTGCGCCAAGAGGCGCGTTTGCAGAGTGGTGTAAAAAAGGGGCGTGGCCTCAGACCACCTCTCTGCAATCCAGCTCTGTGGCGCATATTGGAGGTACCTGGTGGGCTAGTTGGCCCCCAGGGACCCTCAGTATTCAAGGGGAATTAATTCCCCAACTAACAATGCACCAGGGGGCGCGTTTGCAGAGTGGTGGAGAAAGGGGGCGTGGCCTTTGTCTACCTCTCAGCAATCCCACTGTGTGGGACTTACTGGAGGTAAGAGGTAGGCTAGTTGGCCCCTAAAGGACCCCCAGCAGCGAAGGGACTTCAATCCCCATCCAAGAGCGCGCCAGGGAGCGCGTTTGTAGAGTGGTGGGCAAAGGGGCGTGGCCTGGTACGAGTACTTACCAATCCTGCTGTGTGGGACTTACTGGAGGTAATAGGAGGGAAGTTGGCCCCCAAGGATGTCCTTGGGGGCCAACTACCCTCTTGTTACCTCCAGTAAGTCCCACACAGTGGGATTGCTAAGACGTCTTTGGAGGCCATGACCCCCTTTCTCCACCACTCTGCAAACGCGCCTCCTGGCAGACTACGGCAGTGATTCCCAATCTGTGCACCGTGGTACCCTGGTGCGCCGTGAAAGCGAGCCAGGGGCGCCGTGTACAGATGTGCACCAAGATAGTGTTCAGTAAAAGAACAGAAGCATGTATTGTAATTTATAGTAGTACGATGAGGCTAAAGCGTGTACAAAAGATTTATAGATAAAGGCATACCCGCCATACCGTATTCTGAAGTCATTCGGAGCACAAGACGGCACCCTGATGACACGTGGAGCAGGAGACCTGAAAATAACACCATGCTCCTTTGATGTCATAGGGACCCTCAGTATTCAAGGGGAATTAATTCCCCAACTAACAACGTGCCAGGGGGCGCGTTTGCAGAGTGGTGGAGAAAGGGGCGTGGTCTTTGTCTACCTCTCAGCAATCCCACTGTGTGGGGCTTACTGGAGGTAAGAGGTAGGCTAGTTGGCCCCTAAAGGACCCCCAGCAGCGAAGGGGACTTGAATCCCCATCCAAGCGCGTGCCAGGGAGCGCGTTTGGAGAGTGGTGGGCAAAGGGGACGTGGCCTGCTCTTTGAACTTAGCAATGCTGCTGTGTGGGACTTACTGGAGGTAATAGGAGGGGTAGTTGGCCCCCAAGGATGTCCTTGGGGGCCAACTACCCCTCTTGTTACCTCCAGTAAGTCCTGCACAGTGGGTTTGCTAAGACGTCTTTGGAGGCCATGCCCCCCTTTCTCCACCATTCTGCAAACGCACCTCCTGGCAGACTACGGGATGGGGGATGAAGTCCAATTGACTCCTGAGGGACTTTGGGGGCCAAGAAGCCCTAAGGGTACCTCCTGTAAGCCCTACGCACCGAAATTCCTGAGCGCTGGTCGGAGGCCCAGCACCCTTTCTCCACCACTCTGCAAACGCGACTACTAGTTAAAGAAGTGTTTGCAATGTAATAGGTTTCGCATTTGCGAGAACTAGAGCTATTGGCGTTGTAAATGCAAAAGTTTTTTACTAATGTTTTTTGGAGTGGAGTGGATGTACGTTGTGTGTAGTGGAATTATGTGGTATGTTGTGCAGTGAAATTATGTGGATAGAAAGTATGTGGTATTTAGTGTATAGGAATTATGTAGAGTGGGATTATGTGTTATGGAGAGTAATTATGTGGTATGGTAGTCTGTGTTGTGAAGTGGTAACCTCAGGTTTAGTCTTCCTCGTTTCCATAGAAGCTCAACTATGAACTCAGTGAGACAAAAAAGATGGAATCACTGAGGAGCACTTGTGGACCTAGACAGAGGTATGAGCAGGGCCACTGGAATTATGTGACTGTTTGGCTGCACCGACTTTCGCACAATTATACATTTTCTGCATTAGCCACATAATTCATCATCTGCACCCTAATCTGCAGATTTGAACAAAAAAGCCTTGTTTCTAGCTGAAACGGGTCAAACGTTACCAAAAATGCAGCGACAAGTGTTACAGCGTGGTGGAAGGCCCTTTGCAAACCTAGAATGGTCACCTGTTACTTATTGCTAAATGTGGGTGTTAAATTGGTACTAATGGTGTGCAAGCCACTCTTGCTTCCCTCTGCGCCTCTCTTGCCTCTTTCTGCATTTCTGTTGCTTCTTTATGCACGTTTCTTTCTTTTTCTGCACTTCTCTTGACCTCATTCTGCAAATCTCTTGTACTTTCTGCACCTCTCTTCCCTCTTCCTGCACGTCTGTTGCCTCTTTCTGCACCTCATTTGTTTCTGTCTGCACCCCTGTTGTCTCTTTCTGCACTCGTCTTCCCTCTTTCTGTACCTTTCCTGCCTGTTTTTGCATCTCACTTGCCTCTTTCTGCACTTTTCTTGCTTCTTTCTACACCTCTGTTGCTTCTTTCAGCAATTCTCTTGCCTCTTTGTGCACTTCTCTTGCCTGTTTCTGCACCTCTCTTGCCTCTTTGTGCACCTCTGTTGGTTCTTTCTGCACCTCACTTGCTCCTTTCTACACTTCTCTTGCCTCTTTCTGCACCCCTTTTGCTTCATTCTGCACTTTCCATGCTTCTTTCTGCACCTGTCTTGCTTCTTTCTGCACCCCTGTTGTCTCTTTATGTACCTC
Organism: Calotriton arnoldi; assembly: GCA_963921515.1. NCBI lineage: Eukaryota > Metazoa > Chordata > Amphibia > Caudata > Salamandridae > Calotriton > Calotriton arnoldi. The sequence goes on along the minus strand of CAWUFW010016585.1, from coordinate 167,113 downwards.
TTTTGCCTCTTTCTGTACTTTTCTTGCCTTTTTCTGCAGTTCTCTTCCCTCTTTCTGCACGTCTGTTGCCTCTTTCTGCACCTCATTTGCTTCTTTCTGCACCCCTGTTGTCTCTTTCTGCACTCGTCTACCCTCTTTCTGTACCTTTCCTGCCTGTTTTTGCATCTCACTTGCCTCTTTCTGCACTTTTCTTGCTTCTTTCTACACCTCTGTTGCTTCTTTCAGCAATTCTCTTGCCTCTTTGTGCACTTCTCTTGCCTGTTTCTGCGGTGTAGAGACTAAGGGGCCGATTCCGATCTCGGCCGGTAGGGCTCCGAATCGGATTCGGCTTTACCGGATCCGATTCGGAGGCCTTTTTCCCGACCGAGTCGTACAGTCGTCCCAGCGAGCAAGTACGATGCGAGCGCACGCGAAATCGCCGACCGACTCGTTCCCGGGTCTCAACCGCTCTGACCGACTCGTACGGACACGGCTCGCACCACGCAATGGAGACGTTTCCCGACAGAGCAAGTACGATGCGCGCTTCGAACAGCCCGACCGACTCGTAGCGTCCGGCTCCAAAGAGCTGTCGGAGCCGGACTTCGGGGGTCCGTGTCGGACCCCCCTGCACGCGTAGCTGCACGAGTCGCACACAGGGGGGACCCAAGGGTCCCCCAATAACATGCATGTACGGTGCGAGTCGCACCGACGCGTACCCACTGTAGGGGGCCCCCCTGTTCGCGACGTACCCATTCAGTCAATGGGAGCCCGTGTACGCGTTGTACGACCGGCTCCCATTGACTTCAATGGGAGTCCGACCGAATCGAGTCGGGCAGCATACAGCCGCATCGTACTCGCTCGGTCGGACTGCGGGAGTCCGGCTCGGTCGGAAATCTCTCCGGATCCGGCTCGGTCGGAGAGATTTCCGGCCCGAATTGGAATCGGCCCCTAAATATCGAATTTTTAATATCGAAAGGACAAAATATCGAGTCCAAAATATCGAGAGGACAAAATATAGAAAAGACATAATATAGTTGGAAAAAATATCGACATATAGGTAAGTAATATCAAATGTCATTATATCGAATTTTATTATATCGAATTTTTTTATTGTTTTATATGTTGCTATATGTGTTAAAAATATATAATATTTTTTTAATGTATGTTACAATTTTTTTAAGGTAATGGATTTTATGTGAATTAATTTTTGCGTATATTAGTTCCGTAGCGGGTTGTGGGTTTATAGGGGAATAGGGTGGGAAGTAATTTAATTTACATTATAAAAATTAATAATTAAGTAATTAATAATTTAGGGGCCCATTACGATAACCGGCGTTAAAAAATCCGTCATCTACTATAGCCTGAAAAAACCGCCCGCCTGCACCATGGGAATACCGACCGAGCAATTATGAAGTCGCGAAGCAACCTCCGCCCGCGGCGGTAAAAACACACAAAAATCCGCCCGTCCATGTCAGAGTAGAAGATCATCCGTCCGCCACGGACGCAATCCCGCCCGAAAACCCAAAACCGCCCGCTCTGACGACCGAGACAACAACCGTGAAATTATGATCTCCCCGACATGAGCGCGGAAAATCCACATATTCCCCGCCCGCCACGGTTAACAACAGCGATGAATAACTGACACGGCGGAAGGCCTGGCGGCCACGTCCGTGCACGGAAATCATTTGCGGAACAAAGAAATACACACAACATGGCCAACAAGTCCACACAGCAAACTACGCCAAAATACCCAAACACAGAACACATCCCAAAGACACATCCCCCCTGCAAAAATAAAAAACTACAAATCCCAGGACACCAGACACAACACACCTGAAAACGACAGCCCATCATGACACACCCACATAGGTCAGTACAAAAGCAGCCCCTTCACAGACCACAATCCCTTGCACTACTACAAAGCGAAGACGACAGCAGAGAACCCAGAGAGGCACAAAGGAAAGCAGCACACCAGACGCACGCACACATCACACCCATCACCAACAACACCACCACCATCACCACTGAAACAACGGCACCACGAACCCCCTGCACAGCACACACCACACTGCCACACACCCACCACACCAGCACCACAAACCACACACCATGGCAACACAAAGAATGCCAAAGTACACTGCCACTGAGTTGACGGTCATGGTCGACGAGATCATCAAGGTGCACCCACAAATCTATGGGAACCAGGTCCAACAGACACCAGTAGCACCAGAAACAGAATGTGGAGCAGGATCGTAGACCAGGTGAATGCAGTTGGGAACGTGCCACGCAACCGGGGTGAAATCACAAAGAGGTGGCACGACCTGAAAAGCGTGATCAGGAAGAAGGAGGCCAAGAATCTTGAGCTGGCTGACAGGACTGGCAGCGGAAATCCCGCGCTATTCAAGACCTTCAAGGCGTGGGAGGAGAAGGTGCGAGGCATCCTACATCCGGAGAGTCTCACCGGAATACCAGGGGGAGTGGAGGCTGGTAAGTACAAACAAATGTATACCAGCACACCGCTATGTACTGTCATGCACTACCAGAATGCCATAGCTCTGAGGGCCAAACACCCCCATGTCCAGTACACAATACACAAGACATCTCTCACACATGCAAAAGACACTCGCACACACACAGCCCAAAGGTACCAACAAACAAAACCATGGGGGCATGCGTACAGTCAGCCAGCACCACAACTCCCACCAGGTCCCCCTGTACCCCAGATGCACCGGAAGGAGCACTCCCCACACCCACACACATGTGTCAGCCATAGCTGCACTAACCAACAAGTAACAGGTAAGTAGCCTTACCACAAAGTCCGTGTATCGGAGGGGGGACTGCAGAAGTACAACCTCCACCAGGCCCCTAGTCCTACAGCGTAGCAAGATGGAGCACTCCCCACACCCATGTGTCAGCCACTGCAGTGCACACCTTCACCTGACAGGTAGATATGTTTCCCAACATGGAGGGGTGTCTGTGGGTGGTAAGCCATCACCACAACTCACAACACGGCCCCCACTCCCACAGACCAGCAAGATGGAGCACCCCTCCCTCTCATAACCATGTGGTAGCCATTGCATTGCTCCCTCCAAACCAACAAGTAAGTAGACTACTGTACAGGGCGGGGTGTCTGTAGGCATGAGGACTGTACTACGACTAACATTTGGGACATGTCACGTAGCAGAGGAACAGGTAGCACTGCTCCCTGTCATAATCATGTGACTAATGTGCACACGGACATGAATTACAGAGTCATAGCCCACATGAGCCATCTCAAATACATTAACACGTAAGGAGTCACGTCTGCATGCACAAGTCTCACTGGAGTACTGACCCACATGGTGTGCACTTTGCCAGTCATCACACACATCAGCAACACCATAGAAGTCTTGTCCATGTAGTCATGTCTGCTTGTTCCGTTGACATTGTACAACATCACCCATTTAAGTCTATCTTGTCTCAATGTAACAGAGTGGAACCCCAGTAATGTCACATACACCACTGGACCCATGAACCACACAGCTACACAATGCACATTCAAAATCTCATCCATCCCATCTTACAGCCCCAGTGTCATGAAAGGTATATCATCTAAACAGTTGTCCCATATACAGTAGTTCAGCAAAGATTCCTGCTGATGACCAAAAATGTGTCTGCAGTGTCTGAAGCGCACGTCACACTGTGATTTACAACATACCTAATATAGTCAACACCCCAAGAGCACTGCATTGCTGCACATGGCTGAGGGTAGCACGCACTCCAAGGAATACTCCCATCTGCAATACGTTGTGTGGCACACAACCATTACTCACTCACTACAATGCTTGCAGTGTAATGTCCCCAAATGATAACAGTGAGCAGATATGCTGGGTATGTCAGACATACACACACCTGTGTCTCTGCAGTGTCGTGTGGCCAAAACACATGTCCCTTTCTGCACCTATATGTCACAGTATGTACCACAAAACCATATTTCAACTCAAAAGCGTTGATGGGGCTGTACCCCTTTTGCCATCTGCGTTTCTAAGCATTTCATTTGAACCCCAAAAACATATTTCATCTCAAAAGCGTTCATGGGGCTGTACCACTTTTGCCATCTGCGTTTCTAACCGTTTCATTTGAACCCCAAAAACATATTTCATCTCAAAAGCGTTCATGGGGCTGTACCCCTTTTGCCATCTGCGTTTCTAAGCGTTTCATTTGAACCCCAAAAACATATTTCATCTCAAAAGCGTTCATGGGGCTGTACCCCTTTTGCCATCTGCATTTCTAAGCGTTTCATTCGAACCCCAAAAACATATTTCATCTCAAAAGCGTCCATGGGGCTGTACCCCTTTTGCCATCTGCGTGTCTAAGCATTTCATTCGAACCCCCAAAACATATTTCATCTCAAAAGCGTTCATGGGGCTGTACCCCTTTTGCCATCTGCGTTTCTAAGCGTTTCATTCGAACCCCAAAAACATATTTCATCTCAAAAGCGTTCATGGGGCTGTACCCCTTTTGCCATCTGCGTTTCTAAGCGTTTCATTTGAACCCCAAAAACATATTTCATCTCAAAAGCGTTCATGGGGCTGTACCCCATTTCCACCAAAGTCACAAAATGTAGGGGTACTGCAACACACACCGATTGGCATTCCAAATCCGTCCCATGCCATATGAACCCATCACACTATTCTATTGCCTTGATCACGCACACACATTGTAGAGCCATACACATGCATCTGGGAAATCAGTGCACAACTGTGCACAAACTGTGAATGTCAGACATCTAACACAAACCTTGCAAGGTGCAACACAATAACCTTTCGTCTCCGCCCCACAGGTGATGAACAGCATGATGCTGGAGAGGGAGACAGCAGCCATCACAGCCAGTCCACAAGCCCTCCACCCGGACTCACGGATGTGGAAGACCTGGACACCTCTACGGACGAGGACTCCCGACCAGGCACATCTGGTGTGGCAGGGCGCAACCGCTCCCCAGGACCCCTCCTACCCACCAACCCATCTCCCAGGGCTGGTGACCAGTCCCAGGCCCCTGCTGCCACGGTCTTTGCGGCCACCACCACCACTGCAACCACCACCACCACCAGGGCCTCCCTGACCACTCACCCTGCGCAAGGGGTTGCACGCACGTCGACATCGACCCTGGGAGCCACAACGAGGCCCCGGGTGACCACTGTGGCGAGTGGGCAGGTCAGTGGCAGCAGTTCAGGTGGGAGGAGCAGGGTCAGGCCAACGCCATCAGAGCCTGGGAGCCAAACCCTGCCGCAAATCGCCAGAGTCCTTGGGGCCTATGAAGAGGCCCAGGGACAATGGGCCCGGTCAGCTGCCGATACGCGGGAAGTCCTTGGGGTGTTGAGGTCCATGGACGCCCATATGGGCCAATTCGTGACCCGTATGGGCAAACTTGTCGACCTCATGGGCCAGCTAGTGGTGGCGGTGAGGGCCCAATCAAGGCCAACCACACCACCTCCGCCACCACCTGCTGGGGCGCAGGTCCTTGCAACATCCAGTTCCCCTGCGTCCACAGCGAGTGGGCAATCCTCAGCCACCATCAGCAGCCCACAAACACAACCCCCCCCTCTCAAACGTGGAAGGGGTCGTCCGAAGAGGAAACAGGTGTCCAGAGATGACTTTGCACGCTCCAAACGCCAGTGAGACAGCCAGCCACGGTGGCCATCTACTGCATTCACTTGGACTACTATCCTACCCCACATTGCCATGTGAATGGCATGTGTCTGTCGGACTGTGTACCCAGAACAACATGGGTACACCTTGACCATCACGTGGACATGTCCGTCAACTCATTGTTCCAGCATGCACCACTCTTGTGATCACCTTGCCCACAATCACATGCCATCGCTTAAAATAAATACACCTGGATCACATTCTGTTGTATCTGCTCTGTGTTTAATCAAGGATGTGCAACCGTCACCATGATCAGAAATGCATCTGGAGTGTGGTATGTCGATAGGCCAGGAGAGGCTGTAGGGACCTAGGGGTGAAAAACAGAACAAGAGTCCATTGAATGTGTGTGTCACACACTCATCACACAGTACTTGTCATCAAGTTTAAGCAATGTACACACATCTCACAGAGCAACAGGGCACACTGCTACAGCCACTGTCAGTGGCATACTACCCTGGACATGGACCATTGCCACACAGCACTCAGTGAACAATAGGCCACCGTCACAATGCACACATACACCTACACAACTACAGCAACATCAGCCGTCGTACATGGTCACTCACCGTCAAGTGAAGTAGCGGGCGATGAGCTGCTGACGCTCATTCACTGCTTCCTCCTCTCCACTGTCCTCGTCACTGGACACGGCCTGGTCTGCAGGCGGGGGCCCTGGCTGATCACCGTCATCCACTATCAGGGGGATCTGCCTGCGAATAGCGAGATTGTGCAGCATGCAGCATGCCACAACTATCTGGCACACCTTCTGTGGGGAGTATGCTAGTGCACCCCCGGTGCGGTCCAGGCATCTGAATCTGGACTTCAGGAGTCCAAAAGTCCGCTCCACCACACGTCTGGTCCTCCCATGTGCCTCATTGTATCTGACATCAGCTGGTGTCCTGGGATTACGTAGTGGGCTCAACAGCCAAGGCCCGTTAGGATATGCCGAGTCACCTGGGTGTGAGAAACACAGAGAATCATTGCAATTCCAACAGGATACAAGACAGCATGTCACACCCAGCACGCTACACGAGTATGCATACTCACCAACAATGCATGCACGGTCCGGTTGAAGATTGGACATCAATCGTGGGAGGATGCTGTGGCGCATGATGTGCGAGTCATGGGTGGATCCGGGAAACTTCGCACACACGTGTGTGATTATCATGTCCGCCAGGCACACCACTTGCACATTCAGGGAGTGGAAATGTTTCCGGTTTCTATAGATGTGCTCCATGGCCTGTGGTGCAACAAGGCCAACATGGGTGCAATCAATCGCACCAACAACGTGGGGGATGTGTCCAAGGGCATAGAAAGCACCCTTCACTGCCGCCAAATCACGAGCCCTGGGGAATCGGATGTACCGGTTCCTGTACAGCATCATGGCTGACAGGACATCCCGTAGCACCATGCTGAACATGGGTTGGGACATCCCACCTCCACTGCCCACCGTGTGTTGGAAAGATCCGGTAGCGAAAAAATGCAGTGCAGCCATCACCTTAGCCGTGGGGGTGAATGCTGTTGGATACACCCTGCGAGGACGAAGGTGGGGTTCCAACGTGGCACATAGGTGATGCAGGGTGGGTCGGTCCAGCCGGAATTTACGTATAACCTCCACATCCTCCATGTCTGACAGCAATTGGTAGGGGCGATGCATGTTTGGTCTCCTCCTAGGACAGATGGAAGTGGACACATGTCAATGCAACACACCACATGGCACTTTCACATACACAAAACTAAAATTACTGACAAAGCAATAGAATCACAGAACAGCTGACAAGTAGGGACAGCACAGCTACAATACTCTTACACAGGTCCCCTTACCAATAGCAATGGCCACTGACACAAACCATTGCTATGAGCATGCACATGGGGATTTAGGCCCTAATAGCTTGAAAGGCATGATGATTATTTCAGACTGCATATGTGGGAAGCGGCAACACCACGGCAATATACCTGGCTGCTGTGCCAGACACAGTTTCCGAGGCTGGGTGAGTATGGCACACACCAACAACACAGTGTACACAGGCTGAGCGGCCAAAACAAGTGGGTCCTGTTGCACAACGGGATATGAGACAGTCAATGATGTCCCTAGTCCACCCAATGTACAGCACTGTATGTATCACACCTCCAACACACATTGACAGGTGTACACATTGACAACTCCATGACAACACAGCTGTGTGAATGCAAACACACATCACAAGTGACACGTAACATTGCATGTGCCAAGTGGGAGATGTACATTGAGAAATATGGCATGTGTGTGCATATGCACATCCCATGCTCCCATGCTAATGTGTACATGATGATGTGCCAACAGACATGTGGAGGCTGAGCACTGGCCGTCAATGCCTATGCACACAGCATGAAGTGGCCCTGTCTGGTGTGGACATGCTCCCACACACAAATCATGGCCACACCTGCAAATGCATGGCGCACATTCAACTGTGGATTCCACATGGCACCAGCGGACTGTACCCGCCATGGACTAGGCCCTTGAGCCAACTCCAATGGCCCTCGCGGCTGCTTCCTGCGTGTTCGACGATAGAGGTAAGCGTACCGGGACAGCTCGGAGCAGGCCATTGTGTGCATTTGAAGTAGGCAGACATGGTACACCAATTGCAGCAGCTTGGACCCACTGTAACAGCCCCAGGGGGCTATATCAGTGTGGGAGGGAGACCGGCATTACCACAGCTTCCAGGGACTGCTGCCTGGCATCCCTCAACAACACCTGCTGCTGCTGCCACATTTCCACCTTCATGTCGACGACTCTGAAGATATGTCCAGGTCCACTCACCAGCGAGGAGCTGGAGATCCTGGATTCCAAGCTCCACGCACACTGCCCAAGGCTATTTCTTGCAAAAGTTGTGTGTGTAAGACAACTACAGTGTGTGTGGGAGTGCATGTGGGGGACACACATGTCGTTGATCCGCAGCACTATGATTCTGAGCCTGTGGGGTTCCAACATGCACTGCTTACCATGCTAACTACAGGTGGAAGGGGTATGTAGGCTCTCTGGCGCTTTCCCATGCATGTCCCTCCCGAGTGGTGGTACATAGCATTTTCATGTCAGACATCCAGTGACGCAGCCACTTGGCAATGCAGGACTCAGGGCAGTTATTGCTTGTGTGAATGGCTGGCTGGGTCCCTGCTGGCCTTCTCAGTCTCAGCAGACCTGGGCTGCACATTGACCGCACAATCCTAGAAGGAGACAACACTGACTGTACAGTGGGTTACATGTGTCTTTTGTTCAGGACTCTCCTGAAATGCGCAAACTCAGCCCTGTCGATTGGACACACCATGCCTTGTGATAGGGATGTGTGTGAGAGATAGTGGCACTGAATGTGACCTCCATTGCAGGGTGAGCCATTCACAGGGCGAGTACGTTGAGGGCTGCGCAGTGTTGGACACAGTGAGTTCACCCACAAAGATGTGTTGCCTTGTGATCTATGTGTTGGTCCACCTGACAATGGACAGTAGATGTGGGCAGACTACACATTGCTCAATGTGCTGGCAACCTGCATGTGAATGGGATGGACAGGTACTGTGTACACACTCCCACCAGCATGCATTCACGTGTGGTGTACACATGCTGTTAGGCCATGTCCGATTACTTCTTGGCTCTGTTGCACGTTTCTGAGTATTTGGGATGGGTCAGCAGCATGCCACTGTGATTGGTGGATGTGGGTGATGATGAGAAGTGTATGAGTGATATTCCAAGCCTCTTGTGTACCATCCCTGCAGTTGGAAGTCCTCCAGCCCAAGGCCTTGTGATGAGCCATTGCATCCAAGTTGATGCCTCTGTGTATGTGTGACCGACAGTGCAGCCAATTCCACAAAGGGTATGACGTCATCTGCCGGATGAGCTACTACGTGGCGATAACGAATCGGGGGATGCCCCCTCGTATTGTCAGGTCAGCACGGTGTTGCATTTCACCACTAATGGTCTGCATCTTGACAGTCACACAGCCTGTGCCGGATGCCCGTTTGTAGGGGCATCAGCAGCAAGCAAGTGTACAGTATTGTGGGATGGTGTCTTTTGCTGTGAGAGGCAGCATGTGTCCACAGCCTACACATAATCTGGGTAATGTGATGTTTGTTGTGTGATGCAGTGGGTTGTAAGTGTACTCTGTGCTGTGTGCATCTGACATGCATATGCTATTCCTGAGGGTCAAGATGTAATTTGAGCACTCTGCATTCTCAATGCACTCAGAGTCGTAGCCCTCAGGAACAACCTGTAGTAGGCTGGAGTGGCAATTCACATGTATGTTTGAGGCACTGTGCCTACTCTGATTTCGTTCGGACATATGTGTGCGATGCCTCACCTCATATTTCTGGTACTTACACATCCGGCACACTGTGCAACAGCAGTTGTGCTTGTGTGAACGACAGGTAGATGGCATGGGCTCATGGCCATTGTGGCCTGTCATGTTGCAGTCTGTGTGAGTGGTTTCCCATTCTGCTCCATGCAGGTATGTCTCTGGCCTAATTACGTAGTGGTCATCCTTGCCACCATCAGGACAGTGGGTGTGCACACCACGATTTGTGTCTATGGTCGCAGGGTGACACAGGCCGGGTGTAGTGCTATGTGCACAACACATGTGCCACTTATTAGCGGCTTCATTTACTGTACGCCAGCCATTACGTGTTGATTGTGGTGGCTGTATGCAATTGCACAGGTATCGTGCAACATGTGGATTTGGGAATGTTCTGTGCTGCTTCCCTTGCACATGTCTGTTTAATTGATGCCAGATGAGTGAGGCCACCTCGCTCTCTCTCATGTGGCATCTCCTGTGGGTGCTGAGGGACAGGGGACGGTCAACAGTGGTGTGGCATCGGATGTAACAGCTGCACATGTGCTGAGTGAGACAGATGTGACCAGCGCCTCGGAGGGGCCAGACGTGTGCTGGATGAATCACAGGCCGAGGCGGCAATTTCGGCATCGTCTGAGAACAGAGGTGATGCATCCATGTTTGCTAGCACAGGGGACGTGGACTCTGGCTCCTCTTCAGCCTCGCGGAGGCCAATGCCCGCCCTCCCATCTACTTCCACTGGTGCAACACGTGTCGGCACAGGGATGAAGGATAGAGTGTCCTTCACACCAGGCACAGCTGCCCCTGCACATGTGACCCCTGCTGCCCTCAGTGCTGGGTCTGTTGAGCTTGGGCGGCATCTCTGCGTGGGGCAGACAGCTCTCCTCAATAACGTCATTTCCCATGACATCACTTTGCCGCAGGTGACATAGTTCATGGAGGGCCCACATGTGCGCGTGGGTGGGCTACACCAGACTGTCCAATGGTTGTCCTCCCCAGTCAAGGTGGGCCTTCAACTGGGCCAATCTCAGGCTGACATTCCTGACCCTTTCTCCACCCCCTGGAAAGTGGCACATCTGACAACAGCAGGGCACGAGTCCTAAAAAAGAAGTGGGGGACGCTGACGTCACGACAGGAAGTGACATCATGAAAGGTGGCTTGCACCGTCAGACTCATTGCCTCCCCTCGCTCACCCCTTATATGCGATTGCATCGGAGAAGCCAGCGCGTGCACAAGCAGCTCCGATCTCACCCCAGAGAGGCCAAAGAGTGAATGTGTGGGTCCATTTGATCCAATTATCGGGCTCGCGGTAAAATAAGTGGGGGGACGCCGTCCACCCGCGTGGTACCCCGACTCGAGACCTGGACAACAGTGACAATGCATGACAGCCTCCGGAGTCCGGATACACCACATGCAACACACAGAGGCTGTAGCTGCCCTAGCGGGCCAGGCCGCAAACACAATCCCAGACGAAAGGTGGACCCACCCCGGCGCGCATAGTCATTACAACCGCTGCCATTGACAAGGGACCCATGTGGTGAGACATGGGCCTCAGGGTGACGGGCCTCCGAGCCATCCCCCGCCAACGAGTGTCATGCAACTCACACATATCGCAAAGCCAATAGGACACTTTGCCTGCACACCAGGTCTCGAGTCGGGGTACCACGCGGGTGGACGGCGTCCCCCCACTAATTTTACAGCGAGCCCGATAACTGGAGCAAATGGACCCACACATTCACTCTTTGGCCTCTCTGGGGCGAGATCGGAGCTGCTTGTGCACGCGCTGGCTTCTCTGTTGCAATCACATGTAAGGGGTGGGCGAAGGGAGGCAATAAGTCTGATGGTGCAAGCCACCTTTCGTGACGTCACTTCCTGTCGTGACGTCTGCGTCCCCCCACTTCTTATTTAGGACTTGTGCCATGCTGCACAGTGAGAATGTGTTGCCTGCGAGATGTGACCAGTAGAAGGGCGCCATGACCTCCCACCCACCAAGCTCCACTGCCATCCTGTGCCCTGGGTAGCCTGTGCAGGTGGACAATGTAGGGGGTACACCTGGTGGACAGGGGATGTGAGTGCCTTGGCAAGGGCCTGGCAGACGCACAGCAGTATCCAGCATGTCCCCAGAGGGAGGGCTAACATCTACACCTGATGCAGCATTGATCGTGTGCCCGCCTGTTGTGCCCACACAAGTTCACATTCGTCCCCAGACAGGTGGGCTTTCCAAATACCCAACACAGTGGAAATCTAGCCCTCCGGAATCCTCCCCACACAGTCTGTTTCAACACTGCATGTGTGCACCTACCCGTGCCACCCACCCACCTGGGCCAAGCGGAACTCCCGCTTCACATGACACATGTGTGTCTTCCACAGTTGTGCTTCTCTCTCAGGGGCGGACCTCCAACTGTTCCATAGCACACAGACAGCACCGAGTCGAACTGGCATCCTGTTTGAATGGTAGGCACACTCACACATCTACCTGTGACACAGTGGTGGCTGTAATGGCTAGTGTGACTGCCATGGCAGTGTTGGTGGCCATGGCAGGGTACACTCACACACATTGCATATGCAGCTTTTCGTATCACTACTCGGCACATCGGACTGGCCACTGTCCCTGGTGTTGATCAATTTTGCCGCCTGTCTAAGTCATCTGTGACTGGATGCTGTTGTTCCTGTAGTCGGTTGTGTCTGTGTAGTTGCTTATTGCAGTTGTTGCTGTGTGTGCATGGTTAAGTGAGGCACATGCCGTGTATGGTACCTCAACTATTGCAATGTCTGGTCTCACATTCCAATGTGTTTTACACATGGCAGGGACTTCACTTCTTTCAGACTCTGCTACTTGTGTGTGTGATGAAGAAGAATTTTTGTGACACGGATTGTCTGCATGTATTTGGTGGTATTTCTGGGAAAATGTATACATGTCATGTTTGCGTGCAAGCAAAGCACAGGGTGTGAGTCTAGCCACAGGATGACAGGTAGCATGTGCAGAGTATGCGGGTATGTGTGAGCTTACTTTCTGTGTGGCCAGCAGTGTAGGTGTATGTTAATCTTGTGATGAACATTGAGCCTGGGCACATGGCTTACTTTCAATGTGTGCATTTGGGAGGTGTAGGTGTGTGTGGTGTGAGTGGTGTGACTTTGGGATAGTGTTGGTGTGTGTGTGTGCGCTCTGGCAATGTCGACTACACACATGTGTTACCCAGGCCCATGGTGGGTGTTTGTATCCGTGTTCAGGTCTGTGAATGTGATCACATGTGTGTATTGTATGTTGCACAGTGTGCAGTGTGTGGGTGTGTCCTTGCAGTTCAGGATGACTCCTACTTGATATGTTTTGGATATTGTGGGGTCGATTCCGATCTCGACTGGAAGCGCACCTATCAGTATTCGTCCGGAAAAAAACCAAGCCGAACGCATGTTTCCCGACCGATTCGAACAGTCGTCCAAACGAGCAAGTACAATGCGCATAACAGTCCAGATTCCGAGTGAGCCGTACTTACCCATTTCAGCACCTGTTCCCCACCCGAGCCGTATCCGTAATCGCCGAATCGAGTCGCACGGAAGCAAATACACAGCACCTTCTGGCCGGACTAGTACGATGCGCCTTCCGTACGCGCCGAACCCGTCGCTACGTCCGGCACGTCAGAGCATCCGGGAGAGCTGTACATAAGCTCCGATTCGCGCCACAAGACGATCCACGGCGACGAGACGAACAAGCCAGCGACGAGTACAAGTCGAAGCCACGAGAAACCCGAACGAGACGAACTAACCATGAATCCCATCGCGCAGGTCCTACCAATACTCTACATCTATTACCGGGACCGGTACGGACGCGTACTGCGCAGACGGTAAGTCAAACACCCACAACACAAACAAACGACACGTACCGCAAATATGTCACACACACATAGGGATGCAGGAATGACGCACACTAGCAACAGCAGAACCATAGGGGCGGGATGGCTATCACCAATGCCATACACACCCATAGGGGCCTGGATGCCTACCACTACCACCACCCCTACTCATGGGGGCCTGGATGCCTACCACTACCACCACCCCTACTCAGGGGGGCCTGGATGCCTGTCACTACTACCATCCCCACTCATAGGCGGATGGATGCCTACCACTAACACCACCCCTACTCAGGGGGGCCTGGATGCCTACCACTACCACCACCCTAAACATGGGGGCCTAGATGCCTACCACTACCACCACCCCTACTCAGGGGGGCCTGGATGCCTGTCACTACTACCATCCCCACTCATAGGGGGCTGGATGCCTACCACTACCACCACCCTACTCATGGGGGCCTGGATGCCTACCACTACCACCACCCCTACTCAGGGGGGCCTGGATGCCTACCACTACCACCACCCCTACTCAGGGGGGCTTTGATGCCTACCACTACCACCACCCTACTCATGGGGGCCTGGATGCCTACCACTACCACCACCCCTACTCAGGGGGGCTTGGATGCCTGTCACTACTACCAACCCCACTCATAGGGGGATGGATGCCTACCACTACCACCACCCCTACTCAGGGGGGCATGGATGCCTACCACTACCACCACCCCTACTCATGGGGGCCTGGATGCCTGTCACTACTACCATCCCCACTCATAGGGGGATGGATGCCTACCACTACCACCACCCCTACTCAGGGGGCTTGGATGCCTACCACTACCACCACCCTACTCATGGGGGCCTGGATGCCTACCACTACCACCACCCCTGCTCAGGGGGCCTGGATGCCTGTCACTACTACCATCCCCACTCATAGGGGATGGATGCCTACCACTACCACCACCCCTACTCAGGGGGCCTGGATGCCTACCACTACCACCAACCCTACTCAGGGGGCTTGGATGCCTACCACTACCACCACCCTACTCATGGGGGCCTGGATGCCTACCACTACCACCACCCCTACTCAGGGGGCCTGGATGCCTGTCACTACTACCATCCCCACTCATAGGGGGATGGATGCCTACCACCACCCCTACTCAGGGGGGCTTGGATGCCTACCACTACCACCATCCCTACTCATGGGGGCCTGGATGTCTGTCACTACTACCATCCCCACTCATAGGGGGATGGATGCCTACCACTACCACCACCCCTACGCAAGGGGCCTGGATGCCTACCACTACCACCACCCCTACTCAGGGGGCCTGGATGCCTGTCACTACTACCATCCCCACTCATAGGGGATGGATGCCTACCACTACCACCACCCCTACTCATGGGGGCCTGGATGCCTACCACTACCACCACCCCTACTCAGGGGGCTTGGATGCCTACCACTACCACCACCCTACTCATGGGGGCCTGGATGCCTACCACTGCCACCAGCCCTACTCAGCGGGGCCTGGATGCCTGTCACTACTACCATCCCCACTCATAGGGGGATGGATGCCTACCACTAACACCACCCCTACTCAGGGGGCCTGGATGCCTGTCACTACTACCATCCCCACTCATAGGGGGATGGATGCCTACCACTACCACCACCCCTACTCAGGGGGGCTTGGATGCCTACCACTACCACCACCCTACTCATGGGGGCATGGATGCCTACCACTACCACCACCCCTACTCAGGGGGCCTGGATGCCTGTCACTACTACCATCCCCACTCATAGGGGGATGGATGCCTACCACTACCACCACCCCTACTCAGGGGGCTTGGATGCCTACCACTACCACCACCCCTACTCATGGGGGCCTGGATGCCTGTCACTACTACCATCCCCACTCATAGGGGGATGGATGCCTACCACTACCACCACCCCTACTGAGGGGGCCTGGATGCCTACCACTACCACCACCCCTACTCAGGGGGCCTGGATGCCTGTCACTACTACCGTCCCCACTCATAGGGGGATGGATGCCTTCCACTACCACCACCCCTACTCATGGGGGCCTGGATGCCTACCACTACCACCACCCCTACTCAGGGGGGCTTGGATGCCTACCACTACCACAACCCTACTCATGGGGGCCTGGATGCCTACCACTACCACCACCCCTACTCAGGGGGGCCTGGATGCCTGTCACTACTACCATCCCCACTCATAGGGGGATGGATGCCTACCACTAACACCACCCCTACTCAGGGGGGCCTGGATTCCTGTCACTACTACCATCCCCATTTAAGGGTAAATCCCTAGGCAGTCAAGTGATCACAACAACATTTAGAGACTCATAATGAACCAGAACAACATATGAAAAAACTCAGTGTAAGAGCAAAAGTTCGCTAAAACATCATTGATTTTATTCTCATTTTTTTTTTAAAACATATCTCTTTTGTCAAAAGTGAAAACAATGAACAATAAACATCAACCATCCTAATGATGGTAAAATATAAATGACAAAACATATGAAACATGACCATCAATCAGATTAGTGGCCTATGATTCAATTATCTAGACATGATACTATAATCTTAATTATGAAAGGATGGCATTATTGTGGCTATGTGATGGATCTTCAACGCGCGTTTCGGAGCTCTATGCTCCTTCATCAGGAAAGCCACACCTTTATCCTACAAAACGAATAAAATAAACATAAAACATTGTACTAAAATACACTGAGTTTTGTAATATACATTTTATGGTGATCTACTTTGTACTGCCACCAGGTATCATGCTGGACGATTGTCAGTGGAGAAGATAGAGTTGCCAGAACTCTACCATAATTAAGTAACATGAAGACCATGCTAACACCCAGAGTGCACAAAAAGAGAAAAATACTTGTGCCATGCTAAAAAACCGTGCAGACTGGAGAGTATTAAGAGCCATCCCAAGGTGCACTGTGAAAGTAGAACAAAGATGTAGAGAATTTTAAAAACAAGAATTGTACTGATAGAATACAGACGAGAGCCTAAATCTAACTGACCCTAAAGTATGCTTACAAGGATCAGAGTGAGATTGTCCGCCTTCTTTTCGTGTAGATCGTGGCGTGTTTGGATATTAGAAGAAGGCACCTTGATTCTAATTGAAAATTAACAAAAAAGAATGGTGTCGATAGCCATAATATATTAAACAGATTCAAAGGGTATTTTAGATCTGTGTTTATGAATACCTGATGAAATGTAGTAAGACGCCAGGAACATGTGTCTCACACTCTCATATGTTTTCTTGATTTAAGATATAGGATCCCTTGTAATGGAGATCTGCATTGAAAAGGATGAATTAATGTGATAGGTGATAAATCTCATTGAGTTACAATAGAATCTACATGAAAGTATAATATTCGAGGGTTTAAAAAATGGGCATACCTAGGAGTTTTCTATGGGGTGCCACTTCCATGTGCGCCTTGATTTAAATAGTGGCAGATATGAATGTCAAAAAGTCCGTGCAAAGTATCCTAAATAAAAAAGTGAATGAACAATTAATAATCTGCAAGAAGATATACTGATTACTACCAGCTGGGGAGCTAAAGGACTAGGTAACTTAGGAAGGAAATTACCTCATATGTGATACAGAACCGATGTCGAAGAAATGGACCCGACCTCGGACGGCTATTTCTGGAATAATTAGCTGGTTTTTGTTTTAGGAATTGGTCACCTGTCTGTAGGACTCTGTGAATAAATACAACGTTGCGAAGTGACTAGGTACTCGATTAAAATATGGAAATGGATGGCGCAATGGCCTTGAACTATCTTACCGGTGCCGAAGGAACGAGGATCAAAGTGTGCCTGTTGCATCCGCCGGGTTGACTAAGGCTGAGTATGATGACGTCAATAAATAACGGCTCAACTATCACGTGGTCCGAAAATGAAGGAACTACAGAGATAGAGCCAGAAAACAGACTATCTTCTCCTTTCCAAATGTAATAGGATAAAAACATACCGGACCTCGAACCCGAGATAATATATTTAATACAGCTGGTAACATTAATATATGACAATTTATATGTCTCGCTAACTAAGGGGCGAGTAATGGAGTACCTATTTATTAACAGTGTGACTGAATCTCAAAAAGAAAGTAAGAGCATATAGGGAGAAAGAAAAGGGGCGGATTAACCTAATAAGACGCAACCCAGTGAAGGCTCCCAGTTTGAAGTTGAACTATGTGTATGTAAAAAATGGAAATGCTCTTTCATATTTTCCATCGCATGTGGGTAATAATGTGTTCCTGAACTATCTAGGATGCTTATATGTTTCCTATGTAGCTTACTCGTGTGTATGAATGATCGTATAAAACCAGCCCATGGGGCCCAAAAAAATGAAAGCAATGACAGGGGCCATATTAAGAATTATTAAATAAAATGGCATTTTCCCATGGCAGGTCGTTGTTCAGACCTTGTCTAAAGGTATTGAGAGTAAATATCCAGTAAACTTCTCTTTTTTTGCGGATTTCATTGCTTCTATTAATATCATGTAACTCAATTTTTTCTAGAATGCGCCATTTGAGCTCATTAGGGGTATGTCCACATTCTAGAAAATGTTTCGCTAATGGGGCTGTAACCTTCGAAGTTCGAATGGCAGAGCGATGTTCGGTGAGACGAGTGGAAACTGCTTTAGATGTTTCTCCAACATAGGCAAGATCGCAGGGACACATGATCAGATAGATCACATTCTGTGTCCTACAATTCCACATCTGTTTTGCTTTGATAGTATGTCCATTCAATATAAGCTCTTCACCTTCAATGATACAATTGCATGCCTTGCAATTGATGTGGGAACATTTAAAAGTTCCTCTGATTGGTAATGTCCCATCAATTGACTTTTGTGTAAAAAGTGTATTTGATAAGAACCGAGAGTGAACTACAATGTTCTTGATGTTTCTGTTACGTCTATGGGCAAATAGAGGTTTCGTCAATTTTTGTGATTGCTCAGGGTCACTGTTCAAGATATGCCAGTTGGAATTGATGATTTGTTTTATTTGGTCATTCATAGTAGAGTGTTTAGTGATGCATACCAGTTGGTCAGATTTGGTTCGACTTTTGGGGGTCAGCAGGTGATCCCTGTCATAGAACCTGGCTCGTTTGAATGATTCCATAACGAGGCGGTGGGGGTACCCTCTAGCTATGAATTTGGCCTTCATTCGGATGGCTTGGTTGTCAAAATCGGACAAGTTGGTACAGTTACGACGTAGTCGTAAAAACTGTCCGAATGGTATGCTTTGTTTTTGGGCCCGAGGGTGGTAACTATTGAAGTGCAATAAGGTGTTTCTTGCAGTGGGCTTTGTAAAAAGATCAACTTCCAGTTTGTCTGCTTGTCTAATCAGAATATCTGAAAACTCCACTTGGTGGTAGCTCATATGTGCTGTGAATTTCAGATTGTTGTCTGCCAAATTCAGCCATGCTAAAAATTCTGTAAGATTTTCCTCAATGTCTGTCCAAATAAAGAAAATGTCATCAATGTATTGTGACCAATGATTCACTGATTCAAAAAAGGGGCTATTTCGTTGTAAATAAATTTAGTTTCGAACTGTGACATATAGATATTCGCCACTGATGGAGCTACAGATGCTCCCATGCTTACTCCGCGTATTTGTTTGAATAAGTTGTTGCCAAATTCAAACGTGTTGTCAGTTAATATGATTGTAAGGCAGTCTAGAACAAAGGTTTTAGGGCAGGGGATGTTAAAAGTATCAATGAACCATGAGACTGCCTGTATTGCCTCTGTTTGGGGAATATTGCTATATAGTGACTCTATGTCTAGAGTCACTAAGATGTTATGACGAGGGTTGAAAGGTAAATTTTCAACTTTGGTAATCATTTCTCCTGTATCTTTAATATAGGAGGTAATTTTTGAAATGTGTGGGCGCAGCCAATTGTCGACATATTTTGAAAGTGGTTCTGTCACCGACCCAATTGTGGATACAATCGGGCGATACGGAGGGTCCAAGCTGTTTTTATGTATTTTGGGTACTCCGTATATACATGGCATCTTCCCTTTAGAGTTGTTCAGAAATTCATGTTCTTTATCATTGATGTAACCTGCGTCAAGAGCTGAAGTGGTGAGACGTTTGATTTTAGTAGTCACTGAAACAGTAGGGTTTTTGTCTGTTTAGTATAAAATTGTTGATCATTTAGGAGGGTTAGCATCTTCTGTTCATAGCTGTTAGTGTCTATTACCACTATCCCCCTCCTTTATCACAATTTTTATGGTGATTGTCTTTTTTGAGCCAACATGGTAAGGGATGTGAATTCATCCTTATCTAGATTGTACTTGGGTTTGCTAATAAAGCGTGTTGCTTGATCCAGGTGGTTCAAAACTACTTGTTAGAATATGGCCACCTCTGGTCCCACTTGTTCAAGTGATGGGATAAAAGTTGACCGCACCGAAAGGGGTGTATGATCAGATGGTTCCAATGCGATAGGGGGATTATTCGAGAAGAATTTTTTAAGTCGAATTTTACGGAAAAAAGATGATATATCCGTGTATAGTTCAAATTTGTTTGTACATGTGTGAGGGACATACGACAAGCCTTTGGAGAATAATTTCATACACGCAGGGTCTAGAGTTTCGGTTGATAAGTTAAAGATGGGGATCGCTTCATCAATCGCCAGTACTGTCTGTTCCTGGTCTCTAGAAGATGGTAATTGTCCGGATGGACATACTGGTTTTGGTATTGATAGTTCGGTTTTTTAGCATGGCACACGTATTTTTCTCTTTTTTGTGCACTCTGGGTGTTAGCATGGTCTTCATGTTACTTAATTATGGTAGAGTTCTGCCAACTGTATCTTCTCCACTGACAATCGTCCAGCATGATACCTGGTGGCAGTACAAAGTAGATCACCATAAAATGTATATTACAAAACTCAGTGTATTTTAGTACAATGTTTTATGTTTATTTTATTCGTTTTGTAGGATAAAGGTGTGGCTTTCCTGATGAAGGAGCATAGAGCTCCGAAACGCGCGTTGAAGATCCATCACATAGCCACAATAATGCCATCCTTTCATAATTAAGATTATAGTATCATGTCTAGATAATTGAATCATAGGCCACTAATCTGATTGATGTTCTGGTTCATTATGAGTCTCTAAATGTTGTTGTGACCACTTGACTGCCTAGGGATTTAACCTTAAATGTATTATTGCCCTGCCCTAGGAATCTAAATTAGTTAGCAGGGGGTCCTAGTTATACGCACTACTACCATCCCCACTCATAGGGGGATAGATGCCTACCACTACCACCACCCCTACTCAGGGGGGCCTGGATGCCTACCACTACCACCACCCCTACTCAGGGGGCTTGGATGCCTACCACTACCACCACCCCTACTCATGGGGGCCTGGATGCCTGTCACTACTACCATCCCCACTCCTAGGGGATGGATGCCTACCACTACCACCACCCCTACTCAGGGGGCCTGGATGCCTACCACTACCACCACCCCTACTCAGGGGGCTTGGATGCCTACCACTACCACCACCCCTACTCATGGGGGCCTGGATGCCTGTCACTACTACCATCCCCACTCATAGGGGGATGGATGCCTACCACTACCACCACCCCTACTCAGGGGGCCTGGATGCCTACCACTACCACCACCCCTACTCAGGGGGGCTTGGATGCCTACCACTACCACCACCCCTACTCATGGGGGCCTGGATGCCTGTCACTACTACCATCCCCACTCATGGGGGATAGATGCCTACCACTACCACCACCCCTACTCAGGGGGGCCTGGATGCCTACCACTACCACCACCCCTACTCAGGGGGGCTTGGATGCCTACCACTACCACCACCCCTACTCATGGGGGCCTGGATGCCTGTCACTACTACCATCCCCACTCATAGGGGGATGGATGCCTACCACTACCACCACCCCTACTCATGGGGGCCTGGATGCCTGTCACTACTACCATCCCCACTCATAGGGGGATGGATGCCTACCACTACCACCACCCCTAGTCAGGGGGGCTTGGATGCCTACCACTACCACCACCCCTACTCATGGGGGCCTGGATGCCTGTCACTACTACCATCCCCACTCATAGGGGATGGATGCCTACCACTACCACCACCCCTACTCAGGGGGCCTGGATGCCTACCACTACCACCACCCCTACTCAGGGGGCTTGGATGCCTACCACTACCACCACCCCTACTCATGGGGGCCTGGATGCCTGTCACTACTACCATCCCCACTCATAGGGGGATAGATGCCTACCACTACCACCACCCCTACTCAGGGGGGCCTGGATGCCTACCACTACCACCACCCCTACTCAGGGGGGCTTGGATGCCTACCACTACCACCACCCCTACTCATGGGGGCCTGGATGCCTGTCACTACTACCATCCCCACTCATAGGGGGATGGATGCCTACCACTACCACCACCCCTACTCAGGGGGCCTGGATGCCTACCACTACCACCACCCCAACTTAGGGGGCCTGGATGCCTACCACTACCACCACCCCTACTCAGGGGGCTTGGATGCCTACCACTACCACCACCCCTACTCAGGGGGCCTGGATGCCTGTCACTACTACCATCCCCACTCATAGGGGGATGGATGCCTACCACTACCACCACCCCTACTCAGGGGGCCTGGATGCCTACCACTACCACCACCCCTACTCAGGGGGCTTGGATGCCTACCACTACCACCACACCTACTCAGGGGGCCTGGATGCCTGTCACTACTACCATCCCCACTCATAGGGGGATGAATGCCTACCACCCACACCACCCCTACACATAGGACGGGTAATGCATGACACAACCAGCATACTCCAACATAAGCAATGTCTGAAAATACATCCCACCAACACCATGACAAGCGTGTGTAGTCTGTGTCAAATGCCTACAACACTGAACATGACATTGAGCATACAATGTGACCCCCTATCACATGTGTCACACATAAATGTGTGTGGCCACCACAATGCAAGCCGACCATGACCACTGCAGCAATGGGGTATAACACCCCATCATGACAGTGACCAAAAGGTAAGTGTGGGGTCCATAGCTCAAGCCCAATTGAACATTGTGGCAATGGGGTCTAAACACCCATCACCACAGTGACCAAAAGGTAAGTGTGGGGCCCATAGCTGAAGCACATTTTTAACATTGTGGCAATGGGGTAGAACACCCCATCATCACAGTGACCAAAAGGTAAGTGTTGTCATGGGAAAAGCTGCAAATGCCAAACAGCATGGATGATTCCTGGTCACAGAACAACAAACACATCTGTGGCATAGTAGTGCTAGTGTCCCATAGCAACATACATTTGGTGAGGCAAACAGTTCAGTGCAAATAAGATATACCTTTGGCCATGTGCAGACAAACATCACCCATGGGGCCTGACATTGTCAACATTCGTCAATAACACAATGACAGAAGTGACCATCATAATGCAGCACCCCATATCTGCACCAATGGACACACAAATGTAGATATCCTGTGGAGACTGTAGATGTGAGGTGATCAAATACCATACCATGGCAGCAATGGGACATACAAACCATGATCATTGTGCTGACTGATGACCTAGGAGTCCCAGGGACAGCAGGGGAAACCCACCAAACAACACACAGCCAATGGCACACTAAAGATATGCCAATGCAGTGGTGCAGATGCACAAACACACACAGGCTGCCTCACACTGCATATCAAACACAACAGGTGGTGGGGGGTGTGCCAGTGTCCCCAGGCAACCACACAACACATGAGGAGGCCTGAATCACAATTACACAGATGTGTATACAGTGCCACACAAAAGTAACTCATGGATCGGATTCCCCTATGTGGGCAATCAGGCATTGTTAGATGAGAGGGAGCCTAAATTACACATGTCACACAAGCTTGTAGGAACAGCAAATAACACAGCAAGAGACAGACCCACCACAGCACTACCCCCAGGGACCCCACATTGTGGTGACCCTGACCTGCATGATAATCCCACTGTGATGACAAAGCTAGATGTCGTTCACACTGTGAACCACAGTCATGTGTCCTGAGCAACAAACTACCATCACACCTACACAAGCACAAATCAATCAGCACAGCCTGTCAGCCAAGGCCAACATGGAGGTAGGGGTCTAGCCGTGCAACAACTCTCATTTGCACACACTCAACACCACACACCTTGATCTCCACCAATGTGCCTCAGTGAAGCTTCAATGGACTGGTGACATTGCACATGCACCCATGACAATCCCAGGGGTGGTGGGGGGAACTAAGGTGCAGAAACCCATCACACATGGCCAGTCAACAAGACTCGTGAATGTCTGACACACTGCACAGTACGCCGTACATGGGCATGACGTGAAATCCAACACAATCAATGGGATCCCGGACACAGTCACACACCAATGAAGAAGTCAAGGTCACCCACAAAGAACACACATAGACAACTTCCAACATTGCAGCTCTGACCCTGAGGAGTGGCAGCAGTGACACACACAATGTGTCACAATCACTGAAAGCTAACACAAACTGTAAATTACATGCCTTGTGTAACCAACAAGTGCCAAGGGGAATCCTGTGTCTCATCTGCGTTTGCCCACAAACTCAGCCCTGACAGCAAACACACCTATAGATGACACCCTGATGACCAGTAATGTGCCATGCACCCATATCCCAGAGCACCAAGTGCGAAAATTTGGGGGGAACATAGGTCAACTCAGCAAGCATCACAAACAGGAACATCACTAGGGATCCCTGCATGCGTTGCAAAATGGAAGTGAACACACACAGACATGCTCACACAACACACACCTTGGGCTCAGGCAATGTCACGGAATTACACACTGCCATGAGGGGACTCCACTCCTGTGTAAGGAAAGCTGTGCCATACGTTGTCTCTGCAGGGCTCTATCATGTCAGCAGTACACTTGGTCACTCAGTCAACAATTAGCACAAAATGAAGGCTCTTGTCACATCAGCCTGGTCATGGGAGTGTCACCGAAATCATCTGCACAGATCCAACACACATGTATAGCAAGTTGCACTGATAACACAGATGAGTCCTTCCCCATTGATGCCCAAACTTGCATGTCCAGTGGAGATGCTCACACGGTCAGGGAAATAGACAAATTGAACAATGGCAAGCACAACTGATGTGCAGGGGTGTAAGCCACAGATGTGATATTGCAAATAAATGTAGGAAATCCCATTGGCAAATATTGAAAACATGACACCCTCATATTGCTGCAAAGGATGACATGGCTACACACCAGGGTAGGACACATTCCCCCTGGACCACTTGGGGTCCTGCACAGTAACACTTCAATTTCATGATCTCAAAAATCACCATCACTGCAGCAAGGGCATGGTTAGCATCATTAACATCAAGTACATCTGAAGCAAAACCACCAGAGGACAGAAAGGAGCTTTATTCAGCATATGTTTGTGAAATAGAAAAGTCAAGAAAAAAGACAAAGGCCAATGGCCAGTCCAACAGTTAAGTCCGAACAGGGTGACAGTGGCAGATGTCACCCTTTGCTTGCCTGCACTGATACGGACCAGGGACATTCCCCTCGGAGGGGCATACGGGGGGGGGCAGGCCAGGCACCGCAGGGACAGGATCAGGGCTCACCAGAAGGAGGCAGGGAAGGGGTGGCTGGTGCTGGAGAGTCACTGACAACTGCAGTGGAGGTGTCTGACATGGTGTGTGCCGGCACAACTGGGGGCATGAGTCAGATGGTGTGGGTGCCGGCACGACTGCAGTGGTCTGGCCAGATGGAGTGGACAGGTTCCCCACTGCAGTGCCCAAGTCAGACGGGGTGGTAGTGGACTCCACTGCAGTGCCTATCTCCAGGGGAGTAGAATGGGGTTCAGGTAAGGTGGGCAGGACAGAGGGGAGGACACGGTCTCCACACCAGTGGCACAAACATGTGCAGCGGGGTGTGAGTCTGTAAGAGCAAGTGGTAGGGGAGAAGGCCGGATCATTTTGGGGATGGTGTATCTGTGGGTGGGGGAACCTGGGGCTGGGTGTGGTGGGGGAACCAGTGTTGCGGGGGCCTGAGGGATGGAGGAAGGAGACTGTGTGGTTGAGCTGCAGGGCGGTGGCGGGGTTTTGCTCTTCTGGGACCGGGGGACTTGCGTGTGGGGGCCTTAGTTTCTCTGTGCCTGGGGGAGGGTGTCCGGGGTGAGGGGCACTCCCTCTGTGTGGGTGGACTTCCTCTTCCCCCTGTATGCTGGATCAGCTGGATCGGAGGGGAAGAGGCCGAGGTCACAGAGGAAGAGCTGCTGTTTAGGCGGGGTTGCAGGTGAGGCAAGGGAAGGGGTCTTGGAGGGAGAGGATTTTGAGGACTGCGGAGTGACTGTGGATGCCTGTGTCTGTGTGTGTCTGTTCCCCATCGCCTGTGGGTGTGGTATCAGTCCCCTGAGGATGCTTGTGTGCACGTTTTGCCTTTGTCTTGGGTGTTCCTGTGCTTCTTGTGTCTGTGTGTTTGGGTGATTGTGCAGGTGTGCATGTGCTTGGGACAGGTAGGGTGCCAGGAAGTGTGGATGGGGCAGAGGTAGGAGGGGTGAGGGACTGTTGGAGGAGGGACACTGCTGCCGTCAGGGAGGAGTCCATGGACTTATTGCTCCTCTGTAGGGCAGACATGCCAGATGAGATGCCCTCCATGAATGACACCAGCTGTGTCAACAGAGTGGTGTGTGCATGGAGGACACTCAGCATTGCTGTCTGCCCTACATGGAGCTGGCAAAGTAAGTACACAGACTCCTCACTCAGGGCAGCAGGGGACACAGGGGCAGGGGGTGCGGTGCCTGGCACGAAGGAGACACGCTCCCGAACACGGGAGCCTCCATGGACCTCTGGAATGGGAGCTGATGGGAGGGCAGTGGTGGTGGTGGTGGTGGTGGTGGCGGGGACAGCCATACTAGCTGGGGTGTGGTGGCTGCTGACACCTGCCTCCACAAGGGAGTCATCCTCCGAGCTGCTGTGGTCCTCAGCTGAGGTGGATGGTGCTGAGGACTCCTCGGTGTGGCTCCCCTCGCCCTCCGTGCCACTGGGTCCCTCCGACCACTCATCGGCTGCTGACCCAGTCTGGCTCTGCAGCTCCTCCTGGTCCGTGGAGCTGTCCCCTCTTGTGGCCGTGGATGTATCTGCAAACAATTAGGGAAACAGACAAACATCAGTCACCTGCACTGACCGCACACACCACAGTAAGTACAGCACATTACAGAGCAAGCCCTGGCATCCTTAGTTGAACATTGCCAAAAGTGCTCACACAGATTAGGAGAAGCCAATTGTCAGTCTGATGGTCAACCATGGCACTCACACCCCTCCTGGCCTTTGTAGTAGGCTTCTGTTCTACCATATAACACAGACCTATGTACCTTTCGCCTCTGCCCATGAAACATGGCACTCCCATATAGGCCCCACCAGTCAGGCCCTGATAGATGACCTAAGCTGTCCATTTTTCTTTTAGCCTTTTAGTACCTGTCACAGTGGTCCACACCCCCTTAGATACATACACTTAGGCCCAAACCCACCTCCTTAGATGCACACACACATGTAGGCCCAAGAGGCCACTGTCTCTTGCTATCATTTTTTAATACAACAAATCTTGTAGGCCTTTCTAACCTGACAGCAGGGACCTGTGCCATCCACCGCGGCACCAGCCCCCCCCTTGTAAATATCCACAGTCACAAGAATATGGTTAGCCCACACGTATGTGACACTCTGCTGGTACATCTTGCTCTTTCACAAGCAATATTTGCAAAGTTTTAACTTATGAAACTTTCGACGCTTGCTCCACTGAAACTGAAAAGGCGGCTACGTGACAGAGAAAGAATATATAAAATCTCAATTTCTGAGCATCTTACGGTAAAAGTTATCTTTTTCTTATGTTTGCGGTCAAGAGCACCGACCACCTGCTAAAAGCCCGTGTTTTCACCATGATACCACTTCTCTGTTCTTCAAAAAACTTCCCACAGTTACTGTAAGCGTGTGGTCAAGGACCCACGTCAGGGCCCACGTCAACTGTGGGTAGGAGTTCTGCATTAAGGCAAATAAAAGGTTTGCACCCATGTCCACGCCCTGAACTCTTCATACCAGTGCATTGCATGGGGAGGGTTCCCGGTCGGCCGTTCTCCTGATCTTGGGCCTAGAACTTCTACTCTCAAGGTGGTAATTCTCTTTTCTGATTGCTAGCCTTTTGGCTATGTCAGCCTCTCTAATTTAGCTCATCCACACCCAATTCATTGCATTTATCCTAGCTTAAACTGTGTAGCCTTGGATGGTTCTTTCTCTCTTATTTAAGATTTGCTTTCTAGGCGCTTGCCTAATCATGATCCCTCTTTTAAGACTTGCCCCATAGGCTGTAGCTCACTGATAGATAGTTACATAGATCTTTGTGCTTCACTTAAAATTTGATTAGTAATATTGTTGATGCTTTCATTTTCATCCTGCTCATGTGTTGACCAGCAGCATTAAATGAACAGTTCTCGGTGTTACTGAATTGCTTAACAAAGTGCCACTGTATTTCACACAGTTGTTCCTTCTCTTCAAGTGAACGAGCAGAGTGCGGGTCGTGCTCTCATGAGCCGGTAAGCAGAAGGGTGTGACCACCCATTTACCCTCATACAGCTTGCACCCATCTGTCTGGTGCCTGCCGGATGGTAATACCCCAGTGTGGACACATGCACCACCTACCCAGTTGTTGGACATTGCAGGGAACACAGTGAAGTATGTGAACATGCACACATCACATCTCTTGCCACTGAGTCAGTACAGGTGTCCGGATAAAGGGATGGCCAGAGTCTAATTTGAATTGCATGTGATGCATACCAGCACCACACACCATGATGCACCCATGTCCTCATAGTCAATGCCACAATGGGGTGCATGTTGCACATGTCACTCCCCTGCAGGATCACTCTTAGGAAGTTTAATGCCATGGCACATGCATGCCTGCAAAGTCATACATCACTGTCTCCAGTCACATGGGCAGGGCAGGGCAGCCAGCCAACAACAGTCTGCACTGTGTCACAATCCTAGGTCATGGGGAATGCAAGTTCTGTAGCTGACAAGTGCACATGTCCATCCCCCCCACACCACATCATCTGAACTCTTATTTGTCCACGTCATACCAATTGGACATATGGGAGACATGTAACACAACTCTCTGAACCTGAGCACCTCACAGTCTGCTGTGAATGAAAAACAGCTGCCTGAACTTCTCACTCGCATGCACCAGTCTGCACAGTCAAGTGATCAAACACCTATATGTCACCAAAGTATCGTCTCTCATGGTCACATCTCAGATGGCATGCTGAGCCATAACCGATAAACACCCCAGTAGTCCTGACAACGAAGCCACAGCACAATGACACAGAGGCAGACACCTGAGAGAACATTTCACTGAGCACAACGTGTCAGCTGATACACGGGAGTGGGAGTACAGAGTGTATTGTATGCCCTGGAGTAGGCATGACTGTCCTGCTCCACGTGAAAGAGGGATGAGCCCTGGACAGTAGGCATGTGGCTAAGCATGTGTGACACACTTGATATACATACTCATGAGGCCCAAACATTGTTCCCACCCACAGCATGGGGGTGTGCCAAATACCCCAGGCACATGTGATGAGTCAGATCAGCAATTGGAACACATATCAAAGTTACACACAAATTACATGTCAGAACTCAGGCATTGTGTAAGCAATTGACCCACCCATGAAGCCCACCACAAAGGTACAGTAACAAATGCTGTCCCCCACCCTGAGCTAAGCAAAATGCAAGGACACAGTACCCAAGTGACACAATTTCCATACTGTAAGGGCCACACCTGGGTATCAGATGAGGAGTGGGCATGTCACAATTGAGGGACATGGGTCCTGGACCAGAAGACTGATGTACTGTGGAGGTTTAACCAGGCCAGAGGAGGGCACATGGCATGTCAGACAAAGTTCACAGTGCAGTCATGGACTCACCCCCTCCTTGCTGCTGTCTGGCCTCAGCTGCCCATCCAGGTCAGGGAAGACCACCGCCAGGATCCGGAGCATGTGGGAGGTCAGGGTCCGGTGTCCGCCCCTCCTGTGAGGAGGCGACAGCTTCAGCTGGACCCTTGCGATCCTCCGGGTCCAGCCCCGAAGGTCCTGCCACCTCTTCTGGCAGTTGCGGATCCGGCGCTTGTAGTCCCCCACGGATCGTACTGCCCGGACGATGGTCAGCCAGATCTCCTGCTTCTGGTGGGCATCAACCTGTGAGGATAACAAAGTGAAAAAGGCCATTACTACACATGCAACATATCCGTGCATCACACAGTTGGATATACATGTCTCAATCACAGGGGCATATGATGTACACAGGCAGTGCAACTATGGCTATGAACAGTTTACCAGCAGTTACTAAATGGTATCATTGCGTGGGAAGTAAAACCTTGTTGGAATGCACTGTTAGTGCACTATACCTGTTCAGTGCATGTAACTACACACTTTGGGGGCTGAGAACTACTCAGTGAGCATGCTAGCCAGTGGTGTGCACACTGTAAGTCTTGCTAGTCAGACAACATGCACATTTAGTAAGGCAGTGGACAGCACACTCACCTGCTCCCCTGGTTTCCCATACAGCTTGCTGTACTGTGGAAGGAGGCTGTCCAGCAGGGCCTGGTTCTCCTCAGCGCTGAAGGCTGGGGCTCTCTCCACAGTACGTGCCATTGCAGTAGCCAGAGGATGCAGAGACAGCAGCAGTGTTGGTGGCAGATGTCGTCCTGGAGCATGTAGTGCAGGCAAGTGAGCTCTCAGGGGAACAGTCAGCATTATATGTGTGCTGCAGAGGCAGATACTGTCCCATGTGTCCAAAGTGATAGGTCCAAGTCGTTTGCATCTTCTGAATCTGGCCAATCCATGGAATTGCACCACTTATACACGCCCACAGCATCCTTCAAAAGTTAAACTTCATGACACCCATGAATTTGCAACATTGTTGTGGCTGGCCAACTGAATTCACTGCATCAGACTCGTTACAGCTTCGAAAACGCGTCCGTTGCAATGCCAGGCCCTAGCCAATGCGTGTGCACCGATCGGACCATTGCTGTACAACGCGTACCCGCTCACATCATAAGCAATGGCCGATGGGTGCGCACCGATCGGTCCATTGCTGTACAACGCGTACCCGCTCACATCATATGCAATGGCCGATGGGTGCGCACCGATCGGTCCATTGCTGTACAACGCGTACCCGCTCACATCATATGCAATGGCCAATGCGTGCGCACCGATCGGTCCATTGCTGTACAACGCGTATTTCAAGAAACAACGCGTACCCGTTCACATCAAATGCAATGTCCAATGCGTGCGCACCGATCAGTCCATTGCTGTACAACGCGTACCCGCTCACATCATATGCAATGGCAGATGGGTGCGCACCGATCGGTCCATTGCTGTACAACGCGTACCCGCTCACATCACATGCAATGGCCGATGGGTGCGTACCGATCGGTCCATTGCTGTACAACGCGTACCCGCTCACATCATATGCAATGGCCAATGCGTGCGCACCGATCGGTCCATTGCTGTACAACGCGTACCCGCTCACATCATATGCAATGGCCAATGCGTGCGCACCGATCGGTCCATTGCTGTACAACGCGTATTTCAAGAAACAACGCGTACCCGTTCACATCAAATGCAATGTCCAATGCGTGCGCACCGATAGGTCCATTGCTGTACAACGCGTACCCGCTCACATCATATGCAATGGCCAATCCGTGCGCACCGATCGGTCCATTGCTGTACAACGCGTATTTCAAGAAACAACTCGTACCCGTTCACATCAAATGCAATGTCCAATGCGTGCGCACCGATCGGTCCATTGCTGTACAACGCGTACCCGCTCACATCATATACAATGGCCGATGGGCGCGCACCGATCGGTCCATTGCTGTACAACGCGTACCCGCTCACATCATATGCAATGGCCGATGGGCGCGCACCGATCGGTCCATTGCTGTACAACGCGTCCCTGTACAAGTCACTCGCATATGTCACCATGCTTGTCACTGGTGAACGTATGCCAGCCACATATATTTGCCAGGGACTCAGGGGCACACCTACAACACCACAGCCTGTCCACACTGTATCCTAAGGCATGTAAGGCTGCATTACCTTTTCTGTGTATGGGGGTCAACATGTGGTTTTTTGGGGGCAGCCACTCCCAGGCTGTGCACGTGTTCATGGGGACAGAATCCTTTGTGTGTTGTGCACATGACCACTGTGATGTGCAACTGTTCATTTCATAGCATGTGGCATGGTCACATTTCCAGGTTGTGTATGTGTATGTCATGTCACATACCCCCTGAGTCCCATGTGGGAAGGTATGTACGTCACAGGGTGACCCATTGCCACAATAGTGATGGCCCTCCACAGTCTGTGCATGTTGTGTTTCCGATGTCTCTGATTCCATGTGCACAATGGGAGACAGTCTCCACATCCACGTTGTTTGTGCATGGACTTTGATGTTGTGCGTGTGTGTGTCACAGACGTCCATGTCTGTCCTGCAGAGGCAACAGGGGCCACTACCTGTGGGAGTCATGGTTGTTTTGCTGACGTGTACATGATACGCCATGTCATGCCAGTGTCCATGTGGCAATAGAGGGTCCCTGGGAATCTACCTGTCAATGAGCTGTGATGCCTGTGGCACATCTGTCCTGACATGTCACTGTGGTGAGTGTTTGGAACGTGATAGCAGTAAATGGGTACTGTGACACAGCCTAATGATTTCCCATAGCACAACCTGGAACTTGTTGTCAACACATGTTGAACTGTGATGTTAGATGTTGGCCATGTAGGTGCCATATATGTCCATTCAGAACGGCACACACATCAGGTACTTGTGTCTCGTAATGATGTATCATGTGATATTGAGTATGGTCAATGGCACATATGTGGGGTGACTGACAATCTTTCTTTCTTCACCTATGCACTGCAGGGCACCAGCTGTCCATAGACCATTCCCTGACCTTGCAACGATGGTAGAACGTGACTGCATCCGACGGTACCGCTTCAACAGGGCGCAGATTGAGGAATTGGCGGTGCAGTTGGCCCCACATTTGCAACCTGGCCGGCCATACCCTACAGCGCTGACCCCCAAGGTGAAGGTGATGGCAGCCCTACACTTCTTTGCCACCAGTACCTTCCAACACACTGTGGCGTCTGCTGGTGGGATGTCACAGACTATGTTCAGCCGTGTGCTACGTGATGTTTTGGAGGCTATGTTGAGAAACCTGAACCAGTACATCTATTTCTCCAAACGTCGACAACTCACTGACGTCAAGAGTGACTTCTATGCCCTGGGGAGGATGCCACATGTAATTGGCTCCATTGATGGGACACATGTGGCTTTGGTACCACCACAGGCACATGAGCAGGCATACAGGAACAGGAAACATTATCATTCGATCAATGCTCTGGTGGTATGTCTTGCAGATATGAGCATCTCACATGTGTGTGCCCATTTCCCCGGTTCGGCACATGATGCCTACGTGATGAGGAGTAGTCGCATCCCGAGGATGATGTCACAGATGCAGAACCAGCGTGCCTGGCTTGTCGGTGTGTACTGACTTTGTACCATTGTGTGTGTTCTGCTATGTTGTATTCCGCCCTCTTTTCCAACTCAGCTAATGTGCAATTGTCTGTCTGTAGGTGACTCCGGATACCCCAACATGCCGTGGCTGCTGACACCCCTCAGGAACCCTGTGACACCAGCCCAGATGCGCTACAATGAGGCACATG
Organism: Calotriton arnoldi; assembly: GCA_963921515.1. Lineage (NCBI taxonomy): Eukaryota > Metazoa > Chordata > Amphibia > Caudata > Salamandridae > Calotriton > Calotriton arnoldi. The sequence goes on along the minus strand of CAWUFW010016585.1, from coordinate 133,482 downwards.
GTCGGACCAGGAGAGTCATCGAGCGGACATTTGGTCTCCTGAAGAGCCGCTTCCGCTGCCTGGACAAGACAGGAGGGGCCCTCCCATATGCCCCAGCAAAGGTGTGCAAGATTGTCATCGTCTGCTGCATGCTCCACAACCTGGCAGTGCGGAAGGAGTTGCCTCTCATCCTGGATGACGATGACCAACATCCGCCACCTGTGGAGGATCCTGGCCTGGGCCACGATGCCAGTGATGATGATGATGATGAGGGTGATGTCCGCACACAGCTCATCACCAACTTCTTCAGCTGAATGTGAGTATCCAGAGAGTTGTCATGTCAATGATGTGAGTTTGCATGATATGTGTGGGTGGTGCTCTGGTGCTGTTTGAGTGTGGCCATGTGCTACTTGACTGGATGCGTGCAGCGATGTGTCCTTACAGGTAGTCTGTACTCCCCATCAGTGTTGACATGCTAACTTGGTTTTGTGTAGGTATCTTGTGACATGTATTGGGCATGAGTATTGCAGTTCTGTCCTGTTCTTCAGTGCTTTTGACTGTGTGTCATGTCTGTCCTTCACAGGGTGCTTACAGAGTTGTTTGATCAACTTGGATCCACCGACACCATGATTCAGCTTTCAGGGTGGCAGCAGTCGTTTCCCTACAGGTGATGTGCCACACACCCCTGGACTTTATTTCTTCCACACTTTTTGACTGTGTGGCCACTGCCACGTGGGATTACCTTGCATTTGTAGTGGAAACAACATGTTGCAAATGTGTAATAAACCTGTGCTTCACTTTGGGATGTGCGTTGTCTGTGGTCACACATCTGACTGACATTTGCTTACTGCACCTGTGGGCTAGTTAACACAGACTCTGAATAGGTGTGGTGTCTGTGCATTCCACTGTATTTCCTGACAACATCAGTGTAGGCGATGAGTCCAATGGCCTTGGTGTCTATGTGTTGTGTAGCCCTAGTGGTGTGTCTCCCTCATATGTGTCACGTCGCCATGACTCACATGACGGTGTTGAACTTGCTGTGGCAGTTAGCATGCACGGTGTCATTTAGCAGATCATCATCTCCGTGACAAAAACAACGTTGGAATCACAACAGAGGCAAGTATGGTGTATTAGTGAGTTTATTACATACATGTGTGAGGATAGTTCCCAGGATGGTGGGTGCTGTACATTGGTATTGTAATCCAAAGTTCCCAGATGAGTTGGAAGTCTTGGTAGCAGAAATGTCCAGAGTAAAGTCCACAGTCATCTGATACATTAGTCCCACTTAAACTCCCCATGTTCATGTGGGAGAGTTGTGTTGCATTCGACAGGGTGAACAGTTTGCACACAAAGGAGAATTTCCAGAACAGGTGTTGGGTTCCTGGCGGATGTACATGGCCATCGGCCTCTCAGTTGTCCTTCCTCGGACGACCCCTCTTCTTTCTGGGGGGACCCTCACGTGCAGGCCGCTGCGGTGCAGAGGACTCTCCACCAGAGTCATCCTCCCTCCCTGTGGCAGTTGCAGTTGTTGGGGCACCAGATGTTGTGGGCACACAGGGAGGTGTGGACATGTTGGTGCTAATCTGGCGGAGGCATGTCAATATGTCCCTCTGCACCGCTGTCAGTTCTTCCAATGTGTCCCACTTGGACTCCATGCCAGACATGTGTGTCTCCACACGGGACATGTGGGAGTCCAAGCGGGCATGATGGGCAGCCTGCTGCTGTTGAATGTCCTTGAGGATCCCCACTACCTGGCTGACCTCTCCGGTGCTATTCTGGTACGCCTCAGCAATGCGTGCCAGTTGTGGGTCATCATGCAGTCCAGACCCCTCTGCAAACAGCGACCTCTGCCTACCACCCCTACCACCACGCCTGGACACACGTGCGGGAGCTGCCGTGGCACGCACAGGTGACCCTCGGCCCCCTTGGGGGTTGGTACTGGGGTTGTTGTCTGTTGCTTCATGGTGGGCTGTGGTCCCTGTGCTGTTGTCATTGAGTGTCCTTGGTCTGTCTGTGTCGGCGGGGGTGGTCTGTGTGTTGGCAGATGTTGGAGGAATGGGTGCAAGGGGTGAAGATGGTGGACCTGCTGGTGCTGCATGATGACTCCCACCGGAGGTGCCAGGTTGGTCTTCGCCATCCGATGAGGGCAGAGGCTGTTCCACACCAGAGAGCTCAGGGTCCCGCGGAGCCTGGGACAGGGACTCCTCCTCATCTGCTCAGCCCAATCCTCACTCAGCCCAACCCTCTTCAACGTCTACATGAGCCCCCTCGCAGCCATCGCACGCCGACACAACCTCAACATCATCTCCTACGCCGACGACACCCAGCTAATCCTCTCCCTCACCAACGACCCCACCACCGCCAGAGCCAACCTACACGACGGGATGAGAGACGTCGCCGACTGGATGAGGAACAGCCGCCTTAAACTGAACTCAGATAAGACGGAAGTCCTCATCCTGGGCTCATCACCCTCCGCCTGGGACGACTCCTGGTGGCCCCCGGCCCTGGGCACCGCGCCCAAGCCAACGGACCACGCACGCAACCTGGGCTTCATCCTGGACTCCTCCCTGTCGATGACCAGACAAGTCAACGCCGTCTCATCTTCATGCTTCAACACCCTGCGCATGCTCCACAAGATCTTCAGATGGATCCCCACTGAAACCAGGAAGACCGTCACCCAGGCACTCGTCACCAGCCGACTGGACTATGGGAACACCCTCTACGCCGGAACCACAGCCAAACTTCAAAAGAGACTCCAGCGCATCCAGAACGCCTCCGCACGACTCATCCTGGACATCCCCCGACACAGCCACATCACCGTGCACCTGAAAGACCTGCACTGGCTCCCCGTCAGCAAGAGAATCACGTTCAGACTCCTCACCCACGCACACAAGGCCCTCCACGACCTGGGCCCAAAGTACCTCAACGACCGCATGACCTTCTACACGCCCACACGCCAGCTACGATCAACCAGCCACGCCCTCGCCACCGTACCACGCATCCGCAGAACCACCGCCGGAGGAAGATCCTTCTCCTACCTGGCAGCCAAGACCTGGAACTCCCTCCCCACTCACCTTCGGCGAACCCAGGACCATCTCTCCTTCAGGAAGCAGCTCAAGACCTGGCTGTTCGAGCAGTAACTTACCCCCTCCCCCAGCGCCTTGAGACCCTCCCGGGTGAGTAGCGCGCTCTATAAATGCCGTGATTGATTGATTGATTGACTGTGTCCCCATCATCACCTGTTTTTGGAAGAGACACACAATGTATGTTATGTTTCTGCAGGCATCACTGGTTCAAACACATGACAGTTGTGACTGTACCTCTGGATGCGGGCCTGTACATTGCATTGTCCTAAGATGTCACAGTCAGAGGTTGATATTGGTGTAGCTCATTGTCCTGCCAACCTGATGCATTTCTATGTGGATGTTGAGGTGTGTGCATGACCAGCATTGGTGGTATTTGGTTGACATCCGGACCTCCTTCTCCCCCCAGCCCAGTTGTCCCACCATGCAGCATGCCACACTTGCAGTGGGTGCAGGTTGACTCTCAGGATGTCAGTCAGTGGTGTCCTGCTGTTGGTTGTTGCACAGTTCCCAGCAGGGCCTTGTGCTCCCCACAGCAGTACCCAGTGTCAGCCATCTTGTCAGTTCTTTTCCACTCCCTGTGATGTGAGCATGGTTCAGAGTGGTGTTGATGGGCCAATTGTGAGGGTGACCAATATCTGTGACTACAACTCCCATCATGCTATTGCCTACACCCCCCTTCCCAGCACGCCCATACTTCCTTCCTTTTGACTCTGCTTCCCTGTAGGGTAGTGTGCCTGTGCTGACAGGATAGCTGAGAGTGTTGTCCTGGCGTTTGTTTGGCTACAAGTCCCAAAAGTGTCCCTGTGCTTCACACGGCATAACCCAGTGTGGTTGTTCTTTGTGGTATATTTAATTGGAGTGTGAGGCATTGCATTCTCCCAGGTGAGTTGTGTGGAGTTTGTGTTAAGGGGGTGTGTGAGAAAAGCTGGTGGTGACTATGGTCAGAGCTGTCAGTCCTCCTTCCCACCCAGCCAGATATCCCACCATGGAACGTGCTTCCATTGCAGGGAGTGCAAGTTGTCTTTCAAGATGTCAGTCAGTGGTGTCCTGCTGTTGGTTGTTGCACAGTTCCCTGCAGGGCCTTGTGCTCCCCACAGCAGTACCCAGTTTCAGCCATCTTGTCATTTCTTTTCCACTCCCTGTGATGTGAGCATGGTTCAGGGTGGTGTTGATGGGCCAATTGTGAGGGTGACCAATATCTGTGACTACCACTCCCATCATGCTATTGCCTACACCCCCTTCCCAGCATGCCCATACTTCCTTCCTTTTGAGTGGACTTCACTGTGTGTGAGTGTGACAGCAATGGCAAGATGGCTGACAGTGTGATCCTGTTGTTTGTTGGTGCCCAGTTCCCAGCAGGGCCTTGTGCTCCACACAGCAGTACCCAGTTTCAGCCATCTTGTCAGTTCTTTTCCACTCCCTGTGAGGTGTGCATGCTTCAGTGTGAGCTTGCTGGGCCATGTGGGTGGGGGATGTTGAGCTGTGACTACCACTCCCATCATGCTATTGCCTACACCCCCCTTCCCAGCATGCCCATACTTCCTTCCTTTTGAGTCGACTTCATTGTGTGTGAGTATGACAGCAATGGCAAGATGGCTGACAGTGGTGTCCTGCTGTTGGTTGGTGCCCAGTTCCCAGCAGGGCCTGGTACTCCCCACAACAGAGCACCATTGTCAGACATCTTAGAAGTGGCTTTTCACTCCCTGTGAGGTGTGCATGCTTCAGTGTGAGCTTGCTGGGCCATGTGGGTGGAGGATGTTGAGCTGTGACTACCACTCCCATCATGCTATTGCCTACACCCCCCTTCCCAGCATGCCCATACTTCCTTCCTTTTGACTCTGCTTCCCTGTGGGGTAGTGTGCCTGTGCTGACAGGATGGCTGACAGTGTTGTCCTGGCGTTTGTTTGGCTACAAGTCCCAAAAGTGTCCCTGTGCTTCACACAGCATAACCCAGTGTGGTAGTTCTTTGTGGGATATTTAATTAGAGTGTGAGGCAATGCATTCTCCCAGGTGAGTTGTGTGGAGTTTGTGTTAAGGGGGTGTGTGGGTAAAGCTGCTGGTAACTATGGTCAGAGCTGTCAGTCCTCCTTCCCACCCAGCCAGATATCCCACCATGGAACATGCTTCCATTGCAGGGAGTGCAAGTTGGCTTTCAGGATGTCAGTCAGTGGTGTCCTGCTGTTGGTTGTTGCACAGTTCCCAGCAGGGCCTTGTGCTCCCCACAGCAGTACCCAGTGTCAGCCATCTTGTCAGTTCTTTTCCACTCCCTGTGATGTGAGCATGGTTCAGGGTGGTGTTGATGGGCCAATTGTGAGGGTGACCAATATCTGTGACTACAACTCCCATCATGCTATTGCCTACACCCCCCTTCCCAGCATGCCCATACTTCCTTCCTTTTGAGTGGACTTCACTGTGTGTGAGTGTGACAGCAATGGCAAGATGGCTGACAGTGGTGTCCTGCTGTTTGTTGGTGCCCAGTTCCCAGCAGGGCCTTGTGCTCCCCACAGCAGTACCCAGTGTCAGCCATCTTGTCATTTCTTTTCCTCTCCCTGTGATGTGAGCATGGTTCAGGGTGGTGTTGATGGGCCAATTGTGAGGGTGACCAATATCTGTGACTACAACTCCCATCATGCTATTGGCTACACTGACTTCACCAGCATACACAGAATTCCTTCCTTTCAGTGAGCTTCCCTGTGAGGTGATGTTCTAGTGGTGGCAAAATATCTAACTGTGTTTGTTGGTTATATTTGTGCCACTGCCTTGCTGTATTTGTAGTTAGGTTTGTACATATCATGACACAGTTACATATCACTATGAGATGGCATGTATTGTGTTTATCTGACTGACAGACAAATCTTGGGGTGATTATCTTTTGGTTGCTGTGGATTTGCTAAGGGTGCATGGTTTGACTATCCCCTTGACAGTGATGTGTGTGTATTGTCACACAATATTGGGTATATTAGTTGTGTACTCACCAGGCTCTGGGATGTTTGATAGTCCATATACGCTCACTGGTGGTAGGATGGCCCGCACCTTGTCCTCCCATGGCCTGAGGTATAGTGGTTTGGCAGGAGGGCCACTGCCGGTGCGCTGACTCACGATGTAATCCTTCTTTAGTAGGTCCCTGACCCTCCTGCGCACATCATACCACCTGTTCTGGATGTCTTACTTTGTGCGCAAACATGGTGATTGTGCGTTCACCCTGTCGACGATCCTCTCCCACATCTTGGTTTTCTGCGACATGGGGGTCTGTTGGACCAATCTACCAAACAACTGTGGCTCTACCCTGAGGATCTCATCTACCATGACTTCCAATTGACTGTCTAGGAACTTTGGATTCTTCTTTGGGGGCATGGTGATGGGTGGTGGTGGTGATTGATGTGTGTGTGTGTGTGTGCCAGTGAGGGTGTGTGAGTGTAGGTTTTGCTGGGTGTATGTGAGGGTGCTATTTGTTGAGGTGGTAATGGTGTGTGGCTTGTGTGATGGATGAGTTGTGAGTGTGTCTGTTGTTGCTGTGTGATGGTGTTCTGTGCTGGCAGGTCAGTTGAATTTGCAAAGGATCATGGTAGGGATTTGTGGCCTTTATATAGGTGGGGTTGGGGGTGTGTCCTTGTTCCATGTTTTTTTCCCCCTGTATTTATTGACTTTGTCATTGCTTGTTTGGCCCTTTTTTTTGTATTTTTTCCTTTCTATTTTTTGTGCATGTAGGAGACGTTCTTCTGACTGAGTAGGACGCTGCAGTTGTCTCGTGTGAGCTTCTCCGAGTCGTTCACGCTGTGTTTCTGCTAGGTTTATTGTGCGGCGTACGCGTTGGTCGCCGAGTATTGGCTTCCTTCGGCTGGCTTTTGTATGCGTGTCGGTCGTATGGCTTGAGCTCCGTGCGACTTGGTCTGGTTTTCCACGCATTATATCGTACTGCGCCGGTCGGAGTTCGCGGGTACGTTTCGTTCGGGTTCATTCCTGGTGCGTGTCGGTCGGTTCGATTGGCGTGGTTTCCCGGCCGGATAGCTTGTTTCCGTCCGGTTCGGTCGTTCGGCTTGTGTTCCGTATGAGTCGGTCGTGATTCACATGCATTTCATCGTACTACCCAGGTCGGGCAGCGCCGGTACGTGTCGGTCGGACTATATTCCCGTACCGAGTCGGTCGGTATGTTTTCCGGCCCAAATCGGAATCGGCCCCTGTGTGTCTGCAGGGTGTGTGACTGTCAAGATTGTGCCTTGTTTAATTGAGCATGTATGTGAATTTCTGCAGTTCGTACTCACTGTGCAGTCCTGCCCACCCACACTGATATCGTGTGTGTGTTTTGTCATGCATTGCTGTAGCATGCTTTTGCGTGGCTCCTACTTTTGCTTGATGAGTGTGATGTCAGACTGTGAAGGTAATTATACACATGTGTAGGACTGTGCTTTGTAGTGACCCGGCCGTCAGTGTTAATGTGATGATCTGTTGGGCCACGTCAGAGTCTGACAAGTCAAGGCCCACGAGCTGTAGTATTTCACTAGGTCCACTGTGGCGGCAACTCATATGCATTGACATCCAATGACACTAGACTACATGGTCATCTCACGACTCTCGTGTACTTCACACACTCTCATCCTCTCTCATTCGTACTTGTCTTCGTAAAATAATTCTACAGAGTCACATATTTGCTTCAAGGCATGTATTTAGACTTACTTCCTCTGTGATGCAGTATAGTGGACACTACTGCCAGCAAAATGCATGTGGAGGATATACTTAGCATGATTACACATACAAAAGGGGGTACGGGTAGATGTGATTAGTTGTTAACTGTGGAATGAAGGCTTCAGAGTTACAACTGCCTTGCCCTTGCTATGCTAAAGTACATTTGCTAATTACTGAAGAGCTCTAGACTTTGACACAGACAGTATTCATTTTGCCTACCAGGCAGCTTGACATCATAGGCACAGTACATCTCAGTTCCATGGTACAGGATTACTACAATAGTAACTCTGACACACCTGCGTCAGAGGTGACATCAGAGCATAAGCCTACATGCATGCAGCAGCGTCTCACTAGTTGTTGCAATGTGGTGGCTACTGAACATGACACAATAACTAGGGCCATGTTGTAGGGGGTTGCATTTGTTGTCCATGCAAAAGTCCGGGCACGGAAGTACAGACAAAGGTGAGGTGACAGTTCTCACGTAATACAGCAGAAAGATAGGTGTGCACTGACAGGTGCATGTGTCCAGGTGCGCAGAATACATATAATGGCATAGTTGTTCGTGCAGTATTGGCCATGTGGTTACTGTACTCAAGTCCCATACCTCTGCCTTCCCCTGTTCATGCAGAGACATGGGATATGTTGAGGAACAGAGTGCATGTCCCGAAAATGTCAGATGTCATGGCAGTGGAGTTGATGGTAAGGTGTTAGTTGCAGATTGTATGGTATAGTTGTTGTACAGCTACCTGCCCACTCCGTGCGAAAGCCAAGCATAGGTACGGTGTTGAACATCAATGTTCAATTGGGGGTATTGAGTCGGGGACCCATGAATTGACAAGTTGTCATGTATGCGATACCTTCCAGCAGGGCATCCATCCCATTGATGGTAAACATGGATGACATCCAATGAAGCGGATGGTGGGTAGCAACGTGTTCGTCGTAAGTTATCCCTTGTAGCAGCCTGATGGGACATGTTGGATGACATTCGATGAAACTGTGATCCAGAAGACGTTGTGTGGAGGCACACTGGTCCCATTGCAGTGTGTCCCTGATTGCTGCCACATACGCCATGCCCCCATACACTGAACAGATCCTGTCGTGGGCGTCCAGGAGTGCAAACAAGTGTACCAAGTCCGTCTTTGGACATGCCGGGTTGGAGAGACATAAATCCACAGGACAGTGGAACGGACACCTCCGACAGTAGAAAACGGGGATGACGCAGCTGAACATTGAAATGCGGTAAGTTACTCGGTAACTTACATTCAGCATAGCCAGATTTGAACAGCCCACTATGTGTAGCAAGCTGCCACTGTACAGCTTGATCTGTCCGGCGTAGTTGAGAAGCAGTGGTGCAACAGCCATTTTGCTACAGGGTGATGTGATGGCATGCTCCGGCTGCCTGAGCAGTCAGCAGAGTGCAACCTCCGACGATGCTGGGAATTCTGGAATGGATGTACGGCGGAAGGACTTGGGGTATGGCTTGGGCGGAGGACACAGGCCCTCATCCTACATGCTTCAATGAATGGTCAAGGCCAGTGGTGTCTGACTCTTTCCAGATTACTTGCATTTGGCCCACATGGAGGAGTGGTATAATTGTATTTTGTGTTATTATCTTTCTTTCATGTTAGGCGCTATCTACCAGTGGAAGTTTTCATCTGCATGGCTATGTTTGGCTTCTTGTTGGTACAATGGCTCCATTCTCCTGCATAATTTGTTGCAATGTGATTTCAGAGTAGGAATGGAAGGCCATTCAGTGCTATCTGCTCTCCCGTGTGTGGGCGGGACACTCCGTTGCCGCTGTACATTGAGGCTTCTGTGTGGGTGTAGTGATTGGGAACACCTGTTCTCAGGCAGCAGGGTTTTTCTAATTTGTACATTGCATGGCTTGATATTGCGAGCAGGATGGTATAGGTATTTTTGGATGAGACTGGTGTGCCTTTTGCGGACAATGTCCATATTCTGCGCTGTTATGTAGCAGCCGCCGTGTGCTTCGCCATGTTTTGCACACAAGGGTGTGCCCTATTTTGCCATCACATTACTCCCCTGTTCGGGACACTTGTGTGACATCAGGTTGACAACTGTGAGTTGTTGGTTGGGGACATGACTGATGCAGGAAGGCCACGTGACATGTGCCTTCAGGGTGGGGCTGGGGTGTCGGGTGTGTAGTTGTGACCCTGTGGTGTTTGTGTGCAGCCCATGCATGGCGCTGTCGTTGGCCTCTGCGTTGTGCGCATGTGTACCTGCATCATCGCCGCTGCGGTGCCGTGACGGGGACGTCACTTCCTGGTCCCGGGTAGTGGGTGCCCAGGATGTTGCGAGTTATTTCATTTTGACAGGTGGGACATGTGTGGGTACAGTGGTGGATGTGTCCTGTACACACAGGGGTGTCTGGGGGGGCCATGTTCAGTTTTTCCGCCCTTGCATTGTGTGCAGTGTTTGCGTGACCTTGTGTGTCTGCCTACCTGCGTCGTCGTGGCGCGTTCACTCCTAGGTGGTGCATCAGGTAGAGCATGGGGATGGCCTGGAGTGCAGGATTCATCTCTGGGTGGGCCGCCTTTTTAGTCTCCGTACTGAACAGTCGGGTTTCCGCCTTGGTATCTCGTGCAGTGTCTCTTTGCCGGTGAGGCTGTTTGGTTGTGGCATCGTAATTTGTACGCCGGGCGGTACGTCATTTCGTCGGACAGTGTGTCTCCATTGGCTCGTGCCGCTACGTAGACGGGCGCACTTTGATGGCGGGCGGCGTCGCAGGCTTACGGGCGGTGTTTGCCTGACTTTTCACATCCTAATTTTGCGGGCGTGTGGGTCGTTGCTGGCGGACGGTAACTAGCGGTTTTTGCCTCCGACAGCACGGCGGTAGTGCTTCCGCCCGTCATCGTAATGGGCCCCTTAGTGTTTAATAATTAATATTTTTTAATAATTTTTGCGTATATTAGTTCCGTAGCGGGTTGTGGGTTTATAGGGGAATAGTGTGGGAAGTAATTTAATTTACATTATAAAAATTAATAATTTATTAATTAATAATTTAGTGTTTAATAATTACTATTGTTTAATAATTTTTGCGTATATTAGTTCTGTAGCGGGTTGTGGGTTTATAGGGGAATAGGGTGGGAAGTAATTTAATTTAATTATAAAAATTAATAATTTATTAATTAATAATTTAGGGCCATATGTAGGTAATTTCTATTTACCGATTTCTAAATACCGAATTTTACCGATTCGGTATTTAAGAATCGGTAAATAGAATGTAGGTAAACATTCGGTAAATTTTACCGATTCGGTAATATTCGTTATTACCTATTCGGTATTTACCGAATCAGTAATAAGGAATACCTTCCCATTCATTCCTATGGGCCTGGAGGCCCATACGAATGAATGGGAAGCCATTCACTATTACCCATTCGGTAAATACCGAATCGGTATTAGGGGGTGCATATTCAGGGTGGCAGGGTGTCAAATTGACACCCTGTTGCACCCCTGAATCGTGCATGTGTGCACATGTGGCGCACATACATGCCCTAAGGGCATGTATGTCTGCCACATGGCACTTTAAAAAAGCACAAAATTGCTTTTTAAAAGGTATTCGGTATTTACCACCAACTTGTAGTTGGTGGTAAATAATGAATCCTTAAACCAAAAATGCACTCACTTGAGTGCTCCCTACATAGGATTTAAGGAATCGGTAATTTACCGATTCCTTTAAATAACGAATCGGTAAATTACCGACTCCTTAAATCCGGCCTCCTACATCGCAAAGGGCTAAATACCGGTCGGTAACGGGAAATTTACCGATTTTCGGCCGTTACCGACCGGTATTAGCCCACCTACATATGGCCCTTAGTCTTTAATAATTACTATTGTTTAATAATTTTTGCGTATATTAGTTCCGTAGCGGGTTGTGGGTTTATAGGGGAATAGGTTGGGAAGTAATTTAATTGACATTATAAAAATTAATAATTTATTAATTAATAATTTAGTGTTTTATAATAACTATTGTTTAATAATTTCTGCGTATATTAGTTCCGTAGCGGGTGGCGGGTTTATAGGGGAATAGGGTGGGAAGTAATTTAATTTAAATTATAAAAATTAATAACTTATTAATTAATAATTTATTGTTTAATAATTACTATTGTTAATTAAGTTAATTAATTTATTATTAAATATATAAAAAGTGAATAATAATCTTTTTTAATTAATTGATAATTATTTAAATTGTTAATTTTTTTATTAATTAGTAATTAATTACATATTAATTATTAAAAAGTAATTTATTATTATGTTAATTATGTAAAAAAAATAGTAGTGTGTTTAGTGTTGATAGGGGAGTAGGGTGGGAATTAAGTTAAATTTAATTCAAATTTTAATACTTTTTAAATATTATTTATTCAAAGTTATTTTATAGTGTTAATTGTGTTAATTAATTTAGATATGATGGTTATTAATTTCATTGTTAATTGTAATTAGCTAATTAATTAAATGTTAATTGATTATGTTGATTCATTAATATTTTACACTATTGGAGGTGACGTTTATAGGGGAAAATGTTGGAAGGTAAATATATTTTTATTAATTAATTATTTGTTAATTAATTTTAATTATATTATAGGAGTGGGTCTACTCAATTATTCCCCTAAGCTACCCAACACTTTCCCTACTGTTGCACTCACTGGAGTGGGAATAGTTATTTTTACACTCCCGCTATCCAACACTTTCCCTACTGTTCCACTCACTGGAGTGGGAATAGTCATTTTTAGACTCCCGCTATCCAACACTTTCCCTACTGTTCCACTCACTGGAGTGGGAATAGTAATTTTACCCTCCCGCTAACCAACACTTTCCCTACTGTTCCACTCACTGGAGTGGGAATAGTAATTTTTACCCTCCAGCTAACCAACACTTTCCCTACTGTTCCACTCACTGGAGTGGGAATAGTAATTTTTACCCTCCCGCTATCCAACAATTTTCCTACTGTTCCACTCACTGGAGTGGGAATAGTAATTTTTACCCTCCCGCTATCCAACACTTTCCCTACTGTTCCACTCGCTGGAGTAGGAATAGTAATTTTTACCCACCCGCTATCGAACACTTTCCCTACTGTTCCACTCACTGGAGTCGGAATAGTAATTTGTACCCACCCGCTATCCAACACTTTCCCTACTGTTCCACTCGCTGGAGTAGGAATAGTAATTTTTACCCACCCGATATCCAACACTTTCCCTACTGTTCCACTCACTTGAGTGGGAATAGTAATTTGTACCAACCCGCTATCCAACAAATTCCCTACTTTTGCAGTTGTTGGAGTGTGAATACTAATTTTATTCCCTTAGCTATGCAATGTTTTTAATTATGTTATATTTAATGTAGTGTAAATTATTAATTAACATAAAACAATTTACTTTAATTATTTAAATTATTATATATTATTTATTTTTATATTTATATAATATGTTTATTTATATATATATGTAAATATATTTTTAATAATGTTTTAAATATTTTATAATTAAGATGAATAATTATTTTATATTATTAAGTAAATATATATATGTTAAAAAATAATTAATATGCTTTTTGTTTTACATTACATTTATTATTTTTACATTTTAAGCTTTTTACATTATTTTAACTATGTTTTATTTAATTGTGTTTATTATTTAATTACTCTTATATTATTTTTTAATACATTTAAAAAATTTGATATTTTAGTTAACTATATTTTAAACATCGATATTTTGTACTCGATATTTTAGTACTTACCTGTTTGTAGATAGGGACTCGATATTTTGTCCCTCGATATTTTGGCATCGATATTCTGGACAGTCGATATTCTGTCCTCGATATTCAGTCACTGAACCGTTTCTGCACCTCTCTTGCCTCTTTTTGCACCTCTGTTGGCTCTTTCTGCACCTCACTTGCTCCTTTCTACACTTCTCTTGCCTCTTTCTGCACCCATGTTGCTTCATTCTGCACTTTCCATGCTTCTTTCTGCACCTGTCTTGCTTCTTTCTGCACCCCTGTTGTCTCTCTATGTACCTCTTTTGCCTCTTTCTGCACTTTTCTTGCCTTTTTCTGCACCTCTCTTCCCTCTTTCTGCACGTCTGTTGCCTCTTTCTGCACCTCATTTGCTTCTTTCTGCACCCCTGTTGTCTCTTTCTGCACTCGTCTTCCCTCTTTCTGTACCTTTCCTACCTGTTTTTGCATCTCACTTGCCTCTTTCTGCACTTTTCTTGCTTCTTTCTACACCTCTGTTGCTTCTTTCAGCAATTCTCTTGCCTCTTTGTGTACTTCTCTTCCCTGTTTCTGCACCTCTCTTGCCTCTTTTTGCACCTCTGTTGGCTCTTTCTGTACCTCACTTGCTCCTTTCTACACTTCTCCTGCCTCTTTTTGCACCCCTGTTGCTTCATTCTGCACTTTCCATGCTTCTTTCTGCACCTGTCTTGCTTCTTTCTGCACCCCTGTTGTCTCTCTATGTACCTCTTTTGCCTCTTTCTGCACTTTTCTTGCCTTTTTCTGCACCTCTCTTCCCTCTTTCTGGACTTCTGTTGCCTCTTTCTGCATTTCTCTTGCTTCTTTCTGCGCCTTTCTTCCTCTTTCTGCACATGTCCTACCTCTGTAGGCATAGTTAGAAATTAGCATTTAAAAACCTTTGAAATTCACTGAAAAAACATAGGTTTCAAGGACGTTATAGTTAGAAATTAGCATTTAAAAAATCTTAGAAATTCACTGAAAAAACCACAGGTTTCAGGGACATTATAATTAGTTGGACATTTCACTCATACAAAACCAGAGAAATTCGGCCGTTATAGTTAGTTCAGCTAACTATAACTTGCGTCCCCGCAATGCACTGCTGATGACGTCACATATTACATCATTCATAACATGGTCAGTGACATCACTGATGACATCTCAAATGATATCACTGATGACATCATCCACGTGATAATCTGATGCACCTCCTCACACCCTAATATAACCTTTGATACACCCACTCTAAAATACAGACTACCATTTTCAAAACCATAGACACACCAACACCAGTTACTACATACTCACTCACTGATTCCTAGGTCTACACACACATCCACTCATTCACCTATACAGTCACTCATACATGCACTCACTCATCAATACAGCACTATCATATGCACTCATACACCTATACAGACACTCACACACCGCCACTCACCCATAGAGTTATTCACACACCTAGTCAGTCATGTAAAGAATCAATCACACTCCCATTTACTCACCTATACAGTTATACACACACCACCTCACCTATTCATACAGATACTAACACATACTTACTCTCTTATACAATCACTGACACAAGCACACACTCATTCATACAGCCACTCTCACAATCACTCACTCTCACATATGATCATTTATATACTCCAACACTCACATATACTGCCTTTTACATATGTAGTTTTCACACATATACCACTGAGACATCCATTCACTCACCAACACAGCCATACGCACACTCACTCACCCATACAGCCCTTCACAGACACACTCTTGAACCCATACACCCAGTGAATCACCCACTCACACATCTATGCACAAAGTCACACACCCCCACCCACCCACACAGACACCCAGGCACCCATACAAATACTCAGGCAACCAATCAGTAACCCATATAGACACTCATGTAGCTACTCACCAACCCATGCAGCAGCTTACACAACAACAGACAGACTGATTCAGACATTCACACAGTTTAGTCACTAACCCATGCATTCAGTAAGACACATTTAATCACTCACTTATACAGTCAGTCACGCACCTACTAAATCATCCATCCAGACACTTATACACCCACTCATTCTTCAATACACCTTGGCATATATATAAAACATATTTAAACTGTATAGAAACACACAGTCACTGGATGATGTCATCAGTGATGTCATTTGAGATGTCATCAGTAATGTCATCAGTGATGTCACTGACCATGTCATGAATGATGTAATATGTGACGTCATCAGCAGTGCATTGCGAGGCGCGAGTTATAGTTAGCTGAACTAACTATAACGGCCGAATTTCTCTGGTTTTGTACGAGTGAAATGTCCAACTAACTATAACGTCCCTGAAACCTGTGTTTTTTCAGTGAATTTCTAAGGTTTTTTAAATGCTAATTTCTAACTATAGCGTCCCTGAAACCTATGGTTTTTCAGTGAATATATATATATATATATATATATGTCACACAATCCTGGTTTCCCAGAAAAACGGGCCGCACTCCTCACAGGTTCTTTTGCGATTTTTTTATTATTTTCTTAGGCGTATTGCATCAATAAATCCATTCGGCATTTGCAGACGATAAACCTACGCGTTTCGGCATTTCAAATGCCTTGATCACGGTATGCTTTTCGCGCTCATTTCCCAACCATTTCAAAGGTAAAAAACCATTACATCATTTCCTCCAACTTGTGGTGGGTGCCCCTTAGCCTTTTGGGAGATGTAGTTCCCATAGAATTTTTTTTTCGTTTTTTTGTTTTATTCAGGGAAACGTGTTTTGGACATTTAACTGTTGTTAAGGGGAATTAGTTGTTATCATGCACAACATTTAAGACATAAAAATACACTGTATTCATCAGCTTTAGTGTCACGTTACCGTTTAAACAGGACCTCTTTTGTTTTAACATATCGAATTTGCTCAAAATTCTTGAATAATACATTATACATGATTGCATGTTCATTGTTCCTTGTCTCTTGTTCATCCAATTCTGTCATGTAATTCATACGATTCGAAAATGTTGGGGCCCATGTTTTGTCCTCCTTTTGGATATCAATGTTCCACTGGAATGAAATACATTAAACGTCTTTATAAATGTGTATAGAGTTCCTCAGATTGATTCAGACCAAAAGGCATCATACTTCTCATGTTTAGGATGTGCCGTGATTCTTTTTGACGGAGAATTTTCTCTCTGTTTCCTCCTCTTGTATTCACTGGTACTGTTTCAATTCCATAAAACTTCAAGAGTTTCCAATCACTTTTGTGAACAGTCTCCATATGTTTCGCCACTGCGTTGCTTCTGTCTCTGTTTGTTGTTGCATGTGTGTGTTCTAAGATTCTTTTTTTCAACTCACATATGGTGCTTCCAATATATTTTAATGCACAAGGACACTCAATCACATAAATTGTGTATTTGCTTCTGCATGTGATCAATTCTTTGATCTTCCAGATTTTGTTGTTTGCCATTCGGATATCAGTCACAGGTTTTGCAATCTGGCAGACCTTACAATTAAAACACTTTACAAAGCCTTTTGTTTGTAGCCATGAACCTTTCTGCTCTTTTCCTTTAAAATGGCTATGTATTAAACGATCCTTTACATTTTTGGCTCTGCGGTAGGTTATAATTGGATGATTTCCCATAATTTTGCCTATTGTGCTGTCCAATTGCAAAATCTTCCAATTCTTTCTAAGTATGGCAGTGATTGTCTTTGAATCCTGTGAGAAATCCGTGATCAGTCTTATTTTTTTCTGATCATGATTTTCATCTTTTGACTGTTCTCTGGGGGTTAGGCATTCTTCTCTTGATTTATCATTTGCACGCTTCCAGCATTTATTGACGATATTTGCATTATATTTCCTGTTCTTGAATCTCTCCTTGGTGGTCCTACTATGTTTTAGCCACTCTTGCTCTTCGCTGCAAATTCTTCGAATTCGAAGAAATTCCCCATATGGTATGCTTGCTTATATATATATATAAGAAGCATGCAAGAGCAGTGCAGATAGAGCCAACAGAGGTGCAAAAAGAGGCAAGAGGGGTGCAGAAATAGGTAGGAGAGGTGCACAAAGAGGCAAGAGGGGAACAGAAAGAAGCAAGAGGGGTGCAGAAAGAAGGAAGAGAAGTGCGGAAAGAAACAACAGAGGTGCTGAAAGAGGTGTGAATGGTGCAGAAAGAGGCAAGAGAAGTGCAGAAACAAGCAACAGAGGTACAGAAAGAGGCAAGAGAGGTACAGAAACAGGCAGGAAAGGTGCAGAAAAGGGAACAGGGGTGCAGAAAGAGGCAAGAGAGGTGCAGAAAGAGGGGAGAGGGGTGCAGAAAGAGGCACATATTACATCACTCATGACATGGTCAGTGACATCACTGATGACATCACTGATGACATCTCAAATCACATTACTGATGACATTGTAGTATGGATTATGGGTCCATTGTTGACATCTGCTAAGTTAGCATGAGCTTTGCTGCCATGAGGCTGCTTTTGCGCACGACACTGCATGCATAGATTTTGCAAGACTCTGTTTGTGCCCTTTCACATGAGAACTGTCTGCTTTTTGCGTTCTCTGCCGTGCTCTGAGTCTGCACATGATATACAAGGTCGATCAACAATGCCCCTTGTTATTCTGTTCTGGTCAGTCCTCGCACCTAGACATAACATGACACACAGCTGCACTACTGAAAATTGTATGCTTTAATATTGCAAGCTAAACATGTTGTGCCTGCACTTGGAGAGACTCCTTTCCGAAGAGAAGAGCTGTGCTTGTCCTGAGATGTAAACCTTTCATCTAGGCCTTGAGATATGGGGTCTGCTGACAAAGCCCAGAGGTCTTCTTTTTTATAATAAACTATTTCTTACAACGGGGAGGGTGGTTAGGTATTGTAGTCCTAATCCACTGTCTTTATAAAATGATATCCCCGTTTATATTCTATGGAATTGTGAGAATGCTGACTATATTGTGTTTATGCATTTTGCTGCTAGTAATGGCGCATGTACTGTACCATAGAGCGCGTTAGTTGAAATAAACATTTTAAACTAAACCGTGACTCTGATTACTCGCATTGCGGACAAGTATAAGTGAGTGAGCGAAAGAGTTGTCTGGCTTCCGCGATTCCTGAGAGAGTTGGGAGTGTCGTGTTCTGGGTTGTCTAATTATTAATTAACATAAAACAATTTACTTTAATTATTTAAATTATTATATATTATTTATTTTTATATTTATATAATATGTTTATTTATATATATATGTAAATATATTTTTAATAATGTTTTAAATATTTTATAATTAAGATGAATAATTATTTTATATTATTAAGTAAATATATATATGTTAAAAAATAATTAATATGCTTTTTGTTTTACATTACATTTATTATTTTTACATTTTAAGCTTTTTTACATTATTTTAACTATGTTTTATTTAATTGTGTTTATTATTTAATTACTCTTATATTATTTTTTAATACATTTAAAAAATTTGATATTTTAGTTAACTATATTTTAAACATCGATATTTTGTACTCGATATTTTAGTACTTACCTGTTTGTAGATAGGGACTCGATATTTTGTCCCTCGATATTTTGGCATCGATATTCTGGACAGTCGATATTCTGTCCCTCGATATTCAGTCACTGAACCGTTTCTGCACCTCTCTTGCCTCTTTTTGCACCTCTGTTGGCTCTTTCTGCACCTCACTTGCTCCTTTCTACACTTCTCTTGCCTCTTTCTGCACCCATGTTGCTTCATTCTGCACTTTCCATGCTTCTTTCTGCACCTGTCTTGCTTCTTTCTGCACCCCTGTTGTCTCTCTATGTACCTCTTTTGCCTCTTTCTGCACTTTTCTTGCCTTTTTCTGCACCTCTCTTCCCTCTTTCTGCACGTCTGTTGCCTCTTTCTGCACCTCATTTGCTTCTTTCTGCACCCCTGTTGTCTCTTTCTGCACTCGTCTTCCCTCTTTCTGTACCTTTCCTACCTGTTTTTGCATCTCACTTGCCTCTTTCTGCACTTTTCTTGCTTCTTTCTACACCTCTGTTGCTTCTTTCAGCAATTCTCTTGCCTCTTTGTGTACTTCTCTTCCCTGTTTCTGCACCTCTCTTGCCTCTTTTTGCACCTCTGTTGGCTCTTTCTGTACCTCACTTGCTCCTTTCTACACTTCTCCTGCCTCTTTTTGCACCCCTGTTGCTTCATTCTACACTTTCCATGCTTCTTTCTGCACCTGTCTTGCTTCTTTCTGCACCCGTGTTGTCTCTTTATGTACCTCTTTTGCCTCTTACTGCACTTTTCTTGCCTTTTTCTGCAGTTCTCTTCCCTCTTTCTGCACGTCTGTTGCCTCTTTCTGCACCTCATTTGCTTCTTTCTGCACCCCTGTTGTCTCTACGGCCTAGACGCCCTTGGGCATTCGTGCGCTATATAAATCCTACAATCAAATCAAATCTTTCTGCACTCGTCTTCCCTCTTTCTGTATCTTTCCTGCCTGTTTTTGCATCTCACTTGCCTCTTTCTGCACTTTTCTTGCTTCTTTCTACACCTCTGTTGCTTCTTTCAGCAATTCTCTTGCCTCTTTGTGCACTTCTCTTGCCTGTTTCTGCACCTCTTTTGCCTCTTTTTGTACCTCTGTTGGCTCTTTCTGCACCTCACTTGCTCCTCCCAACACTTCTCTTGCCTCTTTCTGCACCCCTGTTGCTTCATTCTGCACTTTCCATGCTTCTTTCTGCACCTGTCTTGCTTCTTTCTGCACCACCTGTTGTCTCTTTATGTACGTCTTTCTGCACTTTTCTTGCCTTTTTCTGCAGTTCTCTTGCCTCTTTCTGCACATCTGTTGCTTCTTTCTGCACTTCTCTTGCCTCTTTCTGCACCCCTGTCGCTTCCTTCTGCACTTTGTATGCTTCTTTCTGCATCTGTCTTACTTCTGTCTGCAACCCTGTTGTCTCTTTCTGCACTCGTCTTCCCTCTTTCTGTACCTTTCATGCCTGTTGCTGCATCTCTCTTGCCTCTTTCTGTACCTCTGTTGCCTCTTTCTGCACTTTTCTTGCCTCTTTCTGCACCCCTTTTGCCTCTTTCTGCTCCTCTGCTGCTTCTTTCTGAACTTCCATTGCCTCTTTCTGCACTTCTCTTGCTTCTTTCTGCACTTCAATTGCCTCTTTCAGCACGTCTGTTGCTTTTTTTGCAGATCTCTTGCCCATTTCTGCACCTCATTTGCCTCTTTCATCACCTCTGTTGCTTTTTTCTGCAGATCTCTTGCCTCTTTCTGCACCCCTCTTTTCTCTTTCTGCATCTGTTTTGCCTCTATCTGCACCCCTGTTCCCTCTTTCTGCATCTTTCCTGTCTGTTTCTGCACCTCTCTTGCCTCTTTCTGTACCTCTGTTGCCTCTTTCTGCACTTCTCTTGCTCTTCCTGCACCCTTTGCGCCTCTTTCAGCACCTCTGTTACTTCTTTCTGCACTTCTCTTCCTTCTTTCTGCACCCCTCCTGCCTCTTTCTGTACCTCTCTTGCCTCTTTGTGCACCCCTCCTACCTTTTTCTGCACCCCTCTTGCCTCTCTCTCCACCCCTCTTCCCTCTTTCTGCACCTCTGTTGGTCCTTTCTGCACTTCTCTTGCTTCTTTCTATACCTCTGTTGCTTCTTTCAGCAATTCTCTTGCCTCTTTCTGCACTTCTCTTCCTTCTTTCTGCAACGCTCCTGCCTCTTTCTGTACCTCTCTTGCCTCTTTGTGCACCTCTCCTAACCCTTTCTACACCCCTTTTGCCTCTTTTTACCTCTGTTGGTTCTTTCTGCACTGCTCTTGCTTCTTTCTGCACATCACTTGCCTATTTCTGCACTTCACTTGCTTTTTTCTGCACCTCTCTTGCCTCTTTCTGCACCTCTGTTGCTTCTTTCTGCACTTCTCTTGCCTCCTTCTGCATCTCTTAGTTAGAGGTAGTTTAAATCCCCCAGCCCTATTATTAGGCCTGGATGTAAATTCCGTTCCGCTCGCGGAATTTGCGGAATTTGGGTAATTTTGCGTTCCGCGGAGAACACGGAATTGCCAAAAATTCCGCGATCCGCGGCTTCGCAGAGTTTTTTGCTTGTTTGCGCTTTCAAAATGCGCGTTCACGAGATATTTCTCCCCGAGCACGCAAACAGCGTTCGCGAACAGGAAAAAAGCATCGCGAACGAGCGGAACAAGCAATTCCGCGTGTTCGCGGAACTTTTGCGTGCTCGCGGAGATTTTTTACCGTTTCACGGAGCTTTGCATAGATCGACTACGCAAATTCCACCCACCCCTACCTATTATGTACTAGGGCCATACAGGGGAGGTCATGCCAATCACAGGGGTACCCCAACGCATAGTGTTCCCTAGTGTATGTAGGTGTTTTCACTGTATTCTAAGTGTCTTTCAGCATAGCACTGGCTCCGGGCCTGGTGCAGTCAGAGTCAGTTAGCACCAGTACCTGTCAGCAAAAAGTTGGGGGCACAGGATGACTTTGCAACAAGGCCTCTTTCTGCTCCACTGTTGGTTCTTTGTGCACATCTCTTGCTTCTTTCTGCACCTTTCTTCATCTTTCTGGACTTCTGTTGCCTCTTTCTGCATTTCTCTTGCTTCTTTCTGCGCCTTTCTTCCTCTTTCTGCACATGTCCTACCTCTGTAGGCATAGTTAGAAATTAGCATTTAAAAAACCTTTGAAATTCACTGAAAAAAACATAGGTTTCAAGGACGTTATAGTTAGAAATTAGCATTTAAAAAATCTTAGAAATTCACTGAAAAAAACCACAGGTTTCAGGGACATTATAATTAGTTGGACATTTCACTCATACAAAACCAGAGAAATTCGGCCGTTATAGTTAGTTCAGCTAACTATAACTTGCGTCCCCGCAATGCACTGCTGATGACGTCACATATTACATCATTCATAACATGGTCAGTGACATCACTGATGACATCTCAAATGATATCACTGATGACATCATCCACGTGATAATCTGATGCACCTCCTCACACCCTAATATAACCTTTGATACACCCACTCTAAAATACAGACTACCATTTTCAAAACCATAGACACACCAACACCAGTTACTACATACTCACTCACTGATTCCTAGGTCTACACACACATCCACTCATTCACCTATACAGTCACTCATACATGCACTCACTCATCAATACAGTACTATCATATGCACTCATACACCTATACAGACACTCACACACCGCCACTCACCCATAGAGTTATTCACACACCTAGTCAGTCATGTAAAGAATCAATCACACTCCCATTTACTCACCTATACAGTTATACACACACCACCTCACCTATTCATACAGATACTAACACATACTTACTCTCTTATACAATCACTGACACAAGCACACACTCATTCATACAGCCACTCTCACAATCACTCACTCTCACATATGATCATTTATATACTCCAACACTCACATATACTGCCTTTTACATATGTAGTTTTCACACATATACCACTGAGACATCCATTCACTCACCAACACAGCCATACGCACACTCACTCACCCATACAGCCCTTCACAGACACACTCTTGAACCCATACACCCAGTGAATCACCCACTCACACATCTATGCACAAAGTCACACACCCCCACCCACCCACACAGACACCCAGGCACCCATACAAATACTCAGGCAACCAATCAGTAACCCATATAGACACTCATGTAGCTACTCACCAACCCATGCAGCAGCTTACACAACAACAGACAGACTGATTCAGACATTCACACAGTTTAGTCACTAACCCATGCATTCAGTAAGACACATTTAATCACTCACTTATACAGTCAGTCACGCACCTACTAAATCATCCATCCAGACACTTATACACCCACTCATTCTTCAATACACCTTGGCATATATATAAAACATATTTAAACTGTATAGAAACACACAGTCACTGGATGATGTCATCAGTGATGTCATTTGAGATGTCATCAGTAATGTCATCAGTGATGTCACTGACCATGTCATGAATGATGTAATATGTGACGTCATCAGCAGTGCATTGCGGGGGCGCGAGTTATAGTTAGCTGAACTAACTATAACGGCCGAATTTCTCTGGTTTTGTACGAGTGAAATGTCCAACTAACTATAACGTCCCTGAAACCTGTGTTTTTTTCAGTGAATTTCTAAGGTTTTTTAAATGCTAATTTCTAACTATAGCGTCCCTGAAACCTATGGTTTTTTCAGTGAATATATATATATATATATATATGTCACACAATCCTGGTTTCCCAGAAAAACGGGCCGCACTCCTCACAGGTTCTTTTGCGATTTTTTTATTATTTTCTTAGGCGTATTGCATCAATAAATCCATTCGGCATTTGCAGACGATAAACCTACGCGTTTCGGCATTTCAAATGCCTTGATCACGGTATGCTTTTCGCGCTCATTTCCCAACCATTTCAAAGGTAAAAAAAACATTACATCATTTCCTCCAACTTGTGGTGGGTGCCCCTTAGCCTTTTGGGAGATGTAGTTCCCATAGAATTTTTTTTTCGTTTTTTGTTTTATTCAGGGAAACGTGTTTTGGACATTTAACTGTTGTTAAGGGGAATTAGTTGTTATCATGCACAACATTTAAGACATAAAAATACACTGTATTCATCAGCTTTAGTGTCACGTTACCGTTTAAACAGGACCTCTTTTGTTTTAACATATCGAATTTGCTCAAAATTCTTGAATAATACATTATACATGATTGCATGTTCATTGTTCCTTGTCTCTTGTTCATCCAATTCTGTCATGTAATTCATACGATTCGAAAATGTTGGGGCCCATGTTTTGTCCTCCTTTTGGATATCAATGTTCCACTGGAATGAAATACATTAAACGTCTTTATAAATGTGTATAGAGTTCCTCAGATTGATTCAGACCAAAAGGCATCATACTTCTCATGTTTAGGATGTGCCGTGATTCTTTTTGACGGAGAATTTTCTCTCTGTTTCCTCCTCTTGTATTCACTGGTACTGTTTCAATTCCATAAAACTTCAAGAGTTTCCAATCACTTTTGTGAACAGTCTCCATATGTTTCGCCACTGCGTTGCTTCTGTCTCTGTTTGTTGTTGCATGTGTGTGTTCTAAGATTCTTTTTTTCAACTCACATATGGTGCTTCCAATATATTTTAATGCACAAGGACACTCAATCACATAAATTGTGTATTTGCTTCTGCATGTGATCAATTCTTTGATCTTCCAGATTTTGTTGTTTGCCATTCGGATTTCAGTCACAGGTTTTGCAATCTGGCAGACCTTACAATTAAAACACTTTACAAAGCCTTTTGTTTGTAGCCATGAACCTTTCTGCTCTTTTCCTTTAAAATGGCTATGTATTAAACGATCCTTTACATTTTTGGCTCTGCGGTAGGTTATAATTGGATGATTTCCCATAATTTTGCCTATTGTGCTGTCCAATTGCAAAATCTTCCAATTCTTTCTAAGTATGGCAGTGATTGTCTTTGAATCCTGTGAGAAATCCGTGATCAGTCTTATTTTTTCTGATCATGATTTTCATCTTTTGACTGTTCTCTGGGGGTTAGGCATTCTTCTCTTGATTTATCATTTGCACGCTTCCAGCATTTATTGACGATATTTGCATTATATTTCCTGTTCTTGAATCTCTCCTTGGTGGTCCTACTATGTTTTAGCCACTCTTGCTCTTCGCTGCAAATTCTTCGAATTCGAAGAAATTCCCCATATGGTATGCTTGCTTATATATATATATAAGAAGCATGCAAGAGCAGTGCAGATAGAGCCAACAGAGGTGCAAAAAGAGGCAAGAGGGGTGCAGAAATAGGTAGGAGAGGTGCACAAAGAGGCAAGAGGGGAACAGAAAGAAGCAAGAGGGGTGCAGAAAGAAGGAAGAGAAGTGCGGAAAGAAACAACAGAGGTGCTGAAAGAGGTGTGAATGGTGCAGAAAGAGGCAAGAGAAGTGCAGAAACAAGCAACAGAGGTACAGAAAGAGGCAAGAGAGGTACAGAAACAGGCAGGAAAGGTGCAGAAAAGGGAACAGGGGTGCAGAAAGAGGCAAGAGAGGTGCAGAAAGAGGGGAGAGGGTGCAGAAAGAGGCACATATTACATCACTCATGACATGGTCAGTGACATCACTGATGACATCACTGATGACATCTCAAATCACATTACTGATGACATTGTAGTATGGATTATGGGTCCATTGTTGACATCTGCTAAGTTAGCATGAGCTTTGCTGCCATGAGGCTGCTTTTGCGCACGACACTGCATGCATAGATTTTGCAAGACTCTGTTTGTGCCCTTTCACATGAGAACTGTCTGCTTTTTGCGTTCTCTGCCGTGCTCTGAGTCTGCACATGATATACAAGGTCGATCAACAATGCCCCTTGTTATTCTGTTCTGGTCAGTCCCTCGCACCTAGACATAACATGACACACAGCTGCACTACTGAAAATTGTATGCTTTAATATTGCAAGCTAAACATGTTGTGCCTGCACTTGGAGAGACTCCTTTCCGAAGAGAAGAGCTGTGCTTGTCCTGAGATGTAAACCTTTCATCTAGGCCTTGAGATATGGGGTCTGCTGACAAAGCCCAGAGGTCTTCTTTTATAATAAACTATTTCTTACAACGGGAGGGTGGTTAGGTATTGTAGTCCTAATCCACTGTCTTTATAAAATGATATCCCCGTTTATATTCTATGGAATTGTGAGAATGCTGACTATATTGTGTTTATGCATTTTGCTGCTAGTAATGGCGCATGTACTGTACCATAGAGCGCGTTAGTTGAAATAAACATTTTAAACTAAACCGTGACTCTGATTACTCGCATTGCGGACAAGTATAAGTGAGTGAGCGAAAGAGTTGTCTGGCTTCCGCGATTCCTGAGAGAGTTGGGAGTGTCGTGTTCTGGGTTGTCTAATCATTGGTAGCTTCGCTGTTAGTCGGAGAACAAATGAGACACTATAGCTAGCCGGTTTGGGATTTTGGGTACTAATGTGGTAGGTTGGTACACCCCTATTCACTGAGGTCCTGTTTTCCTGCGCATAGTTCTGTGTATGTGCAGAATCCCTGCAACAACATCACTGATGACATCATCCACTTAATATCTGATGCACCTCCTCACACCCTAATATAACTTTTCATACACCTACTCTAAAATATAGACTACTATTCTTGAAACCATAGACACACCAATTCCAGCTAGTACATAACCACTCACTGATTCATAGGTCTACACACACATCCACTCACCCATACAGTCACTCATACACGCAGTCACTCATCAATGCTGCCACTGATATATGCACTCATACACCCATACAGACACTCACACACCGCCACTCACCCATAGAGTTACTCACACACCACCTCACTTATTCATACAGATACTAACACATACTTACTCTTGTCTACAATCACTCACAGAAGCACACACTCACCCATATAGCCACTCTCACACTCACTCACTCACACAGTCACTTATATACTCCAACACTCACAAATACTGCCTTTCATATATGCAGTTACTCACCCATATACTACTGAGACATCCATACACTCACCGAAAAAGCCATACGCACACTCACTCAACCGTACCGCCCCTCACAGATGCAATCATGAACGCATACACCCAGGGATTCACCCACTCATACATCCATGCAGGGAGTCACACAGCCTTTCTCACCCACCCACACAGACACTCAGGCACCCATACAGGTACTAAGAAAACTAATCAATAACCCATATAGACACTCATGTACCTACTCACCAACCCATGCAGCCACTTGCACAGCAACTGACAGACTGATACACACATTTACACAGATTATTCACTCACCCATACATTCACTAAGACATGTTTGATCACTCACTTATACAATCAGTCATGTACCCAACAAATCATCCATACAGACACTCATATACCCACTCATTCTTCAATACACCTTGGTCTATATATATATAAAACATATTTAAACTTTACAGAAACACACAGTCACTGGATGATGTCATCATTGATGTCATCAGTGATGTCATTTGAGATGTCATCAGTGATGTCACTGACCATGTCATAAGTGATGTAATATGTGACGTCATCAGCAGTGCATTGCGGGGCGCGAGTTATAGTTAGCTCAACCAGCTATAATGGCCGAATTTCTCTGGTTTTGTATGAATGAAATGTCCAACTAACTATAACGTCCCTGAAACCTATGGTTTTTCCAGTGAATATATATATATATATATATATATATATTATCTACTGGCGGTCGCCAGTAGATAGTTATAGTTACAACCTATTATCCATAGGAAATCCGCGACATTCTATTTGCAATAACTCTCTTGCCGGTTGACGTATCTTCGCGAAATTTTCAAACTTTGTGGCCCGCTCCGGTCTGCTCCTACCCTGAAAGTCTCGGGGGGATTCGTCAAGCGGGGGCCGAGAAAAAAGGGGGGTCCCAAAACACGTTTTCCCCATGCACTTTTCCATAGGAAACTTTAGACACGGCTACAGCCCGAACTGCTGAACGGAATTACACCAAATTTGGCAAAGAGGTAGTTCTTGGTTCAGAAAGAACCCTAATTGTTAAATGGTGTAAATCCGTTCAGTAGTTGCTGAGAAAATGAAAAGTAAAAAGTTAGTGATATCTATGGCCAAGTAGGGTCCGCGTACCCTCAGCGCACCCTGCGCGCACCGTCCCGATCACGAGCTGCATGTTAATTGGCTGTCAGCTGGCTGTCAACATTCCGATTCAGGAAATGTTGGCAGCCATTTTGTCCTCGGTAGAACCGAGGGACAGAAACAAGTGCGCAAAGCGCACAAAGGGGGCAGGGTAGAAACACCCTGACCCCCTAGGTTTGCTCGATGTTAATTGGCCCCCGGGTGGCCCAAGTCCCGGGGGCATGGTGGGGGGGGGATAATTTAATGTATGGGGGCCTCAAAGGGCCCCCAAGCCCCGAGGACTGCCACCCCCGGGGCTTTTTAAAAATGGTGCGGGAGGGCTCTGAGCCCTCCCGCAGCCCCGGGACCACCACCTCCCGGGGCTTTTTTTAATACATTATAAAACCTGTGTGGGGGGGCTCCAGCCCCCACATGCCCCGAGGACCGCCACCTCCCCGGGGCACTAAACATTTTAATATGGGGGTCCGTTACGGACCCCAGAGCCCGGGGACCACCACCTCCCGGGGCTGTGTACTGAATGGGAGGGGGCCGCGCGGCCCCCTCCTGGAGCCCTTGATGGCCCTGGGGACCACCACCCCCAGGGCCGGCTCCTGCAGTGTCCCGGGGTGCCTACCCCGGGACACTGTAGTTTGCTATGGCAGGACGGGAGCCTCGCGGCTCCCGTCCTGCCATAGCAAACTGCTTTGGATATTGGAAGAGAGCAGGAAACCTGCTCTCTCTTCCAATATCCAAAGCGATGCTTTTCCACATGGGGAGCAGCATGTCAGCTGCTCCCCATGTGGAACTAGCAATGCCGGCTCCCAAGGGACGTGGGGAGCCGAGGCGGGACTGTGGGGGATTGGGGACCCCCACAGTCCCCAACGGAGAGGGCCAGCCCCGGGGGATGGGGTCCCGGGGCAAGTAGTGGCCCGGGAGGGGGCCACGCGGCCCCCTCCCCAAAAAGAGAATTTTTTTAAATGGAAAGGCCGGCCCCGGGAGATGGGGTCCCCGGGGCCTTAAAATGGCCAGAGGAGGGAGGCCACGCTGCCCCCTCAAAAAAATAAATATAGAGGCCATGCCCGGGGGATGGGGTCCCCGGGGCAAATACAGGCCCAGGGAAGGGGGCCACGCGGCCCCCTTCCCGTTTTTTTTTTGGTAATTTAAAAAAGGGGTAAGGCCCTGGGGGATGGGGTCCCCAGGGCCCAAAAAGAGAAAAAAGGAAGGGGGGCCACACAGCCCCCTTCAGAGGACAAAAAAACAAAAAAAACGATCGGGCCCGCAGGCCCCGCCCCTACTTCACCACTCTGCAAGCGCGCCCCTGGCGCGTTTGCAGAAGGTGAACAAATTCACCTTGAATACTGGGGGTCCCTGGGGGCCAACTAGCCCACCAGGAACCTCCAGTATGCGCCAGGGAGCTGCCTTGCAGAGACGTGTAGAGAGGCCACACCCCTTTTACACATCTCTGCAACGCAGCTCTGTGGCGCTTTTGGAGGTATATGGTGGGCTAGTTGGACTCCGGGGACCCTCAGGATTCAAGGGGACTTAATCCCCCAACTTAAAACGCGCCACGGGCGTGTTTGCACAGTGGTGAAGGGAGGGGCGGGGCTTCAGGTGACATGTGTGCAAACAGGCCCCGTGGCGCGTTTTAAGATGGGGAATTAAATCCCCTTCAATCCTGAGGGTCCCTGGGGCCAACTAGCCCAACAGGTACATCCAGAATGCGCCACAGAGCTGCGTTGCAGAGAGGTGTAAAAGGGTGTGGCCTCTCTACACGTCTCTGCAACGCAGCCCCTGGCGCATATTGGAGGTTCCTGGTGGTCTAGTTGGCCCCTAGGGACCCTCAGGATTCAAGGGGACTTAATCCCCCAACTTAAAACACGCCACGGGGCGCGTTTGCAAAGATGTCACCTCAGGCCCCGCCCCTCCCTTCACCATTGTGCAAATATTCCTCTAAAATCAGCCGAAATAGGAATTCCGATTTACTCACCTGTTATAAGGAGAGACCTCAGTGCTGTATCTTTCAGCCCAGTACTGGTCCTGAAAAGTAATTTTAACCGTACTTACCAGTAACTTGAATTTCCTTCCATAGGCTAACATTGACTGGTTTCACTTGGAAATTCTTCTAAGTGTGGAGTTTTAGAACTTTAAAATATTCCTCTAAAATCAGCCGAAATACGAATTCCGATTTACTCACCTGTTATCAGGAGAGACCTCAGTGCTGCATCTTTCAGCCCAGTACTGGTCCTGAAAAGTAATTTTAACCGTACTTACCGGTAACTTGAATTTCCTTCATAGGCTAACATTGACTGGTTTCACTTGGAAATTCTTCTAAGTGTGGAGTTTTGGAACTTTAAAATATTCCTCTAAAATCAGCCGAAATACGAATTCCGATTTACTCACCTGTTATCAGGAGAGACCTCAGTGCTGCATCTTTAAGCCCAGTACTGATCCTGAAAAGTAATTTTAACCGTACTTACCGGTAACTTGAATTTCCTTCATAGGCTAACATTGACTGGTTTCACTTGGAAATTCTTCTAAGTGTGGAGTTTTGGAACTTTAAAATATTCCTCTAAAATCAGCCGAAATACGAATTCCGATTTACTCACCTGTTATCAGGAGAGACCTCAGTGCTGCATCTTTAAGCCCAGTACTGATCCTGAAAAGTAATTTTAACCGTACTTACCGGTAACTTGAATTTCCTTCATAGGCTAACATTGACTGGTTTCACTTGGAAATTCTTCTAAGTGTTGATTTTTAAACATACAAATATTCCTCTAAAATCAGCCGAAATCCGAATTCTGATTTACTCACCTGTTATCAGGAGAGACCTCAGTGCTGCATCTTTCAGCCCAGTACTGGTCCTGAAAAGTAATTTTAACCGTACTTACCAGTAACTTGAATTTCCTTCCATAGGCTAACATTGACTGGTTTCACTTGGAAATTCTTCTAAGTGTGGAGTTTTGGAACTTTAAAATATTCCTCTAAAATCAGCCGAAATACGAATTCCGATTTACTCACCTGTTATCAGGAGAGACCTCAGTGCTGCATGTTTCAGCCCAGTACTGATCCTCAAAAGTAATTTTAACCGTACTTACCGGTAACTTGAATTTCCTTCATAGGCTAACATTGACTGGTTTTCAGCAAAAAGTTTCAAAGTGTTGATTTTCACAAACTACAAATATTCCTTAAAAATCGACTGTATGACTTAAACGCATTCTTTCAACTGTTTACAGGAGATGCACCAGTGCTGGATCCAGGATCCAACACTGAGTAAGAAAAAGTAACGATAACAGTTTTTACCTGCTAAGTGAATTTCCTTCCATAGGATAACATTGGTGAGTCTATGAGAAAAAGTTTCTAAGTGTCAACTTTTAAAATACAATAATATTCCTTAAAAATCACGACTGTAACCAAAACGCTTTTACTCAACTGTTTACAGGAGATGTACCAGGACTGAATCTAGGATCCAGTCCTGTGGTTAGAAAAGTAATCCATAAAGTAACTAATTGCATTTAACTAGAAATTCACATTGAGCTGAATGTTGCATTGTGTTTGAAAATGTGTTGCCCATTGCAACAACTGTAACTACTGTACTTAAAAGTCTATTGCCTATCTGCAAAGTATTTAAACTAAAGTAATTCATTAAGAGAAAGTATTTTTTGTAATGTAATGTATAATGTAATTACAATGTAATTTAAAAAATAAAATATGTAAAAAAATTGTTTCTAAAAATGTAGTAAATCAGTATGAAAAAAATTAATATAACAATTAATACATTTAAAAATTGTCATTTACAAAACCTTTGAAATTCACTAAAAAAACGTAGGTTTCAGGCACGTTATAGTTAGAAATTAGCATTTAAAAAACCTTTGAAATTCACTGAAAAAACCATAGGTTTCAGACATGTTATAGTTACAAATTAGCATTTAAAAAACCTTTGAAATTCACTGAAAAAACCATAGGTTTCAGACACGTTATAGTTACAAATTAGCATTTAAAAAACCTTTGAAATTCACTGAAAAACCATAGGTTTTAGGGACAGTTATAGTTACTTGGACATTGCACTCGTACAAAACCCGTGAAATTCCCCGTTATAGTTAGTTCAGCTAACTATAACTCGCGCCCCGCAATGCACTGCTGATGACGTCACATATTACATCACTCATGACATGGTCAGTGACATCACTGATGACATCACTGATGACATCTCAAATGACATCACTGATGACATCATCCACGTGATAATCTGATGCACCTCCTCACACCCTAATATAACCTTTGATACACCCACTCTAAATTACAGACTGCCATTCGCAAAACCATAGACACTCCAACACCAATAACTACATACCCACTCACTGATTCTTAGGTCTACACACACACATCCACACACTCACCCGTACAGTCACTCATACTTACGGTCACTCAGTACAGGACTATCATATGCACTCATACTCCTATATAGACACTCAAACACCGCCACTCATCCATAGAGGTACTCACACACCTAGTCAGTCATGCAAATAATTAAACACACTACCATTTACTCACCTATACAGTTATACACACACCACCCCACTTAATCATACAAATACTAGCACATTCTTACGCTCTTATACAATCACTGATACAAGCACACACTCATCCATACAGCCACTATCACAATCAGTCACTCTCGCTTATAGCTATTTATATACTCCAACACACATATATACTGCCTTTCACATATGTAGTTACTCACACATGTACCACTGGGACATACATTCACTCACTAACACACTCTTACACACACTTACCCACCCATAAAGTCTATCACAGATGCACTCTTGAAACCATCCACCCAGTGAATCACCCACTCACACATCTATGCACAGAGTCGCACACACCCCTCCCACACAAACACTCAGGCACCCATACAGATACTCACACAAGCATTCAATAACTCAAATAGACACTCATGTAGCTATTCACAAACACATGCAGCCACTTACACAGCAACAGACAGACGGATACAGACATTCACCCAGTTTAGTCACTAACCCATGCATTCAGTACGATACGTTAAATCACTCACTTATACAGTCAGTCACGCACCTACTAAATCATCCATACAGACACTTACACACCCACTCATTCTTCAATACGTCTTTTCCTATATATATTAAAAATATTTAAACTTTAGAGAAACACACAGTCACTGGATGATGTCATCAGTGATGTCATTTGAGATGTCATCAGTGATGTCATCAGTGATGTCACTGACCATGTCATGAGTGATGTAATATGTGACGTCATCAGCAGTGCATTGCGGGCGCGAGTTATAGTTAGCTGAACTAACTATAACGGGGAATTTCACGGGTTTTGTACGAGTGCAATGTCCAAGTAACTATAACTGTCCCTAAAACCTATGGTTTTTTCAGTGAATATATATATATATATATATATATATATATATATATATATATTACTTACTAGGTAGTTATAGTTAGGACCTTGTTTCTATTCAAAAAGTGTTTTTAGGTCTCGCCTACGCAGCGCGCATGCGCTGCATAGGAGAGACCTTTAGAAATCGGCACAGCTTTCCCTGCAAAAACGTGCACGCGTTGCATTGCTTCCAATGGCAACGCGTGCACGTCTGGCGATTCACTTGCGGGAGCGAGCAGCTGGCGCCATATGTTAATTATCGCACCTTGCCGCTCGCTCCCGCAAGGGAATCGCGCTGGCCCCCTCCTTTCGCCCCTCCCTCTGCTGACGCGCGAGGCGCGCGCTTGTGCTTGTTTTTTTTGTTCTGCGCCCACGCTGTCAATCAATCAATCAATCAATCAATCAATCACAGAATTTGTAGAGCGCACTACTTACCCGCGAGGGTCTCAAGGCGCTGGGGAGAGGGAAGGGGGGGGTGCTGCTACTGGTCGAACAGCCAGGTCTTGAGTAGCCTCCTGAAGGTCAGCAGGTCTTGGGTCTGTCGTAGGCTTAGTGGAAGGGTGTTCCAGGTCTTGGCGGCGAGGTGTGAGAAGGATCTGCCGCCGGTGGTTGTTCTTCGAATGTGAGGGACGGTGGCGAGGGAGAGGTCGGTGGAGCGGAGCTGGCGGTTGGGGACGTAGAAGAAGAGTCGTCTGTTGAGGTAGGCTGGGCCAGTTTTGTGGAGTGCCTTGTGTGCGTGGATGAGGAGTTTGAAGGTGATCCTCCTGTCGACGGGGAGCCAGTGCAGGTTCCTCAAGTGGGGGTGATGTGGCTGTGGCGTGGTACGTCGAGGATCAGGCGTGCCGAGGCGTTTTGTATGCGTTGCAGTCGCTTGATGAGCTTGGCCGGGGCTCCCGCGTAGACGGCGTTCCCATAGTCAAGTCTGCTACTGACGAGGGCCTGGGTGACTGTTCTTCTTGTGTCTGTCGGGATCCACCTGTAGATCTTGCGAAGCATGCGGAGGGTGTTGAAGCAGGAGGAGGAGACTGCGTTGACTTGCTTGGCCATGGAGAGCGTTGAGTCGAGGATGACTCCCAGGTTGCGTGCGTGGTCGGTGGGTGTCGGGGCTGCTCCCAGTGTCGTTGGCCACCAGGAGACGTCCCAGGCTGAGGGGTTGGAGCCGAGGATGAGGACCTCCGTTTTGTCCGTGTTCAGCTTTAGTCGGATGATCTTCATCCAATCGGCGACGGCCTTCATTCCTTCATGGAGATTGGCTTTGGCGGCGAGGGGGTCCTTGGTGAGGGAGAGGATTAGTTGAGTGTCGTCGGCGTAGGAGATAATGTTGAGGTCGTGCTGTCTGGCGATGCGTGCGAGCGGGGCCATGTAGATGTTGAACAGTGTTGGGCTGAGGGACGATCCCTGGGGTACGCCGCAGATGATCTCGGAGGCTTCGGATCGGAAAGGTGGGAGGTGGACTCTCTGGGTTCTGCCGTCGAGGAAGGAGGTGGTCCATTCCAGGGCCTTGTCTCGGATCCCTGCGTCGTGGAGGCGTGCGCATAGAGTGTGGTGGCAGACAGTGTCGAAGGCGGCGGAGAGGTCCAGCAGGATGAGGGCTGCGGTCTCACCATTGTCCAGCAGGATCCTGATGTCGTCGGTGGCGGCGATGAGGGCAGTCTCAGTGCTGTGGTTGCTGCGGAACCCTGATTGGGATAGGTCCAGGATGCTGTTTTCTTCGAGGTATCGGGTTAGCTGTTTGTTGACGATCTTCTCGATGACCTTGGCTGGGAACGGAAGCAGAGAGATGGGCCGGAAGTTCTTGAGGTCTCTCGGGTCCGCCTTGGGTTTTTGAGTAGGGCGTTGATCTCTGCGTGTTTACAGCTCTCTGGGATGGTCGCGGTCTCGAAGGAGAGATTGATGATGTTGCACAGGTGGGGTGCGATGGAGCTGCTGGCTTTGTTGAAAATGTGGTGCGGGAAAGGGTCTGACGGGGAGCCGGAGTGTATTGTGCTCATGGTCTTGATGGTGTCCTCGATGTTCACGCTGGCCCAGGCTGGCAGGGGGTCGTGGTCGATGGTGTGTGGCGGGTCTGGTGCATCGATCTTAGTTGGGGCTGTCTGGGTGTTGAAGCTGTCGTGGATGTCGGCGATCTTGCCGTGAAAGAAGGTGGCAAGGGAATCGCACAGGGGTTGCGACGGCGGGATGTCGTTGGTGTTGGAGCTGGGATTGGAGAGTTCCTTCACGATGTTGAAAAGCTCCTTGCTGTTGTGTGCGTTGTTGTCGAGGCGGTCTTTGAAGGAGATTCTCTTGGCGGACCTGATGAGGTGGTGGTGGTTACGGATGGCGTCTTTGTGGGCTGTGTGGCTGTCCGGTGTCTTATCACTGTGCCATTTCTTCTCTAGTTTCCGGCAGGTACGCTTGGAAGCTAGGAGTTCCGAGGTGAACCAGCTGGCTCTTTTGGTGGTGTCGCTGTAGGTGAGCTTTTTCAGCGGGGCGAGGTGTTGGCACAGTCGTCCATCCATCGTCTGAGGTTGCAGGCAGCGTCGTCGGTGTTGGATGGGTCGGAGGGAGGGCTGAGAGCGAGGGTTGCCCGGAGTTGGTCTTCGGTGACTTTGCTCCAGCAGCGGCGTGGGATCTGTTGGGTGCAGTGGTGTGTGGTGGGTTTCTGGAAGGTGAAATGGATGCAGCGGTGGTCGGTCCAGAGGAGTTCCGTGGTGTGGCTGAAGGAGACGTGGGAGCTTGAGGAGAAGATGGGGTCAAGCGTGTGGCCGGCGGAGTGGGTCGGTGTTGTGACGAGCTGGCTCAGGCCGAGGTTGGCGAGGCTGTCGATCAGGGTGGTGGAGTTGCTGTCGTTCTCCAGGTGAAAGTTCAGGTCTCCGAGGAGGATGTAGTCGGTAGAGGTCAGGGCGTGCGTGCTGATGAAGTCGGCGATGGAGTCGCTGAACTGGGGTCGGGGCCCAGGGGGTCTGTAGACAAGGGTGCCTCTAAGGGTGGTGTTGGGGTCCGTGTGGATCTGGAAGTGCATGTGTTCGGCGGTGCTGAGAGTGTCGTCGGTGCTGGTCGAGACCCTGATGGTGTTCTTGTGGACGATGGCGATTCCTCCTCCTACTGCGTTGATGCAGTCTCTGCGGGTGATCTTATAGCCGTCTGGGATGGCTATGGCGATGTCGGGGGCGGAGGAGTCGTTCATCCAGGTCTCAGTCAGGAAGGCGACGTCTGGTGATGATGTGTCGAGCAGGTCCCAGAGCTCGACGGAGTGTTTGCGTGCGGAGCGGGTGTTCAGTAGGATGCACCGGAGGTGGTTGAGGTCCTTCTTGGCGGGCGCCTCGGTGGCTCTGAGGCTGGTGAAGCTGCAGTTTCGGCAGGTGAAGGGACCATGGGTGCGTTTCGGGGCGGCCTTGAAGCAGTTGTGCGTCCGTCCGGGGTTGAGAGCGTGGAGTGTGGTGGCATCGTATCGGCGTCGGTCCTCGAGGCTGGAGCGGGGGCGCGCGGCCCAGGGGTTCTGGCGCTGGGCGCGGTCCAGTCGCGGACGGGCGCAGACGGGCTTGCCTTAGGCACGCCTTCGGCGTGCCAGCGGCGCGGCCGCGCAGCGGCCGCCATATGGGGAGGTGGGAGGGAGGAGCAGCTGGGAGGCAGGGGCAGCGAATGGGCAGACAGGGGGGCGGGGCCGCAGGGGACAAAGCGGCGGGAATGGAGAGAGGCAGCGAGGGGCACAGAAGGCAAAATGGACAGCAAAAACAGAAGAAATACGGGCACAGTACAGTGGGGCAGCGGGGGTACAGAAGGCAAAATGGACAGCAAAAACAGAAGAAATACGGGCACAGTACAGTGGGGCAGCGGGGGTACAGAAGGCAAAATGGACAGCAAAAACAGAAGCAATACGGGCACGGTACAGTGGGGCAGCGGGGGCACAGAGGCAAAATGGACAGAAAAAAACAGAAGAAAAACACGGGCACCGAGGCCACAAGCGGAGGGGCGAGCTTACCAGCAGCAGCAGCGGGCGGACAGCACAGGCGGAGCTGTGTGGTGGGGAGCGACCTACCTGGCAAGGTCAAGGGTCGCTCTCCTCACCGCGCAGCGGCTGCCATATATGGGGAGGTGGGAGGGAGGAGCAGCTGGGAGGCAGGGGCAGCGAATGGGCAGTCAGGGGGTGGGGCCGCAGGGACGCAGCGGCGGGAATGGAGAGAGGCAGCGAGGGGCACAGAAGGCAAAATGGACAGCAAAAACAGAAGAAATACGGGCACAGTACAGTGGGGCAGCAGGGGCACAGAAGGCAAAATGGACAGCAAAAACAGAAGAAATACGGGCACAGTACAGTGGGGCAGCGGGGGCACAGAAGGCAAAATGGACAGCAAAAACAGAAGAAATACGGGCACAGTACAGTGGGGCAGCGGGGGCACAGAAGGCAAAATGGACAGCAAAAACAGAAGAAATACGGGCACAGTACAGTGGGGCAGCAGGGGCACAGAAGGCAAAATGGACAGCAAAAACAGAAGAAATACGGGCACAGTACAGTGGGGCACCGGGGGCACAGAAGGCAAAATGGACAGAGAAAACAGAAGAAATACGGGCACAGTACAGTGGGGCAGCGGGGGCACAGAAGGCAAAATGGACAGCAAAAACAGAAGAAATACGGGCACAGTACAGTGGGACAGTGGGGGTACAGAAGGCAAAATGGACAGCAAAAACAGAAGAAATACGGGCACAGTACAGTGGGGCAGCGGGGGTACAGAAGGCAAAATGGACAGCAAAAACAGAAGAAATACGGGCACGGTACAGTGGGGCAGCTGGGGCACAGAGGCAAAATGGACAGAAAAAAACAGAAGAAAAACACGGGCACCGAGGCCACAAGCGGAGGGGCGAGCTTACCAGCAGCAGCAGCGGGCAGACAGCACAGGCGGAGCTGTGTGGTGGGGGAGTGACCTACCTGGCAAGGTCAAGGGTCAAGGGTCCTGTCCTGTCCTGTCCTGGATGAAGCCCTCGAAGGGTACGTTGTCAAGTGCCCATGTCTCTTGGAGGGCTGTTATATCATACTTATCCCAGTTCTGGGGTGGCGTACCTTCTTCTAGCAGTTGCTTTTTGGCTCCTGCTATATTCCATATGAGAACAGATGTAAATCGTGTCTCTCAGACTTGCTAGCTGACTGCCCCCTAGTCACACTCCCTTGTGTGCATTAAGGATAGTTGGAAGCCAACTCCATTGCCTTTGGCTTATTTCTGTGTTCATGTTCTTGTCGTCGTGGTCGTTGCTCCTTGTTGATGAGTTTAGACTTCTTCCTTGGGCGTTCTGTAGCACTGAATACACCACAGTCTTTTCTGAAGTTAATTTTGATGGTTGCTTTAGATTGTGCAGAGATTTTAAAGTCAAAGGTCAGGGGTAACGTGATCTAGTATGTTTAGATAATTTTATACCCCATGCTTCAAATTGTTGTGTGAAGTTCAGGTTGAGGAGCGCTGTTTCTTCCGTTTGCCAAGTGGTGAGGGTTTGTTCCATACGTTTTGGGTCATCTGCTGGAAGGAACTCTACTGATAGAAGATTCGAGGAATCTAGATGTTTTAGCCCTAGGATTTCTGCTGCCAGTTTTAAAATGTACCCCTGTTGAAGATATCATGCCTACCTTGCGACTTGTATTCAGGTGTTAGGATTATCTGTTGTGTTGTAGACCGGGAAAGATTTGTCAAGTTGAAGTGTGAATGCTTAGTGCTTCCTAACAGGTTTGGGTCCTTGTGGGCTTTGACAGTGACCCTGTGTATTGATTGAGGCGTTGTGCCGACTGTCCTTACGTTAACTGATCCCATACCTTCTTCTTGGTAGGAGGGTGGCCAACCAGTCTGTTGATTCTCTATCCTGTCACATGTTCCTTTCCATGACTGTCCTTGAGACTCCGTCATCTGGGCACTAGTTTTTAGGTCGAGCCTAGAGCAGCGCATGCGCTGCTTGCTCGACTTTTAGTAAGGGGTTTTTAAAGTGCTACCAAGCTGGCCACCAGCTTGCTGTTACGCGCACAAGCACGTGCGATGTTCACAGCAGCTGCTGCCATCTTGCTTTCAGTGCGCGCGACGTGCACAATCCCCTCCCCTACCCCCTCCCTCCTCATCAGCTTAATTTCTGCCATCTGGCTTTCAGTGCGCGCGACGTGCACAATCCCCTCCCCTACCCCCTCCCACTCCCTCCTCGTCAGCTTAATTTCTGCCATCTGGCTTTCAGTGCGCGCGACGTCCACAATCCCCTCCCCTACCCCCTCCCTCCTCGTCAGCTTAATTTCTTCGATGTCTCTAAATCACGCTCGCACACTTACTCTCTCTTACTCACTCACTCTAAAACACTCTATCTTACTCACTCTCTTATACTCACTATTACAAACTCACACTAACTTACTAACTGCCACAAACAAACTCTCACTTACAACTGATTATAATTGTTGGTTGCCCTATTTCATAATTTAGTCAATTTTAAGGACAAAACTTATTCAATACAATGGATCATAAAATAATACACTAATCTGCATTTAAAACTACAGTTTCATAACCTCTATCATGCCACCTAATTGGGGCATTTCCCATATTTAAGGTTTTGTATTATGCGCACTATGCCTCCCAGCAACACTATGTAAACAAGCATTGGCATAGCCAATAGGTCTCGCCTTTAGGAACTTATAAGTGTTTAGCCATGCAACAGTTTATGTTGTTGCACCAATGATATTGTGCTGCATAACTAAATACTTATAAGGTCCCAAAAGCG
The DNA here is from genome assembly GCA_963921515.1 of Calotriton arnoldi. Lineage (NCBI taxonomy): Eukaryota > Metazoa > Chordata > Amphibia > Caudata > Salamandridae > Calotriton > Calotriton arnoldi. Next base: position 93,213 of record CAWUFW010016585.1, on the reverse strand, counting down.
AGACCTATTGGCTATGCCAATGCTTGTTTCTTTTGCCAATATCTTTGGCGCCGTTTGACGAATCTCTGTGAAATTTTCAAAACTAAGGGTTCACTCAGGTCAGCTCCTGTGTTGAAAGTTTCAGGGTGGTTTTTCAAGTGGGGGCCGAGAAAAAAGGGGAGTCCCAAAATGCGTTTTCCCCATGTTATTTTCCTTAGGAATTTTGAAACAGGCTACAGCCTGACCTGCTGAACGGAATTACACCAAATTTGGCAAAAGGGTAGCTCTTGGTTCAGTAAGCGCCCTTTTTTTAAATGGTGTAAATCCGTTCAGTAGTTGCTGAGAAATTCAAATAATAAAAATGTATATATCTGAGCACTGAGGAGGGTTCGCAAACCCTCCCAAGCACGAGCTTCATTCTGATTGGCTGCCAACACTCCAAACCAGAATGTGTTGGCAGCCATCTTGTGACTTGGTAACCGAGTCACAAGAAAACAGTAAAAAAAGCATAAAAAACAAGAAAAGGGGGCAGGGTAGAAACACCCTGACCCCATAGGCCTACTCAGGGGGTCCCACAAGGACCACCATAGCCCAAAAAAACCTTTTTTTAAAAAAAAAAAAAAAAATTGGCCGAATTTGCGCTGGGTGCGCAAATCCGGCCGTTTTTTTTTTTTTTTAAATGAAGCACGGGCTCCCGCGCTTCATTTTCTATAAGCCCCCGGGAGGCCGGGTCCCGGGAGCAATGCCCAATTAATTAGCCAGGGCCTGCGGGGGCCCCCACAGCCCCGGGGACCACCACCTCCCCGGGGCATTTACATTTTTGTGCAGGGGGGCCTCGCGGGCCCCCCCAGCCCCGGGGACCACCACCTCCCTGGGGCTACAATTAAAAACTCTGTGTGGGGGGCTCAAGCCCCCCCACACTGCCCCAGGGACCACCACCTCCCTGGGCCACTTATTATTGAAATACGGAGGTCCGTTGCGGACCCCTGTCCCTGGGTACCACCACCTCCCCGGGGCTGTGCAATTGTAGGGAGGGGGGCCGCACGGCCCCCCTCCTGGAGCCCTAGATGCTCCTGGGGACCACCACCCCCTAGGGCTGGCTCCTGCAATGTCCTGGGGTGCCCACCCCGGGACATTGCCGTTTGCTATGGCAGGGTGGAAGCATAGTTCCCGCCCTGCTCTAGTAAAGACTGCTTTGCTTCTTGGAAGCGAGAGCAGGAAACCTGCTCTCGCTTCCAAGAAGCAAAGCAGAATTGCTTTTGGGCAAGGGGAGCTGCATGTTAGCAACTCCCCTTCCCCAAAAGCAATGCCGGCTCCCGCAGGAGGCGGGGAGCCGGCTGGGACCGTGGGGGCATTGGGGCTCCCCGCACAGTCCCCAACTTGAGGGCCGGCCCCGAGGGGATGGGGTCCCCGTGGCCAGAATTAGCCCGGGAGGGGGGCCACTTGGCCCCTCCCCTTTATTTTATTTATTTATTTTTCTAAAAATGGAAGGCCGGCCTCAGGGATGGGGTCCCCAGGGCCATAACTGGCCTTAGGAGGGGGGCCACGCGGCCCCCCTCCCCCCAAAAAATCCAGGCTGTCCAGTCCCCGGGGGATGGGATCCCCAGGGCCAGAAGTGGCCCAGGGAAGGGAGGCCACATGGCCCCCTTCCCGTTTTTTTTTTTTTTTTTTAAATGCTCAGGCCCTGGGGGATGGGGTCCCAAGGGCCCAAATAATACTAAAATAAGGGGGGCCAAACAGCCCCCCTTCTAAAAATATATTAAAAAAAGAAAAGCCGGCATCTCGCCGGAGACCCCACTCCCTCCCAAAACCACTCGGCAAACGCACCCCCTGGTGCATTCTAAGTTGGGGGATTAAGTCCCCTTCATTCCTGAGGGTCCTTGGGGGCCAACTAGCCCACCAGGTACCTCCAGTAAGCCCCACACAGTGGGATTGCTGAGAGGTGGTCCGAGGCCACGCCCCTTTTTACACCACTCTGCAAATGCGGCTCTTGGCACACTGCTGGTGGGGCGATGAGGTCCTCTTGTATCCTGAGGACCTCAGGACACAAGTGGACTTCATCCCCCGAGCAGCAGTGCGCCAGGAGGCACGTTTGCAGAGTGGTGTATAAAGGGGCGTGGCCTCGGTCCACTCTGCAAACCAGCTGAATGGGGCTTACCGGAGGTAACAGGAGGGCTATTTGGCCCCCAGGGACCCTCAGGAGGAAAGGGGACTTCATTCCCCAACCAAGAGCGTGCCAGGAGGCGCGTTTGCAGAGTGGTGGACAAATGGGGCGTGGCCTGTGTCCACTTATCAGCAATCCCACTATCTGGGACATACTGGAGGTATCAGATAGGCTAGCTGGCCCCTAACAACCCCCAGCAGCGAAGGGGACTTTAATCCCCATCCAAGAGCGCGCCAGGGAGTGCGTTTGCAGAGTGGTGGGGAAAGGGGGCATGGCCTGCTATGACAACTTAGCAATCCCACTGTGTGGGACTTACTGGAGGTAATAGGAGGGATAGTTGGTCCCCAAGGTTGTCCTTGGGGCCAACTACCTCTCCTATTACCTCCACTAAGTCCCACACAGTGGCATTGCTAAGAGGTCTTCGGAGGCCACGCCCCCCCTTTCTCCACCACTCTGCAAACGCACCTCCTGGCACAGTACTGGTTGGGTGATGAAGTTCACTTTACTACTGAGGGACTTTGGGGGCCAAGAAGCCCTCCTGGTACCTACTGTAAGTCCTATGCAGCGGAATTCCTGAGCGCTGGTTGGAGGCCCAGCCCCCTTTCTGCACCAATCTGCAAATGCGACTACCAGTTAAAGAAGCAATTGTAATGTAATAGGTCTCGCATTTGCTAGAGTTAGAGCTATTGGCGTTGTAAATGTAAAAGATTTTTACTAATGTTTTTTGGTGTAGAGTGGATGTATGTTGTGTGTAGTGGAATTATGTGGTATGAAGTGCAGTGAAATTATGTGGATAGAAAGTATGTGGTATTTAGTGTATAGGAATTATGCAGAGTGGGATTTTGTGTTATGGAGAGTAATTATGTGGTATGATAGTCTGTGATGTGGAGTGGTAACCTCAGGTTTAGTCTTCCTTGTTTCCATAGAAGCTAAACTATAAACTCAATGAGACAAAAAAAAGAAGGAACCACTGAGGAGAACTTCTGGACCTAGTCAGAGGTATGAGCATGGCCACTGGAATTATGCGACTGTTCGGCTGCCCCGATTTTCGCACAATTATACATTTTCCGCATTAGCCACATAATCCATCATCTGCTGCCCAATCTGCAGATTTGAACAAAAAAAGCCTTGTTTCTACCTCAAATGGCTCAATTATTGCCAAAAATAAAGCGACACGTGTTAATGCATGGTGGAAGGTCCTTTACAAAGCTGGAATGTTCACCTGTTACTTATTGCTAAATGGGGGTCTTAAATTGGTACTAATGGTGCACAAACCACTCTTGCTTCTTTCTGCCCCTCTCTTGCCTCTTCCTGCACTTTCCTTGCCTCTTTCTGTACCTTTCTTCCTCTTTCTGCACCTCTCTTGCCTCTTTCTGCATATCTGTTGCTTCTTTCTGCAACTCTCTTGCCTCTTTCTACACCTCTCTTGCTTCTTTCTGCACATTTCTTCCTCTTTCTGCACCTCTCTTGCTTCTTTTGGCACTTCTCTTGCTTCTTTCTGCATTTCTCTTGCATCTTTCTGCACCTCACTCTCTTCTATCTGTACCTCACTTGCTTCTTTCTGTACTTCTCTTGCCTCTTTCTGCACCTCTCTTGCCTCTTTCTGTACCATCTCTTGCCTCTGTCTACACCTCTCTTGCTTCTTTCTGCACCTTTCTTCCTCTTCCCGCACCTCTCTTGCTTCTTTCTGAACTTCTCTTGCTTCTTTCTGCATTTCTCTTGCTTCTTCCTGCACCTGTCTTGCTTCTTTCTGCACTTCTCTTGCTTCTTTCTGTATTCCTCTTGCTTCTTTCTGCAACTCTCTTGCTTTTTTCTGCACTTCTCTTGCTTCTTTCTGTGCCTTAATTCCTCCTTCTGCACCTTGCTTCCTCTTTCTGCAATTCTCTTGCTTATTTCTGCACCCCTCTTGCTTCTTTCTGCACCTCTCTTGCTTCTTTCTGTGCCTTTCTTCATCTTTCTGCACCTCTTTTGCCTCATTCTGAACCTCTCTTGCCTCTTTCTGCACTTCTCGTGCCTCTTTCTGTGCCTTACTTCTTCTTTCTGCACCTTGCTTCCTCTTTCTGCAATTCTCTTGCTTATTTCTGCACCCCTCTTGCTTCTTTCTGCACCTCTCTTGCTTCTTTCTGTGCCTTTCTTCATCTTTCTGCACCTCTTTTGCCTCTTTCTGAACCTCTCTTGCTTCTTTCTCCTCCTCTCTTGCTTTTTTCTGTACTTCTCTTGCTTCTTTCTGCACTTCTCTTCCTCCTTTATGTGCCTCTCTTCCTCTTTCTGCACCTTTCTTCTTCCTTCTGCAATTCTCTTGCTTCTTTCTGCACCTCTCTTGTTTCTTTCTGTACCTTTCTTGCTTCTTTCTGTGCCTTTCTTCCTCTTTCTGTAATTCTGTTGCCTCTTTCTGTGCCTCTCTTGCCTCTTTCTGCACTTTCCTTGCCTCTTTCTGTACCTTTCTTCCTCTTTCTGCACCTCTCTTGCCTCTTTCTGCATATCTGTTGCTTCTTTCTGCAACTCTCCTGCCTCTTTCTGTACCTCACTTGCTTCTTTCTGCACTCCTCTTGCCTCTTTCTACACCTCTCTTACCTCTTTCTGTACCTCTTTTGCCTCTTTCTGAACCTCTCTTGCTTCTTTCTCCTCCTCACTTGCTTCTTTCTGCACCCCTCTTGCCTCATTCTGCACCCCTCTTTTCTCTTTCTGCACCTCTCTTGCCTCTTTCTGCTCCCCTGTTCCCTCATTCTGCACCTTTCCAGTCTGTTTCTGCACCTCTCTTGCCTCTTTCTGTACCTCTGTTGCTTTTTTCTGCACTTCTCTTTCTCTTTCTGCACCCTTCGTGCCTCTTTCAGCACCTCTGTTGCTTCTTTCTGCACTTCTCTTCCTTCTTTCTGCACCCCTCCTGCCTCTTTCTGTACCTCTCATGCCTCTTTGTGCACCTCTCCTACCTTTTTCTGCACCCCTCTTGCCTCGTTTTGTACCTCTGTTGGTTCTTTCTGCACTGCTCTTGCTTCTTTCTGCACCTCACTTGCCTCTTTCTGTACTTTTATTGCTTCTTTCTACACCTCTGTTGCTTCTTTCAGCAATTCTCTTGCCTCTTTCTGCACTTCTCTTCCTTCTGTCTGCACCCCTCCTGCCTCTTTCTGTACCCCTCTTGCCTCTTTCTGCACCCCTCTCCCCTCTTTCTGCACCTCTCTTGCCTCTTTCTGTACCCCTGTTCCCTCTTTCTGCACCTTTCCTACCTGTTTCTGTACCTCTCTTGCCTCTTTCTGCACCTCTGTTGCTTCCTTCTGCACTTCTCTTGCCTCTTTCTGCACCCTTTGCGCCTCTTTTAGCACCTCTGTTGCTTCTTTCTGCACTTCTCTTCCTTCTTTCTGCATCCCTCCTGCCTCTTTCTGTACCCCTCTTGCCTCTTTGTGCACCTCTCCTACCTCTTTCTGCACCCCTCTTGCCTCTTTCTGCACTTCTCTTGCTTCTTTCTACACCTCTGTTGCTTCTTTCAGCAATTCTCTTGCCTCTTTCTGCACTTCTCTTGCTTGTTTCTGCACCTCTCTTGCGTCTTTCTGCACCTCTCTTGCATCTTTCTGCACTTCACTTGCTTCTTTCTGCACCTCTCTTGCCTCTTTCAACACCTCTGTTGCTTCTTTCTGCACTTCTCTTGCCTCTTTCTGCGCCTCTGACTTAGAGGTAATTTTAATCCCCCTGCCCTATTATGTACTAGGGCCTTACAGGGGAGGTCATGCCAATCACAGGGGTACCCCAACCCATAGTGCACCCTAGTGCATGTAGGTGTTATCACTGTATTCTAAGTGTCTTTCAGCATAGCACTGGCTCTGGGCCTGGTTAGTCAGAGTCAGTTATCACCAGTACCAGTCAGCAAAAAGTTGGCGGCACAGGATGACTTTGCCACAAGGCCTCTTTCTGCCTCTCTGTTGGTTCTTTCTGCATTTCTCTTGCTTCTTTCTGCACCTTTCTTCGTCTTTCTGGACTTCTGTTGCCTCTTTCTGCATTTCTCTTGCTTCTTTCTGCACCTTTCTTCCTCTTTCTGCACATAGCCTACCTATGTAGGCATAGTTAGAAATTTGCATTTAAAAAACCTTTGAAATTCACTGAAAAATCAGACGTTTTAGGGACGTTATAGTTAGCAATTAGCATTTAAAAAACCTTAGAAATTCACTGAAAAAACCATAGGTTTCAGGGACATTATAGTTACAAATTAGCATTTAAAAAACCTTTGAAATTCGGCTGGAGGCAAGATGGCGACCGACTGATATCGCCGTGAAGATGTTCCGCTGAGCCTCCCCCATTGCGGTGCTCTGAAGGCTCTCTAATCATCTCTTTGACAGTGGGGAAATAAGAATGATTTAAACCCCCATCGAGGAAAGTGCTTCTAAAGAAAAGGGAAGGGAAGGAATGCGGACGCGGAAGAAAACACAAGACTCACCCTGGCTGCTCACCATTGCATTTCGCCTTCACCTTGAGGACGCCGAGGCAGCTCTGAGTTCATGGATGAAACCCGGCCTGCGTGAGTTTTCTCTGGCTTTACAGTGGAGGACTGTGTGGAGCAAGGCGCGATCGCTAAACAGAGCGGAGAAACCTACCGCAGTGGCAGCGGCTACATTGTGGCACTGTAATCCGTGCAAGATCAGAATCGGAGCGTGGAGCAGGCTCGGTTTTGAGACCTCGTGCTACAGTAAAGGCAATTCCTGCAAGCTCACCAAAGCAAGGATGACTGGTAAGGGGCGAGGGCAGGAAGATTCCTCCTGTCCCCTCTGAATCCAAAGCTGCGTTGGCACTTACACGGCAAAAAGAGCGGATGCCTTGAGCGCGAAAGGCAGAGGTGGTGGTGAGAAAGGTGACGGTATAAAAAGACTTTGCAAGAAAAAGACTCGACAATGTTAGGTGCCGGGCAGAAGGGCACCACTCGTACACCCAAGGATGCCGATGGCTCACAACCTTTAATCACGAGTCGCTTTGCAGCAACTAGCGAGAAAGGGAAAGAGAGCAGTTCGTTAGTTAGCGACGTAGATAGCCTGGATACAGGAGGGCTGAAATGTGCAGCAGGACAGCTGGTAGATACTTTTTCAATGGATGATACTGGTAAAGCCCTCGCCTTTTTTCCGGTATCTATGCCAGCAGAGGTCAGTCTGGAGGGTAATTCAATCAGCATGCACAATAACTCATCTATTTTGGCTAGCAATTCAACTGCTCCCAACAACATCGCAGCCACAGCTAACTCTCTTCCACTAGCGCCTCTTGGAGATCGGGTACTTATAGATTGGAATGTAAAGACGCCTGACAATCAGGATAAGTTTTATTCCCTGACAGAGGAGTCCGAAATGTCAGATGTCAGTATCTCGGTGTCTAGTGGGGAGGAAGGAAAGAAATGGTCCAGTAGTCCTAATTCTGAGGCTCAGAGAGGTAAACCCGGCACCAAAAAACTACTGAAAAAAAAAGAAGCAGAGAGCGTGTGCAAAGAAAGGACTACCCTTATGACAATGATAATACAGATGTAAAAGAGCTGACATGGGACTATAATAACACCCCTCTCACTTTAGTTCCAGGATCCTCCACCGTCTCTGCGCTTAATCAAACAAGCATTGGCAGTGGTAAAGGCGACGATCTGCAAGATGCAAGAACCGAACCTGCCCTGATAGATGTTTTACGGTCCATTAAAAGTTTCCAGGAGGAAGTCAAGACAGACAGTCGTAGATCCCGTATGGCGGCTAAAAAATTGCAAGGGGCAGTTAGAAAGGTTGGTAAAACTTGTGCAGATATTGCGGATCGAATGGCCATGGTGGAAGAAAGGACGGAACAATTGGGAAAAGATGTGGTCTTACTTCAGACTCAGCATGATGAACAAGAGGGGTTAGTAAAAGATATGATGTGGAAAATGGAGGAGCAAGAAAATCGACAGAGACGTAACAACCTCCGCTTTTTAGGAATTCCGGAAGGGGTCGAAAAGACGACCCCAGGAAATTTATGATCACTTTATTGAAAGGGGCTTTTCCTGAACTACAAGCATGGGATTTGGACAGGGAAATTCAAAGAGCCCACAGATTTCCCCTGTTTCCTGGCAAACATGCAGCCGCATCACAACACCCTCGTGCCATGCTTTTATTTTTGGAAATTTTTACTTCGGCAAAGTCTTTTTGATTTGGCCAGACCCACCAAGAAACGAACCTTTGATGGAATTACTTTTTTCACCAGACCCGATTTCGCTCACGCTACGGTGGAGCGTAGGTGGAGGCTCCGGCAGCTCTTTGAACCATTTCAGAAGTTGGGGGCCGAGGTATACCTACAGAATCCGGCCCGGCTGAAAATAATTTACAAAGGGACTACTCGCAGTTTTGTTTCGGAAATACAGGCGCAAAAATACCTAGAGGAACTCTCGGGGCACAAGAAATGTGGTTAATCATCTTAAGCACATTTGGGACAAGGCACTAAATATGGCTAGACAATGCCCGATAAGCTCTGATAATGTTTGTGCAGTATGGTGAAGGGGAAGGCAAGGGGGAGGCAGGCTATAAGACTTAGCAGCCCTTTCAACTGCCGAACCTGCTTGGGTGCTGATCATGACATAGTTTAGACTAATTGTATCTTTTTTTTCTCTCACACTTTATATTTAGCATGGTATTAATCCTGCGGTTGAGGGGGGGGTTTGCTTTGGGGGTAACGGCTACTGGAGCTTTCTTTTCCAGTTTTTGGTTATGCTTGATAGGGAGGCTTGGCGGGATCACGGGGCTTTATACGTCGGATGTCAAATCCCTGGCTCGGCCAGGTAACCTCCAGAGGTGGTGGAGGGTGGGGGGCTGGGTGGGAGAAGGGGGGTGGGGGAGGTCAGACAGGTCGCACTAAAAGGCAATTATAAAAAGAAAAATATAAAAATGAGTCAAACCAATCTAGTCTGCTACCCGAGTTTGTTCTTTGGCAAAAAGGGGAAAAAAGTAAATGAAGGTGATGATACATACAGATTCTGTAGCGGAAAAAGATGGGACTGCTAAGAATATTATCAGTGAATATCTGTGGCCTAAACGATCTTAGGAAAAGACAGGCGGTGGCAGTAGGACTTCAAACCTGGGGCACAAATATTGTTTGTTTGCAAGAAACGCATATTGAGGGGTCACAAACACATATTCTAAAATCATTAGGATATAGGTTGATCTGTGCCACGTCACAAGGGGCTAGGGTAAGAGGGGTTGCTATTTTAGCTAGGGGTAGTGGGCTTGTTTTTAGACGCTCCAAAACAGATAAATGTGGACGCTGGGCAATTACAGAGTGTCAATTTGGGAGTGAGCAAAAGATGACTTTATGTGCCATATATGGTAGCAACATCGACGAGGCATCTGTTTTTGATGAGATCTCAAATGAATTAATGCATTGGCCATTACCCTTAATGATATGCGGGGATTTTAACATCAATCTTCCAAGTAATTGGTCTTTAAAGGAGGGGTGGCACTATACCGGCCGTAAACCCAAAGTTTTTAAAGCATTAAGACAAATGTGTTGCATACATGGGCTAGTAGATGGCTGGCAGACTCTAAAATCTGATGATCCTGGGTTTACATATTTTTCCAACCCACATTTCACCCATGCAAGACTGGATTATATTTTAATGTCTAATACAATTAAAACTAAGTGCCAAATTATGAAACTTCCCCGGATCCTCTCCGATCATAATCCTCTTATTTGTTCTATGGAAATAGATAATAGAAGTGACACTCCTAGCTCATGGACGTTCGAGAAAGCCCTGCTCTTAGATGAGAACTATTGTAGCCATATTCGAGAATGGATTCCTAAATTTTTATCCGATAATGAAGCAAGTTCGTCAATCGAAATTGTCTGGGATACCCTAAAAGCAGGGATCCGAGGGGAGACCCTGCAATATTCTTTAAAAGCTAATAAAGCAGCTAGGGAAACTATGCAGGGGCTACAAGATAATTTGAAAAAAGCAGAGGAAGATCTAATAAATATTACAATGGGAAATGCCCTAGCAGGGCAGAAAGATGTAGAGAAAGTCCAGAACCAGGTGGCAATCGCTAAAGCTTTAATTACGAATATTTTTATGGAAAAAGTCATTAAAAAAGCATTCTCACAGAAGGAAATGATATATGAAATGAACGAGCAAATCGGACACCAATTAGCCGTTCGTATGAGACAACAGGCTTCATCAAATCTGATCCGCGAAATCCAGGATCCTCTGGGCGGTCGAGTAGTAGACCCCAAACTCATAAGAGAAGCTTTTGGCGGTTTTATCAAGATCTATATACTGAGCTAGGGGGTGGGGACCAGACTAGTATTGAGGACTATCTAGATCAGGTTACTAAGGAGAAATTTCAAGAAGAGGATGCAAATCTCTTAGAGGAGATACCCACAGTGGGAGAAATCATTGGTGTAATTAAAGCTTTGCCAAAAGGGAAAGCCACAGGGTTAGATTGTATCCCGTCAGAATTTTATGTCTCTTTTCTAGATCAAATTGAAAATATTTTTATAAAGCTTGTTATACATATCTTTAAAGGAGGCCAACCCCGAAATCTTGGTCTCGGGCAAAAATAGTTATTTTCCTTAAAAAGAACAAACCGCCGGAACTGATGGGCTCATATCGTCCCATTACCCTCATTAACTCAGACTCCAAAATTTATTCAAAAGTTCTGGCTAATAGAATCGCTCCCATTATCCACAAGGTGATTGCTCAGAGCCAACATGGCTTTGTTCCAGGCAGGTCCACTACCAACCACATTCAGCGAGTAATTACTTTGTTTGATGGTATGGATGTTACAGGAGACCCTATGGCGCTGATTCTGCTTGATGCGGAGAAAGCATTCGATAGGGTCTCCTGGAACTTCCTCTGGACTGCAATGTCCAGAATGGGTATCAAGGGAGGCTATATACAGGCAGTTCAAAAATTATATGAGAATCCAAGGGCCGTAGTACTGGTAAATAATATATTAACTGAAGAGTTGATTATATCACGTGGAACACGGCAGGGCTGTCCGTGCTCGCCATTACTTTTTGCAATCTATATAGACCCATTTATCCGGCGATTGGAAAAGGAGGAAGAAATTAAACCTATAATATCACAGGGGTTTGTCACCAAATCACTAGCCTATGCGGATGATATCGCTATCGTGACATCCGACCCAAATACGGCTATGACCGCTATCGAAAGGGAGGCTAAACAGTTTGGTAATGTGTCCGGCTATGCCATTAATCAGGGTAAAACTCAGATTGTTTTAAATAGGAAAATAGATTGGAGGGATCCTCGAGTTGTGGAACAGGCGATGTACTTAGGAGTCCGCATCACAGCTGATTTAGAAAATCTGGTTGAAATAAATCTGAAGCCAATAACTGATATAATGCGGAAAGATCTTCAACGTCTGGATAATTTACATCTCTCTATTATTGGAAGAGTGAACGCAATTAAAATGGTATTCTTCCCTAAAATTTTGTATATGTTTAGGGCAATTTGTTTAGAATTCTCCTCATCCTGGATTAAATCAATAGAACGGATGTTCTCTAGTTTTATCTGGGCATATTCACAACCCCGGCGGGCTTACAAGTTCCTCACTCTCCAAAAAGAGCGAGGTGGACTAGCTCTCCCAAACTTGAAGGCATATTATTGGGCTACCGTATTATTGTATAGCGAGGAGTTACTTCAGAATAATCAGGAAGGTATAGAGGGAGTAGTGTATGCACCATCTATTTTCCAATTACTACTCGGCCGGGAGAGTAGAGGATATTGGTGGAGACATTTACACGATAGTTACCACAAAAAGGTTAAATTTAAAACATTATTTAGTGGATTTAAGGTATGGAAGACTATTAGGAAAATGCTTGGTATAGGGAGATTGTCTTTCTATACGCCCTTAAAAATAACCCAGAATTACCCGAAATTTTTAATGATAGCTCTATACACAAGTGGTACGATGTAGGCATTGTACAGATAGGTTGCCTCTTTTCCGCTATTGGGATTCGGTCTTTCGAAGAATTAAAAACCAACTTCGGACTAGACTGGCGAGACTTTTTAAGTACTTACAAATTAGAGATTTTTTGTCACGGAAGGTAGGGGGAAGTGGGGGATGGAAAAATTGATCTTGTAGAAATACTTCTATCGGGCACCAAAAATACGATTGGGGGTATGTATTCACGCATTAATGCTATGTTCCCAGATGATATGGAGAAAATTGCGCAAAAATGGTTAGAGAAAGCAGCAATAACAAATGTGGAGTTTAATTATGCTTATGAAATGTCACAAACAATTTTAATGTCAACTAAACTCCAAGCCCAATTTTTTAAAACCTGTTTCTTTTTATATTATACACCGGACAAAATAGCTAAGTGGGGAACCGGTAAGAGCACATGTTGTCCTAGATGTATGCTGGTTAAGGCTGATTGTGTACATATCTTTTCCACTTGTGAAGAGTTAACATCTGTTAAACAAGAGATAGGGAAATTTCTATCCACAGTGATGAATTGCACGATAGAGTTATCTAGCGGTGTTATTTTATTAGGGGCAACAGATCCTGGAAATGCCCGAAATGAGCATGAACTTGTTTTTATAGCAATGGCCGTTTTTAGATTATGTATAGCCTCAGCTTGGTTGGATGCTAATGCCCCGACATTTCAACAATGGTTAGCTAGATTTCTCGCCATTTCAAATATCGAAATTGCTATCTATAAACGTAAGGGCAATAGGCGACGGAAAAGAGGTTTAAAAATTTGGACTCCTGTAAAAGAATGGTGTCAATCGCAAGATTGTACAGAGTGAACGGGTTTTTTTAGGGGTTTTTTCTTTTTAGGCTTAAGCTACAAGTGGATTTGGGCGCACCAATGTATGTATTAATTAATTTTGTCTTTTGATAAATGCAATTCATTCTATATTGTATGTATGCTTGTCTGACCTGGTGGGTGGGGGGAGGGTAAAAAAAATTTGTGGTTTAAAAAACTGAATAAAGATATTTAAAAAAAAAATATAAAATAAAAAACCTTTGAAATTCACTGAAAAAACCATAGGTTTCAGGGACGTTAAAGGTAGAAATTAGCATTTAAAAAACCTTTGAAATTCACTGAAAAAACCATAGGTTTTAGGGACGTTATAGTAGAAATTAGCATTTAAAAAAACCTTTGACATTCACTGAAAAAACCATAGGTTTCAGGGACGTTATAGTTAGAAACTAGCATTTAAAAAAACCTTTGAAATTCACTGAAAAAAACATAGGTTTCAGGGACGTTATAGTTAGTTGGACATTTCATTCGTAAACAAAACCAGAGAAATTCGGATGTTATAGTTAGTTGAGCTAACTATAACTCGCGCCCCGGCAATGCACTGCTGATGACGTCACATATTACATCACTCATGACATGGTCAGTGACATCACTGATGACATCTCAAATGACATCACTGATGACATCAATGATGACATCATCCACTTAATATCTGATGCACCTCCTCACACCCTAATATAACTTTTCATACACCTACTCTAAAATATAGACTACCATTCTCGAAACCATAGACACACCAATTCCAGTTAGTACATACCCACTCACTGATTCATAGATCTACACACACATCCACTCACCCATACAGTCACTCATACATGCAGTCACTCATCAATGCAGCCACTGATATATGCACTCATACACCCATACAGACACTCACACACCGCCACTCACCCATAGAGTTACTCACACACCTAGTCAGTCATGCAAAGAATCGATCACACTGCCATTTACTCACCTATACAGTTATACACACACCACCTCACTTATTCATACAGATACTAACACTCTCATCTACAATCACTCACAGAAGCACACACTCACCCATATACCCACTCTCACACTCACTCACTCACACAGTCACTTATATACTCCAACACTCACATATACTGCCTTTCACATATGGAGTTACTCACCCATACACTACTGAGACATCCACACACTCACCGAAAAAGCCATACACACACTCACTCAACCACACCATCCCTCACAGACGCAATCATGAACGCATACACCCAGGGATTCACCCACTCATACAGTCATGCAGGGAGTCACACAGCCTCTCACCCACCCACACAGACACTCAGGCACCCATACAGGTACTAAGAAAACTAATCAATAACCCATATAGACACTCATGTACCTACTCACCAACCCATGCAGCCACTTACACAGCAACTGACTGACTGATACATACATTTACACCGATTATTCACTCACCCATACATTCACTAAGACACGTTTATTCACTCACTTATACAATCAGTCATGCACCCAACAAATCATCCATACAGACATTCATACACCCACTCATTCTTCAATACACCTTGGCCTATATATATAAAACATATTTAAACTTTACAGAAACACACTGTCACTGGATGATGTTATTAGTGATGTCATTTGAGATGTCATCAGTGATGTCACTGACCATGTCATGAGTGATGTAATATGTGACATCATCAGCAGTGCATTACGGGCGCAAGTTATAGTTAGCTTAACTAACTATAACGGCCGGATTTCTCTGGTTTTGAACGAATAAAATGTCCAACTAACTATAATGTCCCTGAAACCTATGGTTTTTGCAGTGAATTTCAAAGGTTTTTTAAATGCTAATTTCTAACTATAACGTCCCTGAAACCTATGGTTTTTTCAGTTCATATATATATTCACTGAAAAACCATAGGTTTTAGGGACAGTTATAGTTAGTTGGACATTGCACTCGTACAAAACCCGTGAAATTCCCCGTTATAGTTAGTCCAGCTAACTATAACTCACGCCCCGCAATGCACTGCTGATGACGTCACATATTACATCACTCATGACATGGTCAGTGACATCACTGATGACATCACTGATGACATCTCAAATGACATCACTGATGACATCACTGATGACATCATCCAGTGACTGTGTGTTTCTGTAAAGTTTAAATATTTTTAATATATATAGGAAAAGACGTATTGAAGAATGAGTGGGTGTGTAAGTGTCTGTATGGATGATTTAGTAGGTGTGGGACTGACTGTATAAGTGAGTGATTTAACGTATCTTACTGAATGCATGGGTTAGTGACTAAACTGGGTGAATGTCTGTATCCGTCTGTCTGTTGCTTTGTAAGTGGCTGCATGTGTTTGAGAATAGCTACATGAGTGTCTATATGAGTTATTGAATGCTTGTGTGAGTATCTGTATGGGTGCCTGAGTGTTTGTGTGGGAGGGGTGTGTGCGACTCTGTGCATAGATGTGTGAGTGGGTGATTCACTGGGTGGATGGTTTCAAGAGTGCATCTGTGATAGACTGTATGGGTGGGTAAGTGTGTGTAAGAGTGTGTTAGTGAGTGAATGTATGTCCCAGTGGTACATGTGTGAGTAACTACATATGTGAAAGGCAGTATATATGTGTGTTGGAGTATATAAATAGCTATAAGCAAGAGTGACTGATTGTGATAGTGGCTGTATGGATGAGTGTGTGCTTGTATCAGTGATTGTATAAGAGCGTAAGAATGTGCTAGTATTTGTATGAGTAAGTGAGCTGGTGTGTGTATAACTGTATAGGTGAGTAAATGGTAGTGTGTTTAATTATTTGCATGACTGACTAGGTGTGTGAGTACCTCTATGGATGAGTGGCGGTGTTTGAGTGTCTATATAGGAGTATGAGTGCATATGATAGTCCTGTACTGAGTGACCGTAAATATGAGTGACTGTTCGGGTGAGTGAGTGGATGTGTGTGTGTAGACCTAAGAATCAGTGAGTGGGTATGTAGTTATTGGTGTTGGAGTGTCTATGGTTTTGCGAATGGCAGTCTGTACTTTAGAGTGGGTGTATCAAAGGTTATATTAGGGTGTGAGAAGATGCATGAAATTATCACATGGATGATGTCATCAGTGATGTCATCAGTGATGTCATTTGAGATGTCATCAGTGATGTCATCAGTGATGTCACTGACCATGTCATGAGTGATGTAATATGTGACGTCATCAGCAGTGCATTGCGGGCGTGAGTTATAGTTAGCTGGACTAACTATAACGGGGAATTTCACCGGTTTTGTACGAGTGCAATGTCCAACTAACTATAACTGTCCCTAAAACCTATGGTTTTTTCAGTGAATTTCAAAGGTTTTTTAAATGCTAATTTGTAACTATAACGTCCCTGAAACCTATGGTTTTTTCAGTGAATTTCAAAGGTTTTTAAATGCTAATTTGTAACTATAACATGTCTGAAACCTACGGTTTTTTCAGTGAATTTCAAAGGTTTTGTAAATGACAATTTTTAAATGTATTAATTGTTATATACATTTTTAAAATACTGATTTACTACATTTTTAGAAACAATTTTTTTTACATATTTTATTATTTAAATTACATTGTAATTACATTATACATTACATTACAAAAATACTTTCTCAGAATGAATTACTTTAGTTTAAATACTTTGCACATAGGCAATAGACTTTTAAGTACAGTAGTTACAGTTGTTGCAATGTGCAACACATTTTCAAACACAATGCAACATTCAGCTCAATGTGAATTTCTAGTTAAATGCAATTAGTTACTTTATGGATTACTTTTCTAACCACAGGACTGGATCCTAGATTCAGTCCTGGCACATCTCCTGTAAACAGTTGAGTAAAAGCGTTTTGGTTACAGTCGTGATTTTTAAGGAATATTATTGTACTTTAAAAGTTGACACTTAGAAACTTTTTCTCATAGAATCACCAATGTTATCCTATGGAAGGAAATTCACTTAGCAGGTAAAAACTGTTATTGTTACTTTTTCTTACTCAGTGTTGGATCCTGGATCCAGCACTGGTGCATCTCCTGTAAACAGTTGAATGAATGCGTTTAAGTCATACAGGCGATTTTTAAGGAATATTTGTAGTTTGTGAAAATCGACACTTTGAAAGTTTTCTGCTGAAAACCAGACAATGGATTCCTATGTTAGAAAATATAAGTTACTGGTAAGTACGGTTAAAATTACTTTTCAGGGTCAGTGCTGGGCTAAAAGATGCAGCACTGGGTTCTCTCCTGATAACAGGTGAGTAAATTGGAATTCGTACTTTGGTTGATTTTAGAGGAATATTATAAAGTTCCAAAACTCCACACTTAGAAGAATTTCCAAGTGAAACCAGTCAATGTTAGCCTATGAAGGAAATTCAAGTTACCGGTAAGTACGGTTAAAATTAATTTTGAGGATCAGTACTTGGCTGAAAGATGCAGCACTGAGGTCTCTCCTGATAACAGGTGAGTAAATCAGAATTCGGATTTCGGCTGATTTTAGAGGAATATTTTAAAGTTCCAAAAATCAACACTTAGAAACTTTTTCAGCAAAAAGCAGGCAATGATATCCTATGCAAGGAAATTCAAGTTACTGGTAAGTACGGCTAAAATTACTTTTGAGGATTAGTACTGGGCTGAAAGATGCAGCACTGAGGTCTCTCCTGATAACAGGTGAGTAAATCGGAATTCGTATTTCGGCTGATTTTAGAGGAATATTTGCACAATGGTGAAGGGAGGGGCGGGGCCTCAGGTGACATCTGTGCAAACGCGCCCCATTGCGCGTTTTAAGTTGGGGATTAAGTCCCCTTGAATCCTGAGGGTCCCTAGGGGCCAACTAGCCCACCAGGAACCTCCAATATGCGCCAGGGGGCTGCGTTGCAGAGACGTGTAGAGAGGCCACACCCCTTTTACACCTCTCTGCAACGCAGCTCTGTGGCGCTTTCTGGATGTACCTGTTGGGCTAGTTGGCCTCAGGGACCCTCAGGATTGAAGGGGATTTAATTCCCCATCTTAAAACGCGCCACGGGGCCTGTTTGCACACATGTCACCTGAAGCCCCGCCCCTCCCTTCACCACTGTGCAAACGCGCCCGTGGCGCGTTTTAAGTTGGGGGATTAAGTCCCCTTGAATCCTGAGGGTCCCCGGAGTCCAACTAGCCCACCATATACCTCCAAAAGCGCCACAGAGCTGCGTTGCAGAGAGGTGTAAAAAGGGCGTGGCCTCTGTACACCTCTCTGCAAGGCAGCTCCCTGGCGCATACTGGAGGTACCTGGTGGGCTAGTTGGCCCCAGGGACCCCCAGTATTCAAGGGGAATCGTTCCTCTCTGCAAACGTGCCAGGGGCGCGTTTGCAGAGTGGTGAAGGAAGGGGCGGGGCCTGCGTGCCCGATCGTTTTAATTTTTTTTTTTCTCCCCTGAAGGGGGCTGTGTGGCCCCCTTCCTTTTTCTTTTTTGGGCCCTGGGGACCCCATCCCCCAGGGCCTTACCCCTTTTAAAATTACCTTTAAAAAAAACGGGAAGGGGGCCGCGTGGCCCCCTTCCCTTGGCCTGTATTGGCCCCGGGACCCCATCCCCGGGGCATGGCCTCTATATTTTTTTTTTTGAGGGGGCAGCGTGGCCCCCTCCTCTGGCCATTTTAAGGCCCCGGGACCCCATCCCCGGGGCCGGCCTTTCCTTTTTAAAAAAATTTTTTGCTCTTTTTTGGGGAGGGGGCCACGTGGCTCCCTCCCGGGCCACTACTTGCCCCGGGGACCCCATCCCCCGGGGCTGGCCCTCTCCGTTGGGGACTGTGGGGGTCCCCAATCCCCCACAGTCCAGCCGGCTCCCCACGTCCCTTGGGAGCCGGCATTGCTATTCCACATGGGGAGCAGCTGACATGCTGCTCCCCATGTGGAAAAGCAATCGCTTTGGATATTGGAAGAGAGGCAGGTTTCCCTGCTCTCTCTTCCAATATCCAAAGCAGTTTGCTATGGCAGGATGGGAGCCGCGAGGCTCCCGTCCTGCCATAGCAAACTACAGTGTCCCGAGGGTAGGCACCCGGGACACTGCAGGAGCCGACCCTGGGGGTGGTGGTCCCCAGGGCCATCAAGGGCTCCAGAAGGGGGCCGCGCGGCCCCCCTCCCTACATCAGCACAGCCCCGGGAGGTGGTGGTCCCGGGGCTTCGGGGTCCAAAACGGACCCCCATTTTAATTTGTTAATGCCCGGGGAGGTGGCGGTCCCGGGCGTGTGGGGGCTGGAGCCCCCACACAGGTTGTTTAATTTTTTTAAAAAGCCCCGGGAGGTGGTGGTCCCGGGGCTGCGGAAGGCTCAGAGCCCTCCCGCACCATTCTTAAAGAAAGCCCCGGGGAGTGGCGGTCCCCGGGGCTTGGGGGCCCTTTGAGGCCCCCATACATAAAATAAACCCCCAGCATGCCCCCGGGACTTGGGCCACCCGGGGCAAGATACAGTCGAGCGCGGAGACCGCGCTCGATTCTCGGCAGGATTCGCGCACCCTGAGCGCATCCTGCCGATTTTTTTTTTAAAAAATGCTTTTTTGCCCAGGGGTCCTTGTGGGACCCCCTGAGCAGGCCTAGGGGTTAGGGTGTTTCTACCCTGCCCCCTTTGTGCGTTTGCACACTTGTTTCTTTTTTTTCTCGGCGGGATACGCGCACCCTAAGCGCATCCCGCCGATTTAAAAAAAAAAATCTTTTTCTGCCCAGGGGTCCTTGTGGGACCCCTGAGCAGACCTAGGGGTCAGGGTGTTTCTACCCTGCCCCCTTTGCGCTTTGCGCACTCGTTTCTGTCCCTCGGTTCTACCGAGGGACAAAATGGCTGCCAACACTTCCTGAATCGGAATGTTGACAGCCAGCTGACAGCCAATTAGCATGCAGCTCGTGATCGGGACGGTGCGCGCAGGGTGCGCTGAGGGTACGCGTATCCGACGCGCCCATAGATATATATGTACTTTTACTTTTGATTTTCTCAGGAACTACTGAACGGATTTACACCATTTAAGCAAAAGGCACCAGTCTGAACCAAGGACTACCTCTTTGCCAAATTTGGTGTAATTCCGTTCAGCAGTTCGGGCTGTAGCTGCGACTAAAGGTTCCTATGGAAAAATGAATGGGAAAACGCGTTTTGGGACCCCCCTTTTTCTCGGCCCCCGCTTCACGTATCACCCCGAGACTTTCAGGGTAGGAGCGGAGCGGAGCGCTCCAACAAGTTGGAAACTTTCACGAAGATTCGTCAACCGGCGCCAACGTTATTTCAAATAGAATGTCGCGGATTTCCTATGGATAATAGGTTGTAACTATAACTATCTACTGGCGACCGCCAGTAGATAATATATATATATATATATATATATATATATATATTCCAAACGAAACTGCTCTCACAGTAAAGACACCACACCCAACGTTGTATTTCACCTTTCTTTTTCGATAGGCAACAGCATGCTGAAACGGGCCATTCCAAACAAAGTCTTTCGCCTCCTGCCATACGCGTTTTGGAACAACTTCCCTTTTTCACTGGCTTGGCATACTGGGGAAAGGAACAGCGTGCATGATTAACACAGATTTTTATAATTCTCATTCATGCCACAGTGGGCGTGTACTTGCTCTGCATGCTGGGCATCGTAGTCCGTGTAAGTGTTCAATTTCATTAGTAGAATCCGCCTTCCCTTCTCCTCCACAATTACAATTTCCATCGGGTTGCTGCAATGGACACAGCCAGCTTGCTGCTACATTTGTGCCTCACCGAACAGGTACGTTGATCCAAGTTGTGCCTCCCAATCAAGGCACATGGACCTGCTTCTACAGCAGTGGGGTTGTCTTCGTGACCAGAGCGTGCCACATATATTCCAAACGAAACTGCTCTCACAGTAAAGACACCACACCCAACGTTGTATTTCACCTTTCTTTATTCGATAGGCAGCAGTATGCTGAAACGGGCAATTCCAAACATAGGGGTATATTCACAAGAACGTGCGATAACTACCGCAAGAGTAGCGTAACGCAACTTTCAATATCGCAGCCTTTCTCGGGAAAATAACCCTGTGTCAACGTGGAATTCACAACAAGGCGGTAGCAAGTGATAGTCTCCCTAAACCGCGGACAATGTCCGCGATACAACCACCACGATGGAGATAAAAACACAAACCACAACACCAAAAAACACGCGATGGGCCAAAGCGCGATGAGGAAACCAGCGACAAGCAGCGCCAGGCCTGCAACACGCACCTGGCAGGCGTCAAAAATCACCATAAAAGTTGAAAAAACACCCACACACAAACTGACCAACATCCAAGCACCATGGAGGCAGCCGGAGCAGGCGCAGTGGACGAGCGCAACCCCACAAGCACCCCGGACGACCAGCCTGGGACCTCGGGGACAGGGAAGGGCAAGGACAAGAAGATGAGGAAGACCAAGTTCAGTCCGCAGGCGAACAGGATCATAGTCACAGAGGTGATGGAACACCATCAACAACTCTTTGTCACCTCCAACGTGTCATTGGGCACCAAAAATGGAATATGGCGGGACATCGTCGACAAGGTGTATGACGTCGGAGAGCACAAGCGGACAATGGACGAGGTCAAGAGGCGATGGAATGACATCAAGCGGAAGACCAAGGAGAAACTCACCGCCAACCAGAAGGCAGCAACGCAAACCGGAGGAGGGGGCCCTGCACCACAGCTGGAGTTGGATGACATGGAGGAGCTGGTGTTGACAGTCATCAGTGTGGAGACTGTGGCTGGAGTTGGGGGACCGGACACTGCTCAACAGGACACAACACAACCGCAACAGGGTGAGTGACCACCAGGTACTGGGGGGATGGGGGGAGATGGCCACAATGGCACACATGCACAATCAAGCAGAGCACAGTGCACACCCACAATGACTCTGGATCATGGCCCTGATCCACAGACTGTCACAATATACAATGCCATGCTGTCTGAATGTGAACCTGTACCATGCGGCTACTTACATGCGGACACATTGTAATACACCATCTCCCCTTCACATTGCAGGGCCACATCCAACACCTCCTGCAGAGCAGTCCCAGCCACTCTTCACTGATGACGAGGAGGACAACACCAGCATCGACACCCAAACCATCCAAGACATCATTGACCTCATCCGCCACTCACCTCCAGGATCAGGGCAGCCCAGCCATATCAATGAGACCCCACCCACCACCCAAACCACCCAGCAGGAGGCACCCACAGCCCCGGCACTCTCCCAAGACCCCCTGGAACAACACATGGCCTTCCAACGCTGTGTGCTGGAGAGCCAGAGGGAGACAGCTGAGCAGGTGCGGGTGGGGTTCGAGCTCATGGCTACCAAACTGGACGCCATCCATGGATGTCTACGTCCACCCCATGGTCTCCAACCAGCCCTGACTGACATCGCTGGAGTCATGACGCGGAGAGAAGAACACATGTCCGCTCAGAGTGGCTCAAGCGATGGCAGCCGTGAGCTGGCACACATGCGGAGGCTCATGGAGGACATGGTGCGGATGGAGGCAGAAAGGATGGCAGCCACCGCTGCACACCATCGAAATGTAGCAGGGATCTACCAGGCCCTGCAGTACTTCATCATGGCATTGCTGACACAAGGCGTGTCGCTGATGAATGCGGCTGCCCCCACACCATCCACATCTCCACCCCCTGGTGTGTCAGTGCCTCCCAGTGTGGCAGGCATATCCACTCAGGCCCCTGATGGGTCACTGCCACACAGTGCGGCAGACAATCCTCCTCCGGCCGCTGATGTGTCAGTGGCACACAGTGCCGCAGCCGGTACTGCAACACCCACAGGTGGGGCAGAGCACACATCCGGGGACGAGGACGTGGATGGGATTGAGATCAGAAGGAGGCACTAGCATTAATTTCCGCCACCTTGCCTGTTTCTGCTTGGTGCCGCACATGGCCTCAAGACCTACCACTGACCCCCGATACACTCCGATGCACTCACCTTGGACAGCGACATGGACTGCCACATCCTGTTTGATGACCAATGACACGGCGGACAGACTGCGGACTGTACCCTTCCTCTTCTGCAGTACAGGTCATCCCCGGATGGACACTGGCTGGCCCTCCACGGGCCCATATTTTGTAGTGTGCTCGGCATTGCCCTGTACCGCTCCAGCTGCATGACTGCACTGGATGTGCAAAGAAACATCCAGTGACGCACTGCTGTGTAATGTCTTACGTCATTCATGTATGGATGTGTGGATGAATGTGGGGACAGTGCCTTCCCTTGCATCAAAGATGTTCATCCTGTGGGATGCCAGTCAGAGGGTGCGACATTGCATTTTGTGTACCGGGTCCCGTGAACACTACAACAGGGACACGCATCAGTCACTTCCTTGTCCGGACATGGACTGGACCACGCCCAGAGCCCATGAGTCATTGTTGCAAGCCCTGCGCTGGTCCGGCGTACGGCAGGCCAGACCACTCCGCTAACGCCCGGGGGGGGCCCTCATTGCTACCCGTCACAGCCGTACTCGCTGGTGGTGTGCAGGTCACTGGTCTAGTTGTCAGCATGTCACAGCCACTCCCTGAGGGTAGGTTTTCACACACACCACACCCATCCGGCACAGGCGTCACAGGCCATGTGACTCCGCCAACATAAGGGGCCAACGACGTCACATTCCCCTCTTCCGGTGGTGACTGCATGACGGACGCTCCACGGTTCTCACTCATATAGGGCCCATGAGTTTTTGCGCACAGGGTTAGTGGCACACTGGGCCTTGTGGACGGCACGGGCCTACCACCACGTGGCGCAGACTGGGGTTGCACAGGGTTAGTGGCACACGGGGCCTTGTGGATGGCACGGGCCTACCACCACGTGGCGCAGACTGGGGTTGCACAGGGTTAGTGGCACACGGGGCCTTGCGGATGGAACAGGCACCCTGCCACGGGACGGTGACTTTGGGTGCACTGAGTCAGTGGCACCTTAAACTGCTGATCGGGTGTGCAACCTGCGATGATGCCCCGTCCCGGCGGTCCGGACAGCTCAGGTTTTGTGTGCCCTGCTGGACCGCAGTGTAGGCCAGAGCCAGCGGGCAGTGCGGGCCTACCGCCACGTGGCGTCGCTTCCGGGATCCCAGAGAGGTGTGGTGCAGCGGCCAGGGCAGCTGACTTCGGAGCACAGGGTTCACGGTTCGATCCCTGGCTCCGGCGGCAGCTCAGCTCAGCACCATGTGACTCTGGGCAATAGCTCACTTAATTTCCACGACGGCCCCCAGCGCCTTGAGACCCGTAAGGGTGAGTAGTTCGCGCTTTACAAATACGGATTTAGAGTTGGTGGCACCCATTGGGCTGAGCGTGTGTGCAGCCTGCGATGGTGCCGGGTGCACTGGTATGTCCTATGCCATGGAGTAATCAAGACCCAGCACCAAATGTGAGACCTGGTGGCCTGCGGAGCGTGGCTGTATGATGTGGAGGGTGCCATGTCCGCGGGCCCCGGGCTTGTGGCTTGCAGCGGCACGTGGTGGGACCTCCTGTCTATGCGCCGGTGGCGGAAGGTGAGCATTGAGGCCTGGGTGTGCATGGGCGGGCATGCTCCGATGGGCGGTGGGAGGGGTTGGGGTGCCTCTGCCTGGGCGTGCATGGGCGGGCAGACAATGTTGTCTTGTGCAAGTGTGTGTACTGTGCCAGTCATGTATCTGGACTCTGTTTCAGCTGACGGCTCTGACTCAGATGTGTGACCTGGTGTCCTGCTATACATACCGGCACGTGGTTGGAGACACACCGGTGGCAGCAGGTGAGCAGTGTGGCCTGGGTGCGCAGGGGTGGCACTCTCTCTCTCTCTCCCTCTCTTCCTCTCTCTCTCTCTCTCCCTCTCTTCCTCTCTCTCTCTCTCTCCCTCTCTTCCTCTCTCTCTCCTCTTCTCTCTCTCTCTCTCACTCTCCCTCTCTTCCTCTCTCTCTCTCTCCCTCTCTTCCTCTTGCTCTCCTCTTCTCTCTCTCTCCCTCTCTTCCTCTCTCTCTCTCTCCCTCTCTTCCTCTCTCTCTCTCTCTCTTCCTCTCTCTCTCTCCCTCTCTTCCTCTCTCTCTCTCTCCCTCTCTTCCTCTCTCTCTCCTCTTCTCTCTCTCTCTCTCTCTCTCTCCCTCTCTTCCTCTCTCTCTCTCTCCCTCTCTTCCTCTCTCTCTCCTCTTCTCTCTCTCTCTCTCTCCCTCTCTTCCTCTCTCTCTCTCTCTCTCTCTCTCTCTCCCTCTCTCTCTCCTCTTCTCTCTCTCCCTCTCTTCCTCTCTATCTCTCTCCCTATCTTCCTCTCTCTCTCCTCTTCTCTCTCTCTCTCTCTCTCTCTCTCTCCTTCTCTTCCTCTATTTTGCTCTCCCTCTCTTCCTCTCTCTCCTCTTCTCTCTCTCTCCCTCTCTTCCTCTCTCTCTCGCTCTCCCTCTCTTCCTCTCTCTCTCCTTCGCTCGCTCTCTGTCCTCTGATGTGTGCAGGACACACCTTCTCATCATGTTTTTTGTCTTACAGGCTGTGACCTACGTTTTGTCCCGAGGGGAGCGGCCATGTGTCTTCATTTCATTTCGGTGTTGATTTTAATAAAGTTTCATTTGTTGCTTCGAAAGTGAATGTGTGCTTCTCGTTTCTGTGACGACACATGCATGTCACCAATTGTGATTGTGTGACATCAAGCGGAATATTTTGTACATGTTATGTGTGGCTGATGTGGCATGTCTTTGGTCGGGGGGTGCCAGGGAGTGGTGGTCCTGGGGGTGGCGGCAGTGGGTGTTGTGGCCCTCTTGGGGGTCCGGGCCGCAGGATGGGTGGCTCCATAGCATCTGTTGCCCTTCCAATGTAGCCCTGGGCTGTGCTCCCTTTTGGTTTGCAGGCTGCCGTCCGACTTTACACCAGGTCAGAGCAGGTGTAGATTTCCTGGTGCTAACGCGCCTTATCGCCTGTTTTGTGTTTTTATCGCCGATGTGGCTGGTCGTTGAGAATGTTGAGGTGTGCTGTTGTCTCGGCTTTTGGCACGGGAACGCCTACTCTGCATCTCATTAGCGATATTTGTGGGGGTCCTCTGTGGCAATGTTTTTTGCGGCTGCTATCGCGGGTAAAGTGGTGCTGTGGGCTGTTAACACCGGCTTGTGAATGGGGAAGTAAATTTATCACGACTTTGGCTGCGATAAAGTGCCGTTAATTCGGACCCACAGCGCTTCTGTTTTAGGAGCCTCTGCACCCCCCACATATCCAGTTTTTCATCGAGCCGCGCTCGACATCTCTGAAGCACTGAGCTCGGCCGCCATTTTGGGTGTGACGTTTCGTTCCTGAAGAGACGCTTCGGTGAGGAATTTCACAGCGCGCTGTGTTTTTTTTTTTTTTTCTTTCATCTTTCACTCCTTATGGCATGTTGGGCATTTGGCAGAATGCGTCTGTCCCACCAGAAAAGCCTTCTGTATACCATTATCTGCCTATGAATTCTTTCTTTTGCCCAACTATTGTTTTCCTGACCTGGCTCCTGTTAATAATACATTCTGGATGATAGTTTATGGTGCTGCATCAATGACTCAATTCCCCTGACCCTGAACAGGATACGGTGGGCCTGATTCACAGAACTAACTTACGTCAAAAACGTAAAGTTAGTACTTTTGGTATTCACAGAATACACTTACTTATTTTGGTATTCACAGAATGAACTTACTCATTTTGGTATTCACAGAAGTTAGTAGTCCTAACTTTAGGACTCCTAAATGCCTTCTGTGAATACCGAAAGTCTTAAAGTTAGGATTTTTCTCAGTTTAGGAGTAGTAAAGTTAGGACTCCTAACTTTAGGACTCCTAAATGCCTTCTGTGAATACCGAAAGTCTTAAAGTTAGGATTTTTCTCAGTTTAGACTCCTGGATGTCGGTCAATGCTAATTTGTACAGTGAACAACTGCTGGATGTACAAACAGTTGATGTAACAGTGCGAACAGAAGCTTTGCTGGTTGCAACACAATGACCATTTCTCATCTGACCCACAGGTGACCAAGAACTCACTGCAGAGGACGACACCACCAACCTGCAGAGCCAGTCCCCCACCCCGGAACAGAGACTACTGGATGAAGACTCCCTGGATTCTTTGGATGAGGAGCCCCAAGGCAGCACATCTGTTGTGGCAGGCCGCAACCAGGCCCAGGCACCCATTGTCCCCACAACCACATCTGCTGCAACCCATGACCTTCCCCAGACAGCTGTTGTCACGGCCTGTGTGGCAACCACTACCACCACCACCACCACCACAGCTGCCCGCAACACCCTCCCTGACCCAGGTGATGAGTACCCCACAACATCTACTGAGGAGGCCAGGGAGAGGATGCAGCGGAGCAATGTGGGGAGCCAACAGGCCCGTGGCAGCAGTGTAGGCGGGAGGGGCAGGGTCATGCAGAGGGGAACTGAGCCTGGGACGGAAGCCCTGTCCCACATCAACAGAGTCCTTGGGGCATACGAACAGGCCCAGGGACGAATGGGCCAGTCTGAGGAAGATTCTCGGGAGCTCCTCCTGCTGATGAGGTCCATGGACACCCGCATGGGACAAATTGTGGACCTCTTTGGGCAGCAAGTGGCAGTTCTGAGGGACAGGCCAGCGCAACATTCAACATCTCCGCCTCCCCCTGATGGGCAGCAGGATGACAGTTCGTCATCCTCCCCTGCATCCACAGAGGGGGGTGAGTCCTCAGACACCACTGCCCCTGCAGCACAGGCCCCTCCAGTCAAGCGCAAAAGGGGCCGTCCAAGGAAAGGCCAGGAGGCATCACGTGCCAAAGCACCTGCCAAAGGCAAGTCCCGGAGCCAGACATGATGGCAGACCACTGCACCACTGCATTTACCTTTTGGACTATCCTTCCCCACACTGCCATGTGAATGGCATCTGTCTGTTGGACTGGGTCTCCACATCACTGTGGTGACTACTCAATTATCTCATCTACCATGACCATCAACTCATTTCTTCAAATTCCCCCCATGTACATTTTCTCGACCCTCACATGTCACAATTGTAAATAAATATACCTTACACACATGTTGTTGTGTCTGCTCCGTCTTTAATACAGGATGTGCAACCTTCACCGTGATGTAAATGTCCCAGGGAAATGGAATGTAGGTAGGCAAGGAGAGGCTGAAGGGACCTAGGAAAAGACATTAGAACAAGAGTCACTTGTTTTGGTGTGGCATCACACACATCACACAACACTTGTCAACAAGGTACTCCAATCTTCACACATTACACAGAGCAACAGTCGCCATGGAGACATCCTGTATCTGTGTCAAACTACCCTATCCCACAAACATAGCCAACCAGCAATGAGTGAACACAAGGCTGCAGTCACCAAGCTCACATACACCATCACAGCAACTGCAACACCATCAGACCATGTGTCCCTCCTACATCGTCACTCACCTTCAAGTGAAGTAGCGGTTGATGAGCTGTTGACGCATGTCGACACCTTCCTCCTCTCCACTGTCCTCGTCACTGGACCCGGGTTGGTTTGCAGGCGGGGGCCTTGGCTGCTCATCATCATCCAGGATCAGGGGTATTGCCTTGCGAATGGCCAGGTTGTGGAGCATGCAGCATGCCACGATTATCTGACACACCTTCCTTGGCGAGTACATCAGGGCACCTCCGGTACGGTCCAGGCAGCGAAAACGTGACTTTAGGAGACCAAATGTACGCTCTATTACACGCCGTGTCCTCCCATGGGCATCATTATATCGCACATCAGCTGCTGTCAAAGGATTTTGCAGTGGGCTCAGCAACCACGGATGGTTAGGATATGCAGAGTCACCTGGGTGTGAGAAACACAGATTAACCTTGATGTTCCACAATGCCACAGGACAGCATGTCACACACACACCACGCTACTCCACTATGCATACTCACCCACAAGCCATGCACGCTCAGGAAGCAGATTGGCCATCAGCTGCGGGACGATGCTGCTGCGCATGATGTGTGAATCATGGGCTGACCTGGGATACCTGGCACACACGTGGGAGATGATCATGTCCACCCGGCACACCACTTGAACATTTACTGAGTGGTAATGCTTCCGATTTCTGTAAACTTGCTCACATGCCTGTGGTGGCACAAGCCCAACATGTGTGCAATCAATGGCACCAACAACATGGGGCATGTGTCCAAGGGCATAAAAATCTCCCTTCACAGCCACCAACTCTGGCCCCCTGGGGAATTGAATGTATCTGTCCTTGTAGTTCATCATAGCTGACAGTACATCCCTCAGCACCATGCTGAACATCGGTTGTGACATCCCACCTGCGCTTGCTACCGTGTGCTGGAATGAGCCTGTCGCAAAGATATGCAGGCACGCCATCACCTTTGAAGTCGCAGTGAAAGCTGTTGGATATGTGCGATGTGGCTGCAGGTGGGGCTCCAACATGGCACATAGGTTTTGTAGGGAAACTCTATCCAGTCTGAATTTGCGGATGATCTCTTCATTCTCCATGTCAGCCAGCACTGTGAATGGACGATGGATATTGGGCCTCCTCCTAGGTCAGATGAAAGTGCACATATGTAAATGAAACACACCATGAGATGTACAGGACATTTCACATTTCTACAGACACATTGCCAAATGTTACAGACTGCACCATCAACCAACAGAGCACTGCACAAGTCGGTACACATCAGGCACACTACTCGTACACTTGTCCCCTTACCCGCAGCAATGATCTGTGCACACCTCCTGCTCATTGGCATGCACAGTGGGATATGGCACCACATGTGTGCGCACACCTGTGAGTATTACCCCCAGCATATGTGTCAAACTACAATAGTACCCTAGCACACCGTGCTGCTGTCCATGATACACCTCCCAACACAGGTTGCACATGGCACACATCAAGTACACACTGACCACAGGCTGAGCATGGTGAACACGTGTATGCATGTGCAGTAGACAATGTGACAGTCAATGATGCCCCTAGTTCACACAATGAGACAGCATTGTGCGTTACATTGCACCTACACACATTGACCATTAGCTACATATGCTATGCAACACAAAAACGGTACAGTCTACATGCCCTTACAGATCACATGTGACATGTGCGTGTGTATGTGTCAATGCAATTTATCACATACACATATATGGCATGTGTAGGTGACATGGAGTTAAATGTCCCATTAGTAATGTTGGCCTCATGAGGGTCCTTCAATGTTGGAGACACTGGGCACTGTTCATGTTGGGCTATGGATACAGATGGATGACTCCATATGTGCAGAAAACCTGCTCCGCAAGTCCACGGACGGTCACTACAGGCACTGTATGGCACCCATATGGCGGTGCCTACCGCCTGGCCCCTGCGGACTGTCACCGCCAATTCCCCAGACATGATCGCGGTAGTCTCAGCCATATCTACATGTGTATATGGCGGTTGGAATGCACCGCTACCCAGCTCACGGTCACTACAGGCACTGTATGGCACCCATCTGGTGGTGCCTACCGCCTGGCCCCTGCGGACTGTCACAGACAATACCCCAGACACGATCGCGGTAGTCTCAGCCATGTCGACATGTATATATGGCGGTTGGCATGCACCGCTACCCAGCTCACGGTCACTACAGGCACTGTATGGCACCCATCTGGCGGTGCCTACCGCCTGGCCCCTGCGGACTGTCACCGCCAATACCCCAAACACGATCGCGGTAGTCTCAGCCATATCTACATGTGTATATGGCGGTTGGCATGCACTGCTACCCAGCTCACGGTCACTACAAGCACTGTATGGCAACCATATGGCGGTGCCTACCGCCTGGGCGGACTGTCACCGCCATGGACCATGCCCTGGCAGCCAATGGGAAGCACCCTCGCGGTAGCCTGATACAATTTTGAAAATAGCAGTAGGCGTGTTCTGCAACCGCATAGCCGGTCATTGGAAGCATTCAAAAGATGCACCACCGCGGTAGCGCGCGCCTGGCCCCTGCGGTGTGTCACCGCCATGGTCCATGCCCTTGCAGCCAATGGGACGCACACTAGCGGTTGCTTCATATGGCTTTGAAAATCGCGGTAGGCGGGCACAGCCGCCGCGGAGGCGGACATTGGATGATTTTAAAAATTGCAGACCTGGTACACCAATTGCAGCGGCGTGGGACCACTGACACAGCCCCAGGGGCCTATATATGTGTGGGAGGGTGCCCCACATTTCCACTGCTACCAGGGACTGCTGCCTGCCACCCTCCACCTGCTGCCTCCAAGGACTGCTGCCTGCCACCCTCCACCTGCTGCTGCTGCCTCCAGGGACTGCTGCCTGCCACCCTCCACCTGCTGCTGCTGCCTCCAGGGACTGCTGCCTGCCACCCTCCACCTGCTGCTGCTGCCTCCAGGGACTGCTGCCTGCCACCCTCCACCTGTTGCTGCTGCTTCCAGGGACTGCTGCCTGCCACTCTCAACCTGCTGCTGCTGCCTCCAGGGACTGCTGCCTGCCACCCCTGAACTCCACCTGCTGCCACCTGTCCACGATGATGTCGAGGACACAGAAGATCCGGGCCAGTCCCTTCACCAGCGAGGAGCTGGAGGTCCTGGTGGACGGGGTGCTTGCACAGTACCCAAGGCTCTATGGTGCCCCTAATGTCGTGGTAAGTCTACAACAGTGTGAGTGAGAGTGCAGGGGGGGCACACGTGAGGTGGAGGTGCTGCAGTATGTGTCAGTGAGTGTGGGGCTCTGACATGCACTGCCTAGCATGTTTTCTCCAGGGGGAAGGGCTGTGTAGCCTCTTTCACACGTTTCCCTGCAGGCCCATCCAGATTTAAGGGACATGTATTATCCTGTCAGCCATACAGTGAAGCAGCAACTTGGTAATGCAGGAGTCAGGCCAGTGATTGCTTGTGTGAATGGCTGTGTGGGTCCCAAATGTCCCTCTCAGTGTCAGCCCACCTGGCCTGCACAGTCGCCGCACAATCCCACAAGTACACATCACTGCATGTACAGTGTGTTCCATGTGTCTTTTGTTCACACATCTTCATCAAAGAGCCATCTCAGCCCTGTAGATTGCACACGACAAGCCTTGTGACAAGGGTGTGTGTATGAGAGTTGATGTGACTGTATGTGAGCTCCATGACACAGTGAGCCATTCACAGGGCTAGGACATTGGGGGCTGTGCAGTGTTGGACACAGTGAGTCCACCAACAACCATGTGTTGCTATCTGATCTATGTGTTGCTCTAGCTAACAGCGGGCAGTAGATGTGGGCAGACTACACATTGCTTGATGTGCTGGCATCCTGCATGTGAATGGGATGTAGAGGTACTGTGTCCACCCTCCCACCTTCATGGATTCACGTGTGGTTCTCCAATGCCGTTGTACCATGTGGCATGCATTCTTGGCTCTGTTACACATATCTGTTGATTTGGGATGAGTGAGTATCGTGCCACTGTATTGAGAGATTTTGGTAGTATACACTGTGTAACTGATGTATTACCCCTCTTGTCTCCCATGCCTGCAGCTGAAAGTCCACCAGCGTAAAGCCGTGTGGAGGGCCATTGCCTCCAGGGTGCGTGATCTGGGTGTGTCAAACCGACGGCACAGCCACTGTCATAAAAGGTGGGACGACATCTGCCGGCTGAGCAAGAACGTGGCCGAGATGACGCTGGGGCTGATCCCGCGGAGCGGCAGGTTGTCCCGACGCAGCATGACCCCACTAATGGCCCGCATCTTGGCCGTTACACAGCCTGAGTTGGATACACAATTGAAGGAGCATCAGCAGCAAGCTAGGGGTGAGTATTTGTTGATGGGTGTCTTTGGCAGGGAGTGGCTGCATGTGTCCACAGATTGGACAAACTCTGAGCTATGTGAATTTGGTAGTGTGATGCAGTGGATTGTAAGTGGCGTCTGTGCTGGGTGCATCTGACATGCATTTGTCCCACCTGTACTCACTGATGTGATCTGTGCAATGTGCATTGCCATTGCATTCAAAGCTGTGGCATTCAGGTACCTTGTGCAGTGGGGTACTGTGTGAATTCATATTGATGTTGACGGCAGTGTGCCTAATCTGAGTGTTTCAATCAATGCGTCCAATGCCTGACAGCAGATTTCAGCTGCTACAACTTCTGAGGACAATGTGCTACAGTACTTGTGCCCGTGCAAGCAACATGGTGGCTGGCATGCGCTAATGGCCATTGTGGGCTATTATGTTGTGGTCTGTGTGTGTGCGCTCCCTTACTGCTCCATCCATGTACGTAATTGACACCATGTTGTGGTGTTCATCCATGCCATCCTCAGCACCCTGTGTGGTCAGAAAGATTTTTGTGCCTGTGTCTGAAGTGGGCCACAGGCAGGATGGTGTGCTGTGTGAGTCACCGGGGTACAAAAGGGGATGATGGACGGAACATTTGAGCCAATCAAACACTCACCCCCAGTCAACTGATCTGGGTTTAATCCATCATCATTCTTTAGCTCACTCCACCACCCCAGTTCAGACATGGCCATATGCAAATCAGTCTGACCCTGTGCCTCATGGGAACAGTCCAGCCCGAACTGCCAAGCCATGTCTTCCCTGGACCGGAAACAAGCATCCTAGGACCGGTTTCTGGCATTCCAGCAGTCATCAGCCAGGCTTGCTTGAATCCAGTGGCAAAGTGAGCAAGGGACCCACGTCTGGGCATACCCCCGCCAACTTAGGGCGAACGAAGCGATACAAAAGGGGATGATGGACGGAACGTTTGAGCCAATCAAACACTCACCCCCAGTCAACTGATCTGGGTTTAATCCATCATCATTCTTTAGCTCACTCCACCACCCCAGTTCAGACATGGCCATATGCAAATCAGTCTGACCCTGTGCCTCATGGGAACAGTCCAGCCCGAACTGCCAAGCCATGTCTTCCCTGGACCGGAAACAAGCATCCTAGGACCGGTTTCTGGCATTCCAGCAGTCATCAGCCAGGCTTGCTTGAATCCAGTGGCAAAGTGAGCAAGGGACCCACGTCTGGGCATACCCCCGCCAACTTAGGGCGAACGAAGCGATACAAAAGGGGATGATGGACGGAACGCTTGAGCCAATCAAACACTCACCCCCAGTCAACTGATCTGGGTTTAATCCATCATCATTCTTTAGCTCACTCCACCACCCCAGTTCAGACATGGCCATATGCAAATCAGTCTGACCCTGTGCCTCATGGGAACAGTCCAGCCCGAACTGCCAAGCCATGTCTTCCCTGGACCGGAAACAAGCATCCTAGGACCGGTTTCTGGCATTCCAGCCGTCATCAGCCAGGCTTGCTTGAATCCAGTGGCAAAGTGAGCAAGGGACCCACGTCTGGGCATACCCCCGCCAACTTAGGGCGAACAAAGCGATACAAAAGGGGATGATGGACGGAACGTTTGAGCCAATCAAACACTCACCCCCAGTCAACTGATCTGGGTTTAATCCATCATCATTCTTTAGCTCACTCCACCACCCCAGTTCAGACATGGCCATATGCAAATCAGTCTGACCCTGTGCCTCATGGGAACAGTCCAGCCCGAACTGCCAAGCCATGTCTTCCCTGGACCGGAAACAAGCATCCTAGGACCGGTTTCTGGCATTCCAGCCGTCATCAGCCAGGCTTGCTTGAATCCAGTGGCAAAGTGAGCAAGGGACCCACGTCTGGGCATACCCCCGCCAACTTAGGGCGAACAAAGCGATACAAAAGGGGATGATGGACGGAACGTTTGAGCCAATCAAACACTCACCCCCAGTCAACTGATCTGGGTTTAATCCATCATCATTTTTTAGCTCACTCCACCACCCCAGTTCAGACATGGCCATATGCAAATCAGTCTGACCCTGTGCCTCATGGGAACAGTCCAGCCCGAACTGCCAAGCCATGTCTTCCCTGGACCGGAAACAAGTGTGAGTCACCGGGATCACTTATGGCTGGATTTGTTCTTTACATGCACTGTTGGGTTGATAATTGAGGTGGCAATGTATATTTAGTCAGGGTGATGTGCAACGTGGATAACACATCTTCTTGAATGGTGATTTACTTGCACATGTTACTTCAGTTGGTGCCACTCCACTAACACTACATCTCTCTCCCATGTAGCATCTCCCGTGTGCGTTGAGGGACAGGGGACGGACACCAGCGGTGAGGCATCCAGTGCAACAGCCGCACCGGAGCAGAGTGACACAGATGTGACCAGCGCCGAGGAGGGGGACAGGAGTCTGCTGGAGGAATCACAACCCGAGACGCAAAGCTCTACGTCATCTGATGCCAGCGGTGACGCATCCATGTTAGGGGCCACAGGGAACGGGGACTCTGCCTCCTCTTCCACCACACAGCGTCCAGTGCCCAGCCTCCCATCTACTTCCACTGGTGCTGCCCGTGTTCGCACAAGTCGAAAGGGAAGAGTGTCCTTCACCCCAGGCACTGCTGCCCCGGCCCATGTCAGCCCTGCAGCCCTCAGTGCTGAGTCAGTAGAGCTATTGTGCCAGCTGTGAGTGGGGCAGACAGCTCTCCTCAATGCCTTCCTAGACCACGATAAAAAGTTGGGCCAGGTGATAGCTTTCATGGAGGGCATACATTCGGATGTGGGTGGGCTACACCGGACTGTGCAGTCATTGTCCTCCACAGTGACGGCAGCCCGGCAACAGGCACATTCTCAGGGAGCAGCTCCTGTCCCTTTGTCCACCGTCCTGTCATTGTGCACCTCTGATGACAGTGACAATGCTCAACAGACCCCAAAGTCCAGATACAGCACACGTAGCACACAGCAGCAGCAACAGCCCAAACGGTCCAGGCCGCAGACACCATCCCCACAGAAAACTAAGACCACCCCAGAGCACAGAGATAAAAGCCCGTCAGGCGACACCAAGGGCCAGAGGGGCAAGAAACAGGCCTCAGGGTCACAGGCCTCAGAGTCATCCCCCGCCAAGGACTCTCCTGTCCCAAGGACTGCTCGCAAAGCAAAGAAGACAGTTTCCCTGCCCACTGAGGAGGTGTTACCTGCAAGGCTTACACTGGATGAGGGCCCTATGGCTGATCCACCCACAACCTCCACTCCCATCCCGAGCCCTGTGAAGCAGGCACAAGGGGGCACTGTAGGGGCTAAACATGGTAGACAGGGTTTGGAAGGGCGGAGGCAAGCCCCAGGGAAGCGCACAGCTGGATCCAGCATGTCCCCAGAGGGGGGCCCAGAGTCAGCACCAGGAGCAGGTTTGGTGGTGGGGTTACCTGTTGTGTCCACACCAGTTCACATTAGTCCCCAGACAGGGAAGCCTTTCAGGATCCCCAAGAAGTGGAAAGGCACCCCTCCACAATCTCCTGCACACACTGGGTCTCACCACAGCATCAGTCCACCTCCCCGTGCCACCACCCCACCTGGTGCAAGCAGCCCTCCAGCTTCCCAAGCCAGAGATGTCTCTTCCACAGAAGTTCCTCACACTCCCCGGGGCAGTCCTCCTACTGACCGTGACACGCAGTCACCTCCAAGTCCGACAGACAGCCACATCTGAGTGGTAGTCACCCTCACACACCTGTCTGTCCACAGCGATGTCTGTGATGCCCATTGTTATCCCCATGACTCTTTTGCTGAAAATGGCATGGTATAGTCGCACACATTCCCTGTGCAGCTTCTGATGTAACTACTCTGCACATTGTACTTACCTTGTGGTTCACTGCTGTTTGCCCCCTGCCGGTGCAGGATCTCATGTACCTCACCTGCACTTTGGACTGGCCACTGGCCTTGCTGTTCACTGCTGTTTGCCCCTTGCCTGTGCAGCTTCTCATGTACCTCACCTGGACTGTGTCATGGCCACTGGCCTTGTTGTTCACTGCTGTTTGCCCCTTGCCTGTGCAGCTTCTCATGTACCTCACCTGCACTGTGTCCTGGCCACTGGCCTTGCTGTTCACTGCTGTTTGCCCCTTGCCTATGCAGCTTCTCATGTACCTCACCTGCACTGTGTCATGGCCACTGGCCTTGTTGTTCACTGCTGTTTGCCCCTTGCCTGTGCAGCTTCTCATTTACCTCACCTGCACTGTGTCCTGGCCACTGGCCTTGTTGTTCACTGCTGTTTGCCCCTTGCCTGTGCAGGATCTCGTGTACCTCACCTGCACTTTGGACTGGCCACTGGACTTGTTGCTCACTGCTGTTTGCCCCCTGCCTGTGCAGCTTCTCATGGACTTCATCTGCACATTGTACTTGCCTTGTTGATCACTGCTGTTTGCCCCCTGCCTGTGCAGCTTCTGATGTAACTACTCTGCACATTGTACTTGCCTTGTGGTTCACTGCTGTTTGCCCCCTGCCTGTGCAGCTTCTCATGGACTTCATCTGCACATTGGACTGGCCACTGGCCTTGTTGCTCACTGCTGTTTGCCCCTTTCCTGTGCAGGATCTCATGTACCTCACCTGCACTTTGGACTGGCCACTGGCCTTGCTGTTCACTGCTGTTTGCCCCTTGCCTGTGCAGCTTCTCATGTACCTCACCTGCACTGTGTCCTGGCCACTGGCCTTGTTGCTCACTGCTGTTTGCCCCCTGCCTGTGCAGCTTCTCATGGACTTCATCTGCACATTGTACTTGCCTTGTTGATCACTGCTGTTTGCCCCCTGCCTGTGCAGCTTCTGATGTAACTACTCTGTACATTGTAGTGGCCACTGGCCCTGCAGTTGCCCACATTTGTTGTCTATCTATGCACAAGTGTGAATAAAGACAGTTGTTCCTGTTGTCAGTTCTGTCAGTGTAATTTCTCAATAAAACTGTTTCTGTGTGTGCATGGTTTACTGTGTCACATGCTCAGTATGGCACTTCAACTTGGCAATGGGTTGTCTCACGTTTCCATGTTTTTGCAGGGGTGACAGGGACTTCAATTCTTCCTGACTCTTATACTTGTGGGTGCAGTGAAGGTGGTTTTTGAAAATTTTCTTGTTGTCATCATCCTTCTTTGTCCATGTTGTCTATGGTGTAGACATGTCATGTTTGGAGGCAATGTCAGCACAGGGTGGGAGTTTATGCACAGGCTTTCATGCAGGTTGGCACGGGTCATGGTGTCTGTGTGAGCTTACTTACTGTGTGCCCAGCAGTGTATGTGTACGGTCCTCTTGTGGTGGTCAGTAATCCTGGTCCCATGCCTTACTTCCAAAGTGTGCACTTTGGTGGTGGAGAAGTGTGTGGTGTGAAGGGGGTGACTTTGTGGTGACTCTTGATGTGTGTGCACCTGCATTGTCAACTACACCCATGTGTCACCCTGGAGTTGTGTGCGTGTATGTGTACTTGTTGTGCCCTGCAATTGTGATTTGGTGCACATTGGAGTGTTGTGTCCTGCTGATGTGAGAGGGGGGATGTGTGACGTTTCCTACTTGTGCTTCTCAATCATGGAGTGTGTGAATGGGGCCTGTGTGTTGTGGTGCAGAGATGCTCTTGTCAGGTAATTGCATACCTATGTGTGTCTGTTCAGTATTTGACTTCATGGCCTTCCTCTCATCCCTGTGCCTTGACATGGGTGGCCTTGCTGTCTCCCTGAGTTGTTGAATTGAGGTGCTTGTGTTTTGGGTTGACTCACTGTGGCAGCCATGTGTGATTTGATGGGCTGTGGGTGTTCTCAGATGTCTGTTGTCTTGCATGTGATGTACACATGCTTGATAGTTGTGTCCTTGTCCTTCCCTTTGTGGGCACATCACTTTAGCTTTCATGTATGTTGTCCTCCATTGCTACTAGCATGTGGTCTGTGTATGTGGCTGTGAGGCAGGGTAGGGTGTGTCTGTGTAAGTTGGTAGGCTGTGTGTGCAGTGAATTGTTTGATCATCAATATGTGTGTGTGTGTGTACATTTTGTGCTGGGGCTCAGTGTTCGTGGCATGTGTGTGGTGTTGTTGTGGTGTGTGTGTTGGCTGGGGCCTGGCCTTCTGTGGTATGTGTTCCTGTGCAACAACTCCTGCTGTGGCTATCTCTGCAGTTGTTAGGGATGTGGGGCAGGGTGTGTATTCACCTGTGTTGTTGTTGTGCAGGAGTGGCACATGGCAGGCACATGATATGTCCCTTCAAGGAGAGGGCTAGTGTGTTGTGTTTTGAGTAGTGGTTTTGTGTTGTTTGTACAGTGCCCATGGCTGGCGCTGGCACTGGCCTCTGCGTTGTGTGCATGTTTTCCTGCACACTGACCGCGGCGGTGACGACACCGGGACATTTGTTCATGATCGCGGAACATGGGCAGCCAGGATGTGGCGAGGTGTTTTTGTGACAGGTGGGACATGTGTGGATGCAGTGATGGCTGTGTGCCTGTCCCCACAGGGGTGTCTGGTGTGGACATGCACCGTTTTCAAACCCTTGACTTGTGTATTGTGTTGCATGCACAGTTGTGTGTGTACGTACCTGCGGCGGCGCCCGCGCCGGTCAATGACTTGCAGGTGGTGTATCATATACAGCACCGGAAAGGCGTGTAGAGCTGGATCCATCGCGGTGTGGGCCGGGTGT
This sequence comes from Calotriton arnoldi, assembly GCA_963921515.1. Taxonomy (NCBI): domain Eukaryota; kingdom Metazoa; phylum Chordata; class Amphibia; order Caudata; family Salamandridae; genus Calotriton; species Calotriton arnoldi. The sequence goes on along the minus strand of CAWUFW010016585.1, from coordinate 53,945 downwards.
CTATTTTCTTGCTCCTCTGTGGTGTCTCCGCCCTCTTTGGCTATACAGTTGCTCCGCCGCGGTGTGCTGCCCTTTTTCCGGCATTGTGATTTGTTCGGCGGACGGGACGTCATTCCGCACGGCGGTGAGTGCTCATTGGCTCACACCGCCGCACTGGCGGGCGCACTTTGATGGCGGTCGGCGTCACACCGCAGCGGACGGGAAATGGGCTCTGTCTAGACATGCTAATATGGCGGACGTGAGGACCGCTACCGGTGCGCGGTAAATGGCATCTACAGCCACCGCCGGCACCGCGGTCGTGTCTCCGCCCGCCATCGTAATGGGCCCCTAAGTTAGCAGCTTACGCTGATGACATCTTATTATTTCTCTCTGAACCTCAATCCTCTGTTCCTGCTTTTTTAAAAGAAGTAGAACTTTTCTCTACTGTCTCTGGCTACAAGCTCAATCGTGATAAATGTGAAATATTGCCACTAACCAAATATACATTCAAAGATGATTTTAGTTCCTCTAATTTTGCTTGGCACACACAGCATATTAAATATTTGGGTCTACACTTCACCCCTTTAATTTCGTCAACGGTGTCTCTCTGCATGGAGAATTGCCTACAAAAAATCTCTTCTCTGACTACTAGATGGCACCCGCTATATCTCTCCTGGTGTGGTCGTTTAGATACCATTAAGATGATGTTGGCGCCTTTGGTTTTATTCACTATTTCTAATATCCCTGTTCCCATTACTTTAACTTTTTTTAAAAGAATCACTTCGATATTATCATCCTTTCTGTGGAGTAAAAAACCTCCTCGCATGTCTTTGTTACGTCTAACAAAACCCAAAGGAGAAGGAGGGGTTAATTATCCCGATTTTCCCACTTACCACAGATCTTTCCTTCTTCGCCAAGCTTCGAGATGGCTCTCTGAGTCTTCAACCGATTGTCCTATGTGGGTTATGCTTGAACGCTCTTTTCTCTCCCCTTTTTCTTTTAAGGAATTCCTCTCCTTTACTCGTAGACCTCCTTCTTTATTTACTCCTATTTCCAAATATACCTGTAAACTTCTGGGTCTCTCTTCACCTTCTTCTCCTACTGATCTAGATTCCTTTCTTAACTCTCCTTTATGGCATAACACATCTATTTTAATTGGTGGGAAACCTTTTTATTGGAAATCCTGGAGAAATAAAGGCCTCATCTGGACATCTCAACTATTTTCTCAAAATAAGATCTTGTCTTTCTCCGAGGTTAGTCAACAATTTAACTTACCTCCTTCTTTCCATCCCAAATATAATTTAATTTTGCAAGCCCTTTTAACAGCTTACACTCGAATTCAAGCACACCCAACATCTCCCCCGGTTAATAGTTTATGTTCTTTTTTACTTTCATCTCCTAAAGCATGGGTACTCACAAACTTTCTCTTGGGGGCCAAATTTACAGTGTGGTTTGTGGCCGAGGGCCGCACCGGTGGGGGTGGGGTCAGTGGGGGAGGGGGGCGGGGCTAGAGCAACAAAAAAAACTATGACCTTGAGGTTGAACACAGGCCCCTGCAGTGGACGCCTTCGTCCATTGAGCCACCAGACCCAGCATACACACATCTCTCTCTCTCTCTATCTATCTATCTCTCTCTCTCTGTCTCCCTCCCTCTCTCTATCTCTCCCTCCCTCTCTCTATCTCTTCCTCCCTCTCTCTCTCCGTCTCCCTCTCTCTATCTCTCTCTCCCTCTCTCTCTCTCCCTCTCTCCCTGTCTCCCTCTGTCTCCCTGTCTCACTCACTCTGTTTGTCTCCCTCTCTCTCTGTCTCCCTCCCTCTCTCTCTGTCTCCCTCCCTCTGTCTCCCTCCCTATCTCTCTATCTCCCTCCCTCTGTCTCCCTCCCTCTCTCTCCCTGTCTCCCTCCCTGTCTGTCGCCCTCTTCCCTCTGTCTGTCTCCCTGTCTGTCGCCCTCCTCCCTCTCTCTGTCTCCCTCTATCTGTCTCCCTCCCTCTGCCTGTCGCCCTCTTCCCTCTGTCTGTCTCCCTCTGTCTGTCGCCCTCCTCCCTCTCTCTGTCTCCCTCTGTCTGTCTCTCTCTGTCTCCCTCTCTCTGTCTCCCTCTGTCTGTCTCCCTCCATCTGTCTGTCGCCCTCCTCCCTCTGTCTGTCTCCATCTGTCTGTTGCCCTCTCTCTCCCTCTCTCTGTCTCCATCTGTTTCTGTCTCCATCTGTTTCCCTCTCCCTGTCTCCCTCCCTCTGCCTCCCTCTGTCTGTCTCCATCTGTCTGTTGCCCTCTGTCTCCCTCTCTCTGTCTCCATCTGTTTCTGTCTCCATCTGTTTCCCTCTCTCTGTCTCCCTCCCTCTGTCTCCCTCCCTCTGTCTCCCTCCTCTCTGTCTCCCTCTCTCTGTCTCCCTCCCTCTCTCTGTCTCCCTCTGTCTGTCTCCCTCTCCCTCCCTCTGTCTCCCTCTGACTCCCTCCCTGTCTCCCCCTGACTCCCTCCCTGTCTCCCTCTGCCTCCCTCTGTCTCCCTCCCTCTGTCTCCCTCTCTCTCTGTCTCCCTCTGTCTCCCTCTCTGTCTCCCTCCCTCTGTCACCCTCTGTCTCCCACCCTCCTTCTCCCTCCCTCTGTTACCTCACCTGGCTCTCACTCCCTGCTGCCCTCCGTCACCTCACCCGGCTCTCACTCCCTGCTACCCTCTGCCACCTCACCCGCTGCTCTCACTCCCTGCTGCCCTCCGTCACCTCACCCGGCTCTCACTCCCTGCTGCCCTCCGTCACCTCACCCGGCTCTCACTCCCTGCTGCCCTCCGTCACCTCACCCGGCTCTCACTCCCTGCTGCCCTCTGTCACCTCACCCGCTGCTCTCACTCCCTGCTGCCCTCCGTCACCTCACCCGGCTCTCACACCCTGCTGTCCTCTGTCACCCTGTTACATTTCATTCATTTATTATCAAAGTGTGCATGCTACTGTTATTGTATTTTGTCCTGTTTCTTTAACAGCATGCAACTTGTATATTTTCCATGTATGTTCCAAATTCCTTATGGAATTCTCTTAATAGATAGTTCCACTTGGTTGAGTCAGTTGCACCTGATCTTCAACTTTAGCGGATGCCTTTTTGCCGTGCTGGAAATTAACCTCTTATTTTGTATTCATCAGACTCAAGGAATTCTTGATTTTTAATACACCCTCTGTCACCTCACCCCGCGTGTGTCTCAGCCCGGGAGGAGACAGCTTCCCGGAAACACACACAGCCGCTCCCGAGTACATCACAGGTCTTTAAAAGACCATTCACTTGTTAATGAGGCTTTGTTGTATTTCACCTCTTCTTAGCGCCCCCGCATCTCCACTCAGTCAGAGTGGAGATGCAGGGGCGCTAAGAAGAGGTGAAATACAACAAAGCCTCATTAACAAGTGAATGGTCTTTTAAAGAATCGCCCGGCCCCCATAGAGCAGTCTCTCAGAGTCCGCGCTGCTGCAACCGGCGGTGTTTGCTGACAATCTTTTAAAAAAAAAAAAAAAAACACAGGTACGATGTCTGCAAGGTCCGCGGGCCGCCAAGGAAGGCTTGCCGGGCTGCTGGCGGCCCGCGGGCCGTACTATGAGTACCCGTGTCCTAAAGCTTCCAATATCTATATTCATATACGATCCTCGCAATCCATTAGACCAAAGACAAAAGTTGAATTGTCTTGGGAAGAGGATATTGAGATTGACTGGCCTTCTACCCTATGGAATAAGATATGGTTTAAAATTAGGAAAACGTCTAGAGCAGCAAATGTTACGCAAACATTATTCTTTATTTATAACAGGCTTTTGCTACACCCAACTGTACTACATAAACGACATGTCACAATACCTGACACCTGTTGGTCATGCTCCTCTCCACTTGCTGATTTAAAACACATGCTTTTCACTTGCCCCCACCTACACAATTTTTGGACACCTGTTTGGAATCAAATCAACTATATTTTCAATTCTCATTTTCCTTTCTCTACCACACATATTTTCCTGGGTAGCCTATCTCCTATCTGGGAGGACCATACTTCCAATACTAAGATTGTGGACTTATTATTGGCAATTGCTTTTCAACAGATCACAAAGAATTGGAAGGACTTTACAAAGTTGTCGTTCCAAGCTTGGTGGTATGCAGTTTGTTATCATCACAGATTAGATACAGCATGTGTTCATCCCATCCATTTAGCCATGAAGCGATCCATTATCTGGTCACCTGTTACACTGTTTTTTGACCATAGTGCTAAACGCTCCTTCTCATTATCTCCTGCTCAACAAGAAGTTGCTTGACTTCCATTATATTCCATATCTTAGACATTCCTATTTTATAATATGCTATTATATGTTAGTTTAAGCTATGTTGCTACAAGATTGTCATATGTGACTTGATGTTACTTATATTTATATGGATATTTGAATGCTTTCTCATTCCAACCTAGATGGGTTTATATGATACATTTAAATTTTATGTTTCCCTTTTTTCTGTTTCCCTACCCCCCATATATGGTATTGTACTGTATCACTTGTTTTCTTAATAAACTTACTTTCTGAACTTTAAAAAAGAAGAAAAGAAATCATAATGCACTGGGCAGACACGCCCACTGGGCAGAACATTTAAAGATCGGAAGTGCGAGTTACTTTTTACCGCTGCACTCCACGTAGCCATTCCTGTGAACAAGGGAAAGAGGACGCCCGAAACGCGTTGGAACTAATGGCAGATTGAACACTGACTTCTGTGTCCGTGAGGCTGTTTTGAAGTGCTGCCTTGCGAATAAAGCAATTAACACACGCCGAGTGAGGAGTCTTCAATGGGGAGCTTTTTTCGATTGGCATATGTGGTGGCCCGCTCTAGTCGCGAAGACACCCCCCTGCGGAAGTGCGGGTCCGGTGTTGTCACTTATGCAGCACCGAAGGAACGGCGTGTGAGTTCGCAAGGTGATAAACAGCAGGACTTAACAACCCCAAGTTGCACAGTACCACTTTGGTTTTAAATAGCACTAAGGAGATTGAGTGGCGATATCCACTAAGGAACATTTGAATTTCTAAGACCTCAGATACCATAATGCACTGGGCAGACACGCCCACTGGGCGGAACATTTAAAGATCGCAAGTGCGAGTTACTTTTTACCGCTGCACTCCACGTAGCCATTCCTGTGAACAAGGGCGAGAGGACGCCCGAAAAGCATTGGAACTAATGGCAGATTGAACACTGACTTCTGTGTCCGTGAGGCTGTTTTGAAGGGCTGCCTTGCGAATAAAGCAATTAACACACGCCGAGTGAGGAGTCTTAAATGGGGAGCTTTTTTCGATTGGTATATATATATATATATATATATATTATCTACTGGCGGTCGCCAGTAGATAGTTATAGTTAGGACCTATTTTCCACAGGAAATCCGCAACATTCTATTTGAAATAACTCTTGCGTCGGTTGACGAATCTTCGCGAAATTTTCAAACTTTATGGCCCGCTCCGGTCCGCTCCTACCCTGAAAGTTTCGGGGTGATTCGTCAAGCGGGGGCCGAGAAAAAAGGGGGGTCTTAAAACGTGTTTTCCCCATTCATTTTCCCATAGGAAACTTTAGCCACGGCTACAGCCCGAACTGCTGAACGGAATTACACCAAATTTGGCAAAGAGGTAGTTCTTGGTTCAGAAAGAACCCTTTTTGTTAAATGGTGTAAATCCGTTCAGCAGTTGCTGAGAAAATCAAAAGTAAAAACACATATATATCTGGGCGGAGCCTAACCACACATGTCATCGTGAGATCTGATTGGCTGTCAGCACTTCATCCTGGAATTGCTGGCAGCCATCTTGGGACCAATATAAATGATAGTACCCCATTGAAATGCATTGTAGAGAATCGAAGATTTTGAGGATTACCAAAAGGAGAACTATAAAGGGTGATAACAGACTTTAGTTACATTAGAATTCATTTGTTGATGGTACCATACTAATTTCAGGAATTGTGGTGTGTTCTAAGGTGATTTTACCCTGTGAAAAACCTTCTACTGGGATATCATGAATCATGTTTGAGAGAAAACTATTTTCACATGCTTGTCCCATACAGTTTTGGAAGGTGCTCCAGAAGCTAAACTGAGAGCATATTTTCTGTAAATTCACATTATCTTTCTCAGTCATGTGAGAATGAATTCTGACATTCTCAGTAAAACATGTACATCCAACAATGGCAGAGACTGTCAGTTGATTCCTTTGTGTTCTACTGCAGCTTCCCAGAGTGTTCTAAAGAACAACTAGAGTGCTAACAGCCTTACTTATGACAAAAGTATGGCACACCTGAAGCCATCTTGATTGGAATAAACTGGTAACACTTAAAACATTTAATTTAAAAAGGAACAAAATGAGGGGTTCATTTTGCCATAGAAATTATGGTTAGTGCTGTAGAAAGAAAAATTAGGACATGTTTTAAGTGAGATCTCAAATATCTTCCTGTTATATTTCAACAGGAGCAGCCTGTCAGTTGATGCCTTTGTGTTCTACTGCAGCTTCCCAGAGTGTTCTAAAGAACAACTAGAGTGCTAACAGCCTTACTTATGACAAAAGTATGGCACACCTGAAGCCATCTTGATTGGAATAAACTGGTAACACTTAAAACATTTAATTTAAAAAGGAACAAAATGAGGGGGTTCATTTTGCCATAGAAATTATGGTTAGTGCTGCAAAAGAAAATGTAGGGCATGTTTTAAGTGAGATCTCAAATCCTCTTCTATTTCATTAGAAAATTCTGACATGCAGACTGAAACAATCACTTTCAATACCAGCAGTAGACTTCCAGTTAACTCCTTGGTGAGCAGTAGCTTTACTACAGTGATCTAATGAACAACTAGAGTGCTAACATTCTGAATTTATGGCAAATGTTTGACACATCTGAATGCCTTCTTGATGGAATCAAAGTAAAAAACTGAAAGCATTTCCTACTGAGGAGACTGTAGTAAATGAGGAAATTAGGAAACTTCATAACAAATAAGTCTCCTAAGATGGCCACCAGAGACAAAAGAGCCCAAATGTAGCACAAATATCACCCAGAAGTAGCCCACGTATAGCCCAATGACAGAAGTGTGCAAAACACTTTTTATTTTTTGTTTTTTTGCAGTTTTATATAGTGCAGACTGGTCAGGTATTGGAGTGCTTTACATGAGCATTGGTTACATCACACAAGGACAAATTCATGTTGGTTGACCCCTACACTACCCAAACACCACTGCACTACCCTAAACCCTAAAACACTACCCCCAGCATAACCCCCTTCACTACCCAAACACAACTGCACTACCCTAAACTCAAAAACACTACCCCCAGCACGACCCCTACACTACCCAAACACCACTGCACTACCCTAAACCCTAAATCTACCCCCTACACTACACAAATACCACTGCACTACCCTAAACCCTAAAACACTAGAACCCAGCACGACCCCCTACAGTACACAAACACCACTGCACTACCCTAAACCCTAAAACACTACCCCCTACACTACACAAACACCATTGCACTACCCTAAACCCTAAAACACTACCCCCAGCATGACCCCCTACACTACACAAACACCACTGCACTACCCTAAACCCTAAAACACTACCCCAGCACGACCCCCTACACTACCCAAACACCACTGCACTACCCTAAACCCTAAAACACTACCCCCAGCACGACTCCCTACACTACCTAAACACCACTGCACTACACTAAACCCTAAATCTACCCCCAGCATGACCTCCCACACTACACAAACACCACTGCACTACCCTAAACCCTAAAACACTACCCCCAGCACGACTCCCTACACTACCCAAACACCACTGCACTACCCTAAACCTTAAATCTACCCCCAGCACGACCCCCTACACTACCCAAACACCACTGCACTACCCTAAACCATAAAACACTACCCCCAGCATGACCCCCTACACTACACAAACACCACTGCACTACCCTAAACCCTAAAACACTACCACCAGCATGACCCCCTACACTACTCAAACACCACTGCACTACCCTAAACCCTAAAACACTAACCCAGCACGACCCCCTACACTACCCATACACCACTGCACTACCCTAAAGCCTAAAACTCTACCCCCAGCACGACCCCCTACACTACTGCACTACCCTAAACCCTAAAACACTACCCCCAGCACGACCCCTACACTACCCAAACACCACTGCACTACCCTAAACCCTAAAACACTACCCCCAGCATGACCCCCTATACCACCCAAACACCACTGCACTACCCTAAACCCTAGAAAAGAAACCCCCACCCCATGCCCAATCCCCCTTACCTCTCACTCCTCGTGGTTCCTCTCTCCTCGTGGTTCCTGCTTCACGTCGTCTCTGAGGGGCGGTGCACGTCGTTGTGAGGAAACGGGACAGCCTCTGTTTCCTTACAACGACATGGATCATCTACATGTTTTCTAGAACGCATGGTCATTTACCATACATACCTTTACAACAAAATTCGTTGTAAAGGCATGCGTGGTAAATGACCATGCGTTCTAAAAAAATGTGTAGTAATGACTTCGTGATGTACAACGCATGCGTGGTAATGCATGCGTTGTAATGGTATCGCAAAGTAAAAAGTCGTTGTAACGGCTGTTTACCGATCGAAGCTGGCCCCTGTTCTTCAGTGAGACGTTTATTTGATTAATTAGGAGGAAGGAATGTGTTTTTTTACCGAAAAGTGCATTCCCGGCTGTTGTATTGTGAAAGTGTCCGCGTGGCCTGGTTTCACTTCCGGTGAGAGAGTGGAAGAGTCTGTTTGGATCTAAAGGAGTTCTGTTGTTGGACGGGGCCGGCGCGACATGTCATCAGAAAACATAGCTAATGGAAAGCGTCCTCCCTGAAGTGTGGAGCAGTGCCATGAGAGGTCAACGAGTGTGCGTCCCGCCGCAGTATGACCGTACCGCGTGACCCATGTGCCACCTCCAGGGTACGGGAGGCAGAAGCGGCATCGCAGGTCGTCTTGAAGACCGTTGTAGCACTAATTCTACATTTTGGTACTAGGGCATTTTAACTTCGTTGTTCCTGCCAGATCCTGTGTTATTCAGTGCCCTCGTTACATTTTTTGTGGGTTGTGGTGCTTGTCACTTCGCTGCCCTGCCGGTGCACACGACTGGGCACCCCACCTCGTGTGTCATCTGCAGGGCCTCTGCCCTCGGATCACTGGTTTCGGTTTCTGGAGTGGCAACATAAACAGTTGCTCCCAAAGGACTAGCCTGAACACTTAGGTGAATATCCCCTGCACCAGCATTCCACAGAAATTCTTTCCTAGCTCTCCCACGTCAACGAGGACGTCATAATAGCACGGCTCCGCTCGCGACACCGTATGATGTCATCGGAGCCATAAGAGAACCTCGTCGGCGTGCTGACGTCAGTTCCACCCATTTTTTCCGTGCCACCGAGGCAAACAGGGGACCGAGACATTTTCACATGTATACACAGTATAATAAATATATATATATATTCACTGAAAAAACCATAGGTTTCAAGCACGTTATAGTTAGAAATTAGCATTTAAAAAACCTTAGAAATTCACTGAAAAAACCATAGGTTTCAGGCACGTTATAGTTAGAAATTAGCATTTAAAAAACCTTAGAAATTCACTGAAAAAACCATAGGTTTCAGGGGCGTTATAGTTAGTTGGACCTCAGTGATGTCATTTGAGATGTCATCAGTGATGTCATGAGTGATGTCACTGACCATGTCATGAGTGATGTAATATGTGACGTCATCAGCAGTGCATTGCGGGCGCGCGAGTTATAGTTAGCTGAACTAACTATAACGGGGGAATTTCTATGGTTTTGTACGAGTGAAATGTCCAACTAACTATAACGCCCCTGAAACCTATGGTTTTTTCAGTGAATATATATATATATATAAATAACCTACTGGCGGTTGCCAGTAGGTAGTTATAGTTAGGAATAGGTAAAGCGATAAGCGTTTTTTGTTTTGCCAATATCCTTAGCACCACTTGACGAATCTTCATGAAATTGTCAAAAAACTATCCCTTTCTGGTTTAGCTACTGTGCTGAAAGTTTCGGGTGATCCATCAATCGGTGGCCAAGAAAAAAGGGGTCTCCAAAACACAGTTTTCCCATGTTATGTCTAAGGGGATTTTTCATTTTTTGAACATGACTACAGCCCGAACCGCTGAACGGTATTACTCCAAATTTGGCATAAAGCTAGATGTTGGTCCAGAAAGTGTACTTTTTGTGTTTTGGTGTAAATCCGTTCAGTAGTTTCAGAGATATTTAAGTTAAAAGAATATAGACATCTGGGGACGCGAGTCCTTGCAGTGCACTTGTGGTTCCTACTAAAATTTGATTGGCTGCCACCACTTCAACCAGGAAGTGTTGGCAGCCATCTTGGGTTGAAGTTGAGTCCCAAAAAAAAGTAAAAAATAAATGACAGGGGGCAGGATAGGAATACCCTGACCTCCCAGATATATGGTGGGTGGGGGGTCCCACAGAGAAGTATTTAGTTTTTTTTTTCATTTTGCCGTGAATTTGTCTTTGCCGGGTCTTTTTTTATGTTTATTGATTATGCGCGGGTGCCCAGGTGGCACCCCCGCATCCCATGGACTGCCACCTTCCGAGGGAAAACAATATAATGATGCAGGGGCCCACACGATCCCTCCCGCAACCCTGGGGACCACCACCTCCCAAGGGCTATGTGTAAAATTAGTGTGGGAGCGGCCGTATGGCCTCCCTCGCAGCCTCTGGGAGCACCTCCTCCCCTTGGCATTGTTTACAATTTATCTACTGTTGCTTACTTTGGCATGGCAACAATAAATCTGACGCCTCCAAACTCCAACACTTTCCCTACTATTGCTTATTTCGGAGTAGGAATAATAAATCTGACCCCTGCAAAAATACTTTTCTTGCTGTCACTCGGGTTGGAGTAAGAACAGAAAAGGTGACCCCCACCAAGGTCCAAATGTTCCCTACTTGCTTATTTTGGAGTGGTAATATTAAATCTAATCCCTCCAAAGTCCAAACATTTCCCTACTGTTGGTATGGTGGGAGAGTTACAATGTATGAGAGCTCTCCAAGTCTAGTTTTGTTTTATGTGAAGTTTTACTTAAATTTTTTAACATATATTTTTGTGATTCAATTTTAAGTTACTCTAGTAAAATACTTTTTAGTTTAATGATTATTTAACTTTTGATATTGTTTACTAGTGTTTGTCATTAAAATGAATTATTAATGTGTTTATATTATAAATTATGTTTATTCAATAGTTTTATTTATTTAAATATGTCAAATGTTTTGCATTTATTGTTGTAAAAATGTTACATATATTTTTGGTATTTTATGTTTTTTTTAATGTGACACTATTTTTAAAGTGAATATGTATTCTAGAGTTAGTCTATAGTTTAATAGTTAAAATTCTATATACTTATCTATTTTAAGAGGTTATTGGGGTTTTCTATATTTTTGTAGTCAATGTTTTTTAGTTTTGGTGATATATAAGGATTGTTCACTGTTACATAAACCCCATTCATTCGGTTTTGCGACGGGTATGCACAGGTGCTCACTGTGTCACTGGAATCAAGCTATACCAGGCTGATGAGCCCATAATAAGGACAAAGCCGGTCCTGAGTTGCTTGTTTTCTGGTTCAGGGAGGACCTGTCCTGGCAGTTCGGGCTGGACTTTTCCAATTTGAACAGGGTCAAGGCTGATTTTCATAAGGCTGGGTCCAAACTGAGGTAGCATGGTGGGTGAAAAATGATGGACTGGGATGCGGCCCGAGCGATTGCCAGTGGCTAAGATTAATTCAAGCATTTCATCCATCACCTTGTTGTTGCTGCTGCTATAAAACAACAGGTTGGTCTGTGATCGATTACATTTTTTGTTCTGTCAGTTTGTTCTTGCATCTTTTTGACATGCTTGTTGTGCAAACCAACTTAAGGAAGCGTAACTTGATTGATCTTAACCCTCACTAATTTGTGTAGCGAGCTTCATTCTAACAAAATTATAAAGGATTGATTGTGAGTCACTAAGAATAATAATACGACCGTTTAGATTCTAAAAGGAATAGATAAGTTACAAGCAGAGCTACATCTAGTAGCTGAAATAATTGACAATTGGTAAAGGATTACATAATTTCGCCCAATTAATTATCTCCATCATTAAAAAATATCTGCTTGCCCAGATAGAATCAGTGAACAGAGAAAATCTCCAGAAGAGCAGTGTAAAAAGGTCAACTCTGCAAAAAAGTCTAAATAAATTAATTAGAACGCAGTATGAAGCTTTTGGTCGCCATAGTATCCACTCAATACATCAATTGAGAATCTTAAGCATACGAAAAAAGATGCTAAGAAGGCACAATTTTGGTGTTTATAAAAAAAGGCCACTACTTCCCAAAATACTAGGGGGCTTATTCACAAGAGACCTGCACCGCCGGAGTGTCACTTATTTTGACACTTCGGTGGCGCAGCCCTCTCAATCATATCTGTGTGGCGACGCAAAGTCACCCTGCGTGGCTTTGCATGGCCTCATAGATATGAAATAAGGCAAGGCAGTGCAAAGTGCTGCCATGCCTTACTCTGCGTCAAGCAGGCGTTCCATGGGTGTTGTGGTGGGTGTTCCCAAGCAACACCTATGGATATTGACGCTACCTCCGATTTACAAAATAATGTAAGCCTGGGGTTGCGCCAAAAACGTACGCTTCCCCAGAGCAGGCGTAACAAGGAGAAATGTTTGAACTTCTCTTCATTTTTTCCTGCAGCACACATAGAACGAGGAAAACACCTCCATTGGTTGTTTTGTACAGGAAGGAGCCTGCCAACAACGCAGGCACTAGGCACCAACTTGTGTGCCGGCGCTGGCTGAAAGAACAGGAATGCACCGTATCTCGTAAATAGGGTGCATTCCTGCCCTTTCAAACTGGCATAGGGCAGCGCAGCAAAATGACTGGCGCTGGGGACCATCGGGGAGATTAATTGAGCTATTGCCCAGAGTCACATGATGATGAGCTGAGCTGCCGCCGGCAATGGAACCATGAACCTGCGTTCCGAGTCAGCAGATCTGGCCGCTGCGCCACACCCCTCCCAACTATGGTATACAATGGATGCACATTATATTCTCTTAAACAAACGTTTGTAACGCTTTTATCTTTTTATCAGTATCAACAGAAAGCTATTCCCATTTATTAAAGAAACTTAACGGAAAAATTAGCTAAGGGAATGATCTCATGTATTGTACAATAGTGGTTGCCTTAGATAAGTTTAGTGCAAGTGTGAAATTTTAAAAATGCTTATGTATTCTTAATGATCAAAAACAACTTTGCAGATTTGTTATAAATCTTCAAACAGATGGTTTGCATTTGAATAACAACTGCATGAATGGTATATCAATAGCTGCAATGATAGCTGTTGTCTCTATTGTGACTTAGGACAACAAGATCTTAAACGTGCTCTTTGTCTGCCCCAGTCGTGCTGCTTTAAGAGGTCGATTTTTACATAAAATGTTTATTTTACGTGGAATAGTCCTTGTGAGACAAGCAATGATTTTAATATGTAACGCCGAATCTATAACTGATATTGCAATGATTTATATGTTTTTAAAAGTTTTATATTTTTTTCTTGTTTTATATTGGTTGATGTTTTAAATTATATTTATATTGTACTGACTTGTTTTTTTATTGACGTTATTGCAAATTAAACTTGATACATTTGATATATATCACCCAAATATTTTTTCAGCATAAACATTGAACTCTTTTGAGACAGCTATTGCACATCTTCATTCTTACTGAGTTCTGATAATTCCCCACTGTTGTAAAGTGCCCTTTTGGATGGTCATCCCTCTACTTTTGCTGCTAGATGCTGTGGTAGTTGATTTGAAAGTGTACTGGGTCCTGCTAACCAGGCCTAGCATCAGCGCTCTTTCCCTTAAACTGTAAATGTGAATTGGTACACCCAATTGGCAAGTACTCTTGTACCCTTGTAAGGCCCTAGTATATGGTACCAGTGGTACCTAGGGCAGGGATGCAAAAGGGGTACCAGGACTGCAGCACTTACTGTGCCACCCTGAGTGACCTGAGTGAAACTGAAGTCTGCAGGTCTGTCATGTCAACCCTGCACGAGCAGCTTGCCTGCTCAAGTTCGACCATGCACACACCATGTGTGACAGGGTCACCTCAATGCACCTAATATATGTCGGTCACCACTAAGGCAGGCCTCCTACAGCCTAGGAGGAAGGGTGCATTATAATATATGTGTAGGAATATATGTGCAAGCATATATTGCCCTGTAATAGCATTCTAAACGTAATTCCATTGCAAGTGACCGGCGGTCCATCGGATAACATGGGCTGGCATATGGGCATTACCTATATGTCCAGCTCCATGATGGCCCGGCCAATTTCATTCATGTTTGGTGTCAAGCACTGTGCTTTTTAACCCCTACACGAAGATGGTGTCGAAAGTTAACCAGCTTGTACCTAAGTGGCACTTTAGACAGTGTCCATAAATTTAACCCAATGTTGTCGTGACTTGGCTGGCTTTTTGAAGGTTTTCTGTAAAGACAGAAGTCTGACCTCATGCTGGGGGGCGTGTGCCACTCCTAGAGGCCAGAGGCAAAGACCTGTGTGAGCAGGAGGTGACACTCTGCTCACACAGGATAGCTAGTGATTAGACCAGAGCGGCTGTGAGCCTCAAAGGCACCACTAGGTAAAGGAACTTGTCTCCCCACTCAAGGACAAAGCCTCCCCCTGCTCCAGGCACTGTTTTTTGTGGGGAGATAGGACAAAAGCCAGTGAGTTACATTGATATGCAAGCCAGTGAGTTACTTTAATTCTTCGATAAGTATTCCGCTGTATAGATAAACAAACAAAGAACTACATACAATTTGCCCTTTAGTCCAAGGGAGTTCTTGTGAAATCTGGAGTTTGCAGAGGGCGTCCACCTCCACAAGGCTGACCACACCTCTAGGGTGTTGCAGCTAAGGTGTGCAGTTAAGGATGGTTTCAGCCATTTTGAATTTGGCTATAAATTAGGTTCTGACTAGTTTTAGTGACATACACCCACAGGATGTCGTCACTACTGGGGCAGATTAGCCACAGGACTAGATGCCCATTGGCTACTAATCCTCACACCCACTAACACCCCCTAAATCCAGGATTTAAGGAGCACCCTAGATACTAGACCTTAGATTAAACGTGATAACAAGAAGAGACCCGTTTCCTCGACAAGAGAGGACTCCACAAAGAGAGGCGCTTAGCTCTACACCTGTGGCAGCCACCCTGAACCCGCTGGATTTTGACTCAACCCAGGCAAGAGGCCAGTTACAAAAGGAAGGTGAACCCCTCTACAAGTTCCAGATTTCACAAACACTCCATTAGGCTAGAGGAACTAGTTCCCAGAAGTCAGCAAGCACAAACCACTAAGTCTGCAAACTTGAAGTCCTGTTCCCCAAGCTGTTGGGCATGGCCACTCAAAGTCCTTGGGCAGATGGCATCTGGGAACTGTAGTTCCAACCCTCAGTGAGGCTCAGCTTTCTACAATGTTCCCCTGGTCATCTGGATAAAGATTTCCTAAACGCTCCTTCTCATTATCTCCTGCTCAACAAGAAGTTGCTTGACTTCCATTATATTCCATATCTTAGACATTCCTATTTTATAATATGCTATTATATGTTAGTTTAAGCTATGTTGCTACAAGATTGTCATATGTGACTTGATGTTACTTATATTTATATGGATATTTGAATGCTTTCTCATTCCAACCTAGATGGGTTTATATGATACATTTAAATTTTATGTTTCCCTTTTTTCTGTTTCCCTACCCCCCATATATGGTATTGTACTGTATCACTTGTTTTCTTAATAAACTTACTTTCTGAACTTAAAAAAAAAGAAGAAAAGAAATCATAATGCACTGGGCAGACACGCCCACTGGGCAGAACATTTAAAGATCGCAAGTGCGAGTTACTTTTTACCGCTGCACTCCACGTAGCCATTCCTGTGAACAAGGGAAAGAGGACGCCCAAAACGCGTTGGAACTAATGGCAGATTGAACACTGACTTCTGTGTCCGTGAGGCTGTTTTGAAGTGCTGCCTTGCGAATAAAGCAATTAACACACGCCGAGTGAGGAGTCTTCAATGGGGAGCTTTTTTCGATTGGCATATGTGGTGGCCCGCTCTGGTCGCGAAGACACCCCCCTGCGGAAGTGCGGGTCCGGTGTTGTCACTTATGCAGCACCGAAGGAACGGCGTGTGAGTTCGCAAGGTGATAAACAGCAGGACTTAACAACCCCAAGTTGCACAGTACCACTTTGGTTTTAAATAGCACTAAGGAGATTGAGTGGCGATATCCACTAAGGAACATTTGAATTTCTAAGACCTCAGATACCATAATGCACTGGGCAGACACGCCCACTGGGCGGAACATTTAAAGATCGCAAGTGCGAGTTACTTTTACCGCTGCACTCCACGTAGCCATTCCTGTGAACAAGGGCGAGAGGACGCCCGAAAAGCATTGGAACTAATGGCAGATTGAACACTGACTTCTGTGTCCGTGAGGCTGTTTTGAAGGGCTGCCTTGCGAATAAAGCAATTAACACACGCCGAGTGAGGAGTCTTAAATGGGGAGCTTTTTCGATTGGTATATATATATATATATATATATATTATCTACTGGCGGTCGCCAGTAGATAGTTATAGTTAGGACCTATTTTCCACAGGAAATCCGCAACATTCTATTTGAAATAACTCTTGCGTCGGTTGACGAATCTTCGCGAAATTTTCAAACTTTATGGCCCGCTCCGGTCCGCTCCTACCCTGAAAGTTTCGGGGTGATTCGTCAAGCGGGGGCCGAGAAAAAAGGGGGGTCTTAAAACGTGTTTTCCCCATTCATTTTCCCATAGGAAACTTTAGCCACGGCTACAGCCCGAACTGCTAAACGGAATTACACAAAATTTGGCAAAGAGGTAGTTCTTGGTTCAGAAAGAACCCTTTTTGTTAAATGGTGTAAATCCGTTCAGTAGTTGCGGAGAAATTAAAAAAATAAGAGTCAAAAAATCAATTTCCCATAGGAAACTTTATGCAAGGCTACAGCCCGAACTGCTGAACGGAATTACACCAAATTTGGCAAGAGGTAGTTCTTGGTTCAGAAAGAACCCTTTTGTTAAATGGTGTAAATCCGTTCAGCAGTTGCTGAGAAAATCAAAAGTAAAAACACATATATATCTGGGCGGAGCCTAACCACACATGTCATCGTGAGATCTGATTGGCTGTCAGCACTTCATCCTGGAATTGCTGGCAGCCATCTTGGGACCAATATAAATGATAGTACCCCATTGAAATGCATTGTAGTGAATCGAAGATTTTGAGGATTACCAAAAGGAGAACTATAAAGGGTGATAACAGACTTTAGTTACATTAGAATTCATTTGTTGATGGTACCATGCTAATTTCAGGAATTGTGGTGTGTTCTAAGGTGATTTTACCCTGTGAAAAACCTTCTGCTGGGATATCATGAATCATGTTTGAGAGAAAACTATTTTCACATGCTTGTCCCATACAGTTTTGGAAGGTGCTCCAGAAGCTAAACTGAGAGCATATTTTCTGTAAATTCACATTATCTTTCTCAGTCATGTGAGAATGAATTCTGACATTCTCAGTAAAACATGTACATCCAACAATGGCAGAGACTGTCAGTTGATTCCTTTGTGTTCTACTGCAGCTTCCCAGAGTGTTCTAAAGAACAACTAGAGTGCTAACAGCCTTACTTATGACAAAAGTATGGCACACCTGAAGCCATCTTGATTGGAATAAACTGGTAACACTTAAAACATTTAATTTAAAAAGGAACAAAATGAGGGGGTTCATTTTGCCATAGAAATTATGGTTAGTGCTGTAGAAAGAAAAATTAGGACATGTTTTAAGTGAGATCTCAAATATCTTCCTGTTATATTTCAACAGGAGCAGCCTGTCAGTTGATGCCTTTGTGTTCTACTGCAGCTTCCCAGAGTGTTCTAAAGAACAACTAGAGTGCTAACAGCCTTACTTATGACAAAAGTATGGCACACCTGAAGCCATCTTGATTGGAATAAACTGCTAACACTTAAAACATTTAATTTAAAAAGGAACAAAATGAGGGGGTTCATTTTGCCATAGAAATTATGGTTAGTGCTGCAAAAAGAAAATTTAGGGCATGTTTTAAGTGAGATCTCAAATCCTCTTCTATTTCATTAGAAAATTCTGACATGCAGACTGAAACAATCACTTTCAATACCAGCAGTAGACTTCCAGTTAACTCCTTGGTGAGCAGTAGCTTTACTACAGTGATCTAATGAACAACTAGAGTGCTAACATTCTGAATTTATGGCAAATGTGTGACACATCTGAATGCCTTCTTGATGGAATCAAAGTAAAAACTGAAAGCATTTCCTACTGAGGAGACTGTAGTAAATGAGGAAATTAGGAAACTTCATAACAAATAAGTCTCCTAAGATGGCCACCAGAGACAAAAGAGCCCAAATGTAGCACAAATATCACCCAGAAGTAGCCCACGTATAGCCCAATGACAGAAGTGTGCAAAACACTTTTTATTTTTTGTTTTTTTGCAGTTTTATATAGTGCAGACTGGTCAGGTATTGGAGTGCTTTACATGAGCATTGGTTACATCACACAAGGACAAATTCATGTTGGTTGACCCCTACACTACCCAAACACCACTGCACTACCCTAAACCCTAAAACACTACCCCCAGCATAACCCCCTTCACTACCCAAACACAACTGCACTACCCTAAACTCAAAAACACTACCCCCAGCACGACCCCCTACACTACCCAAACACCACTGCACTACCCTAAACCCTAAATCTACCCCCTACACTACACAAATACCACTGCACTACCCTAATCCCTAAAACACTAGAACCCAGCACGACCCCCTGCAGTACACAAACACCACTGCACTACCCTAAACCCTAAAACACTACCCCCTACACTACACAAACACCAGTGCACTACCCTAAACCCTAAAACACTACCCCCAGCATGACCCCCTACACTACACAAACACCACTGCACTACCCTAAACCCTAAAACACTACCCCAGCACGACCCCCTACACTACCCAAACACCACTGCACTACCCTAAACCCTAAAACACTACCCCAGCACAACTCCCTACACTACACAAACACCACTGGACTACCCTAAACCCTAAAACACTACCCCCAGCACGACTCCCTACACTACCTAAACACCACTGCACTACACTAAACCCTAAATCTACCCCCAGCATGACCTCCCACACTACACAAACACCACTGCACTACCCTAAACCCTAAAACACTACCCCCAGCATGACCCACTACACTACCCAAACACCACTGCACTACCCTAAACCCTAAAAAACTAACCCCAGCATGACCCCCTACACTACCCAAACACCACTGCACTACCCTATACCCTAAAACAGGACCCCGTACACTACCCTAAACCATAAAACACTACCCCCAGCATGACCCCCTACACTACACAAACACCACTGCACTACCCTAAACCCTAAAACACTACCACCAGCATGACCCCCTACACTACTCAAACACCACTGCACTACCCTAAACCCTAAAACACTAACCCAGCACGACCCCCTACACTACCTATACACCACTGCACTACCCTAAAGCCTAAAACTCTACCCCCAGCACGACCCCCTACACTACTGCACTACCCTAAACCCTAAAACACTACCCCCAGCACGACCCCCTACACTACCCAAACACCACTGCACTACCCTAAACCCTAAAACACTACCCCCAGCACGACCCCCTATACCACCCAAACACCACTGCACTACCCTAAACCCTAGAAAAGAAACCCCCACCCCATGCCCAATCCCCCTTACGTCTCACTCCTCGTGGTTCCTCTCTCCTCGTGGTTCCTGCTTCACGTCGTCTCTGAGGGGCGGTGCACGTCGTTGTGAGGAAACGGGACAGTATCTGTTTCCTTACAACGACATGGATCATCTACATGTTTTCTAGAACGCATGGTCATTTACCATACATACCTTTACAACAAAATTCGTTGTAAAGGCATGCGTGGTAAATGACCATGCGTTCTAAAAAAATGTGTAGTAATGACTTCGTGATGTACAACGCATGCGTGGTAATGCATGCGTTGTAATGGTATCGCAAAGTAAAAAGTCGTTGTAACGGCTGTTTACCGATCGAAGCTGGCCCCTGTTCTTCAGTGAGACATTTATTTGATTAATTAGGAGGAAGGAATGTGTTTTTTTACCGAAAAGTGCATTCCCGGCTGTTGTATTGTGAAAGTGTCCGCGTGGCCTGGTTTCACTTCCGGTGAGAGAGTGGAAGAGTCTGTTTGGATCTAAAGGAGTTCTGTTGTTGGACGGGGCCGGCGCGACATGTCATCAGAAAACATAGCTAATGGAAAGCGTCCTCCCTGAAGTGTGGAGCAGTGCCATGAGAGGTCAACGAGTGTGCGTCCCACCGCAGTATGACCGTACCGCGTGACCCATGTGCCACCTCCAGGGTACGGGAGGCAGAAGCGGCATCGCAGGTCGTCTTGAAGACCGTTGTAGCACTAATTCTACATTTTGGTACTAGGGCATTTTAACTTCGTTGTTCCTGCCAGATCCTGTGTTATTCAGTGCCCTCGTTACCTTTTTTGTGGGTTGTGGTGCTTGTCACTCGCTGCCCTGCCGGTGCACACGACTGGGCACCCCACCTCGTGTGTCATCTGCAGGGCCTCTGCCCTCGGATCACTGGTTTCGGTTTCTGGAGTGGCAACATAAACAGTTGCTCCCAAAGGACTAGCCTGAACACTTAGGTGAATATCCCCTGCACCAGCATTCCACAGAAATTCTTTCCTAGCTCTCCCACGTCAACGAGGACGTCATAATAGCACGGCTCCGCTCGCGACACCGTATGATGTCATCGGAGCCATAAGAGAATCTCGTCGGCGTGCTGACGTCAGTTCCACCCATTTTTTCCGTGCCACCGAGGCAAACAGGGGACCGAGACATTTTCACATGTATACATAGTATAATAAATATATATATATATTCACTGAAAAAACCATAGGTTTCAGGCACGTTATAGTTAGAAATTAGCATTTAAAAAACCTTAGAAATTCACTGAAAAAACCATAGGTTTCAGGCACGTTATAGTTAGAAATTAGCATTTAAAAAACCTTAGAAATTCACTGAAAAAACCATAGGTTTCAGGGGCGTTATAGTTTGTTGGACATCAGTGATGTCATTTGAGATATCATCAGTGATGTCATGAGTGATGTCACTGACCATGTCATGAGTGATGTAATATGTGACGTCATCAGCAGTGCATTGCGGGCGCGCGAGTTATAGTTAGCTGAACTAACTATAACGGGGAATTTCTATGGTTTTGTACGAGTGAAATGTCCAACTAACTATAACGCCCCTGAAACCTATGGTTTTTTCAGTGAATATATATATATATATAAATAACCTACTGGCGGTTGCCAGTAGGTAGTTATAGTTAGGAATAGGTAAAGCGATAAGCGTTTTTGTTTTGCCAATATCCTTAGCACCACTTGACGAATCTTCATGAAATTGTCAAAAAACTATCCCTTTCTGGTTTAGCTGCTGTTCTGAAAGTTTCGGGTGATCCATCAATCGGTGGCCAAGAAAAAAGGGGTCTCCAAAACACAGTTTTCCCATGTTATGTCTAAGGGGATTTTTCATTTTTTGAACATGACTACAGCCCGAACCGCTGAACGGTATTACTCCAAATTTGGCATAAAGCTAGATGTTGATCCAGAAAGTGTACTTTTTGTGTTTTGGTGTAAATCCGTTCAGTAGTTTCAGAGATATTTAAGTTAAAAGAATATAGACATCTGGGGACGCGAGTCCTTGCAGTGCACTTGTGGTTCCTACTAAAATTTGATTGGCTGCCACCACTTCAACCAGGAAGTGTTGGCAGCCATCTTGGGTTGAAGTTGAGTCCCAAAAAAAGTAAAAATAAATGACAGGGGGCAGGATAGGAATACCCTGACCTCCCAGATATATGGTGGGTGGGGGGTCCCACAGAGAAGTATTTAGTTTTTTTTTTCATTTTGCCGTGAATTTGTCTTTGCTGGGTCTTTTTTTATGTTTATTGATTATGCACGGGTGCCCAGGTGGCACCCCCGCATCCCATGGACTGCCACCTTCCGAGGGAAAACAATATAATGATGCAGGGGCCCACACGATCCCTCCCGCAGCCCTGGGGACCACCACCTCCCAAGGGCTATGTGTAAAATTAGTGTGGGAGCGGCCGTATGGCCTCCCTCGCAGCCTCTGGGAGCACCTCCTCCCCTTGGCATTGTTTACAATTTATCTACTGTTGCTTACTTTGGCATGGCAACAATAAATCTGACGCCTCCAAACTCCAACACTTTCCCTACTATTGCTTATTTCGGAGTAGGAATAATAAATCTGACCCCTGCAAAAATACTTTTCTTGCTGTCACTCGGGTTGGAGTAAGAACAGAAAAGGTGACCCCCACCAAGGTCCAAATGTTCCCTACTTGCTTATTTTGGAGTGGTAATATTAAATCTAATCCCTCCAAAGTCCAAACATTTCCCTACTGTTGGTATGGTGGGAGAGTTACAATGTATGAGAGCTCTCCAAGTCTAGTTTTGTTTTATGTGAAGTTTTACTTACATTTTTTAACATATATTTTTGTGATTCAATTTTAAGTTACTCTAGTAAAATACTTTTTAGTTTAATGATTATTTAACTTTTGATATTGTTTACTAGTGTTTGTCATTAAAATGAATTATTAATGTGTTTATATTATAAATTATGTTTATTCAATAGTTTTATTTATTTAAATATGTCAAATGTTTTGCATTTATTGTTGTAAAAATGTTACATATATTTTTGGTATTTTTTTTTTTTTTAATGTGACACTATTTTTAAAGTGAATATGTATTCTAGAGTTAGTCTATAGTTTAATAGTTAAAATTCTATATACTTATCTATTTTAAGAGGTTATTGGGGTTTTCTATATTTTTGTAGTCAATGTTTTTTAGTTTACATACAAAGTATGTAAAGTCCATATTTTTGTCCTCTATAGTTTTGGTGATATATAAGGATTGTTCACTGTTACATAAACCCCATTCATTCGGTTTTGCGACGGGTATGCACAGGTGCTCACTGTGCCACTGGAATCAAGCTATACCAGGCTGATGAGCCCATAATAAGGACAAAGCCGGTCCTGAGTTGCTTGTTTTCTGGTTCAGGGAGGACCTGTCCTGGCAGTTCGGGCTGGACTTTTCCAATTTGAACAGGGTCAAGGCTGATTTTCATAAGGCTGGGTCCAAACTGAGGTAGCATGGTGGGTGAAAAATGATGGACTGGGATGCGGCCCGAGCGATTGCCAGTGGCTAAGATTAATTCAAGCATTTCATCCATCACCTTGTTGTTGCTGCTGCTATAAAACAACAGGTTGGTCTGTGATCGATTACATTTTTTGTTCTGTCAGTTTGTTCTTGCATCTTTTTGACATGCTTCTTGTGCAAACCAACTTAAGGAAGCGTAACTTGATTGATCTTAACCCTCACTAATTTGTGTAGCGAGCTTCATTCTAACAAAATTATAAAGGATTGATTGTGAGTCACTAAGAATAATAATACGACCGTTTAGATTCTAAAAGGAATAGATAAGTTACAAGCAGAGCTACATCTAGTAGCTGAAATAATTGACAATTGGTAAAGGATTACATAATTTCGCCCAATTAATTATCTCCATCATTAAAAAATATCTGCTTGCCCAGATAGAATCAGTGAACAGAGAAAATCTCCAGAAGAGCAGTGTAAAAAGGTCAACTCTGCAAAAAAGTCTAAATAAATTAATTAGAACGCAGTATGAAGCTTTTGGTCGCCATAGTATCCACTCAATACATCAATTGAGAATCTTAAGCATACGAAAAAAGATGCTAAGAAGGCACAATTTTGGTGTTTATAAAAAAAGGCCACTACTTCCCAAAATACTAGGGGGCTTATTCACAAGAGACCTGCACCGCCGGAGTGTCACTTATTTTGACACTTCAGTGGCGCAGCCCTCTCAATCATATCTATGTGGCGACGCAAAGTCACCCTGCGTGGCTTTGCATGGCCTCATAGATATGAAATAAGGCAAGGCAGTGCAAAGTGCTGCCATGCCTTACTCTGCGTCAAGCAGGCGTTCCATGGGTGTTGTGGTGGGTGTTCCCAAGCAACACCTATGGATATTGACGCTACCTCCGATTTACAAAATAATGTAAGCCTGGGGTTGCGCCAAAACGTACGCTTCCCCAGAGCAGGCGTAACAAGGAGAAATGTTTGAACTTCTCTTCATTTTTTCCTGCAGCACACATAGAACGAGGAAAACACCTCCATTGGTTGTTTTGTACAGGAAGGAGCCTGCCAACAACGCAGGCACTAGGCACCAACTTGTGTGCCGGCGCTGGCTGAAAGAACAGGAATGCACCGTATCTCGTAAATAGGGTGCATTCCTGCCCTTTCAAACTGGCATAGGGCAGCGCAGCAAAATGACTGGCGCTGGGGACCATCGGGAGATTAATTGAGCTATTGCCCAGAGTCACATGATGATGAGCTGAGCTGCCGCCGGCAATGGAACCATGAACCTGCGTTCCGAGTCAGCAGATCTGGCCGCTGCGCCACACCCCTCCCAACTATGGTATACAATGGATGCACATTATATTCTCTTAAACAAACGTTTGTAACGCTTTTATCTTTTTATCAGTAGCAACAGAAAGCTATTCCCATTTATTAAAGAAACTTAACGGAAAAATTAGCTAAGGGAATGATCTCATGTATTGTACAATAGTGGTTGCCTTAGATAAGTTTAGTGCAAGTGTGAAATTTTAAAAATGCTTCTGTATTCTTAATGATCAAAAACAACTTTGCAGATTTGTTATAAATCTTCAAACAGATGGTTTGCATTTGAATAACAACTGCATGAATGGTATATCAATAGCTGCAATGATAGCTGTTGTCTCTATTGTGACTTAGGACAACAAGATCTTAAACGTGCTCTTTGTCTGCCCCAGTCGTGCTGCTTTAAGAGGTCGATTTTTACATAAAATGTTTATTTTACGTGGAATAGTCCTTGTGAGACAAGCAATGATTTTAATATGTAACGCCGAATCTATAACTGATATTGCAATGATTTATATGTTTTTAAAAGTTTTATATTTTTTTCTTGTTTTATATTGGTTGATGTTTTAAATTATATTTATATTGTACTGACTTGTTTTTTTATTGACGTTATTGCAAATTAAACTTGATACATTTGATATATATCACCCAAATATTTTTCAGCATAAACATTGAACTCTTTTGAGACAGCTATTGCACATCTTCATTCTTACTGAGTTCTGATAATTCCCCACTGTTGTAAAGTGCCCTTTTTGGATGGTCATCCCTCTACTTTTTGCTGCTAGATGCTGTGGTAGTTGATTTGAAAGTGTACTGGGTCCTGCTAACCAGGCCTAGCATCAGCGCTCTTTCCCTTAAACTGTAAATGTGAATTGGTACACCCAATTGGCAAGTACTTTTGTACCCTTGTAAGGCCCTAGTATATGGTACCAGTGGTACCTAGGGCAGGGATGCAAAAGGGGTACCAGGACTGCAGCACTTACTGTGCCACCCTGAGTGACCTGAGTGAAACTGAAGTCTGCAGGTCTGTCATGTCAACCCTGCATGAGCAGCTTGCCTGCTCGAGTTCGACCATGCACACACCATGTGTGACAGGGTCACCTCAATGCACCTAATATATGTCGGTCACCACTAAGGCAGGCCTCCTACAGCCTAGGAGGAAGGGTGCATTATAATATATGTGTAGGAATATATGTGCAAGCATATATTGCCCTGTAATAGCATTCTAAACGTAATTCCATTGCAAGTGACCGGCGGTCCATCGGATAACATGGGCTGGCATATGGGCATTACCTATATGTCCAGCTCCATGATGGCCCGGCCAATTTCATTCATGTTTGGTGTCAAGCACTGTGCTTTTTAACCCCCTACACGAAGATGGTGTCGAAAGTTAACCAGCTTGTACCTAAGTGGCACTTTAGACAGTGTCCATAAATTTAACCCAATGTTGTCGTGACTTGGCTGGCTTTTTTGAAGGTTTTCTGTCAAGACAGAAGTCTGACCTCATGCTGGGGGGCGTGTGCCACTCCTAGAGGCCAGAGGCAAAGACCTGTGTGAGCAGGAGGTGACACTCTGCTCACACAGGATAGCTAGTGATTAGACCAGAGCGGCTGTGAGCCTCAAAGGCACCACTAGGTAAAGGAACTTGTCTCCCCACTCAAGGACAAAGCCTCCCCCTGCCCCAGGCACTGTTTTTTGTGGGGAGATAGGACAAAAGCATTGATATGCAAGCCAGTGAGTTACTTTAATTCTTCGATAAGTATTCCGCTGTATAGATAAACAAACAAAGAACTACATACAATTTGCCCTTTAGTCCAAGGGAGTTCTTGTGAAATCTGGAGTTTGCAGAGGGCGTCCACCTCCACAAGGCTGACCACACCTCTAGGGTGTTGCAGCTAAGGTGTGCAGTTAAGGATGGTTTCAGCCATTTTGAATTTGGCTATAAATTAGGTTCTGACTAGTTTTAGTGACATACACCCACAGGATGTCGTCACTACTGGGGCAGATTAGCCACAGGACTAGATGCCCATTGGCTACTAATCCTCACACCCACTAACACCCCTAAATCCAGGATTTAAGGAGCACCCTAGATACTATACCTTAGATTAAACGTGATAACAAGAAGAGACCCGTTTCCTCGACAAGAGAGGACTCCACAAAGAGAGGCGCTTAGCTCTACACCTGTGGCAGCCACCCTGAACCCGCTGGATTTTGACTCAACCCAGGCAAGAGGCCAGTTACAAAAGGAAGGTGAACCCCTCTACAAGTTCCAGATTTCACAAACACTCCATTAGGCTAGAGGAACTAGTTCCCAGAAGTCAGCAAGCACAAACCACTAAGTCTGCAAACTTGAAGTCCTGTTCCCCAAGCTGTTGGGCATGGCCACTCAAAGTCCTTGGGCAGATGGCATCTGGGAACTGTAGTTCCAACCCTCAGTGAGGCTCAGCTTTCTACAATGTTCCCCTGGTCATCTGGATAAAGATTTCCACAACCGGAGTGCTTGCAGGTACCAAGGCTTCTTGGTGGTCAGTCCGACTACAACCTGCTTTACCCGACACTTCAATAGAAGAGATTCACCTACATGAATGACCAACCACCTCTGCGGCTCCATCATAAAGATCTTGCATTTGTTTTCACCCACTCTTGGAAGGCCTGCCAGCTCCTCTGGCCGCATATCCAGTTCAGCACCATGGATAACCAAGAGCACCTATGCACCGAGTACCACGAGCCAGGTAGATTGGATCTGCCTGGAGACTCCTGGTCCAAGGCCAACTGCTTGCTTAAGTTCTAAAGGGTTTTGCTCAACTCACCCCGCAAGTACCTTTTTGCTAAGGTAACCATTTCCAGCACCGCAAGCCTGATTGACAGCTCTGTTTGACAGCTAAAGTGCACCTCTGCAACCCGCTCCCCTGAGCCTGGTAAAATAGTGCTAGCTGTCATGAACTGGTCTAGGGACTCATGAGACCTTAACTCCAAGTGGGTTCAGTTGAACTCTCTCTCTAAGTAACCAATTGCATATATGTGTTTTTCCTGTTGACTGTAATGTTAATGTTTTCACATTGCAAAGTACTAATTTATTTAATGCTTTAAAATTGATAACTCCGGTCATACTGTATGTATTGATTTTGTTTTGGTGTCTTAAAGTATATAAAAATCCGAAGCTATTTTTATAAATTGGTGTTGGTTTTCTCTCGAGTCGTGTCAATTACTTATTGTCCATGTTGGTGATGTGAAATGCTTAAGACATGTTCCTCTAAGTAGCCTGTCTGCTCTTTGCCCCTCTGCCAGGACTAAGAGAAGGTGTACTGAGAGAGTATCCGGGTCCATCTTTGTGTATTGTACTAGTATCACATGGTAAGCAACCCCTGCCATACCACATAATACTTTCACTTTGCAAGACCTACAGAAAATTGATTTTCTTTCCGCCTACATTTTTCTATTGGAATCTTAATTAAATTTAACTTTTTTTCTCTCTTCTAGAAAGCTGAATCCTCAAATAATTTTCTAGTTTTCCCTAAATGAACGAAAACAGTTGATAATAATTTACCATGCAAAAAATTGAAAAACTAAAATGCAAATTTCAAATATTTGCGAAGATATCCCAAGAGCTATGTGGTACCTACATATTGTTGTTAGAATACTTCCTGAAACTAATATAAAATCCTAAATATAGTTTACTAACATAATATCCCCATTGGAGTTAATAATATAAAACATTAACCAACTGGGACAGTATTTTTGTGAACAATATTTAGTACACACCATTTATGTCAGACTTATTTCTGTAGAGGTTATTCTGAGATAACACCGTCCCATGGACAAGTACATTTAAAGTGAAAGTGATTGGATCCTGATTGCTCTCAGATCAACATGGGAAGTTTTAAAACTTTTAGGGTGTGATTTAGACTCTGGGGGAAGGAGTCCCATCCATCAGGTTGGCAGAGGACTTAACTTCTGCCAACCTGACGGACGGAAGCCCGTCCTAATTAGAGATGGCCATCTCTGTATGTTGAAAGGAACCACAGTCACAGAGGTTGTTTTCAAGGTAGAAAAATCTAGTAGATGGCCACAATCGGTTCTGGAGGCTGTCCACCTAACTTAAAAAAAAATCCAAGTCAAACTCCCAAAGTGTGAGTTTTAAAAACTACTAATGACCCCCACACCAGCAGAGTTTTCTCCAAGAATGTGTGGGTCATTTTTTTTCCTGTTCCTTTCAGTTAGGTTTTTCCTGGCTGTGACAGATTGGAAAAAAAAACTCCGACTGTCTCCTCTGTGAGTTTTGAGTGGGTGGTATGGTGGCTTAACTTTGACAGCCTTGACTCTATCGGAGCCAATAGAGGCTCCTATTATGAATAGCTGACGGTCTGCCATCTCTAAATGATGCGGGTGCTTCGTGACTTTGACAGAGAGAGTAACTCCGTTGCCCTGTTCATGTCAGTAAATGTAATCATTGCATCCACCACTAGTAGTTCACAACCATATATGACCAATTGTTCAGTTTCCCCCATTATTTCCTTTATCATTAGGTTAGCAGAAAACCCCCATTTGTATATAAAACATCTGAATTCTCCCAGAATACTCAGAGCTATGGCCTGAATGCTCTTGCAGGGCTTGGTTTAGGAAAAAATGATAGAAAATTCATGCTCAGCTATTTCAATAGTAGGTCTTCCAGGTCACAGGATTGCTTTTATCTACTTTTGGCCAAAAACCAAAACTATAGTCCAATCCGTGTTTATGGTCAAGTTATTTCCCTGAGAGCAGGCAAAGAGAAGATTGATCTTTCTTTAGAGACCAGGTGAAGCAAGATTGTTTTAAGCTTGGTCGACCACATACAATAAACAGCCGACCTGTGCAGTTGTGATTTTACTTAAAGGTATAAGAATTAGAAAGCAATAAGAATGCAGGATAATAGGTCCTAAAAGAAAAGAATATGGAAGGGCCAGCGTACACCCTTGTTTAAGTCAATTTTAAATAGTTGTTTTGGGAGTTAATGGGCCATTTTTCGCGATCTCAACTTGGGCTCAAGGATCTGACTGTTATAATTTCAGAATTAGAAGTACAAGAGGAGTATTCATCCGCTTCGTAGTTTATCCATAATTCCCGCCTGCTGACTAAGTCAAAGGTTGTCAGAAAGTCCTCAAAACACCAGTGGAGAGTCCCCTGATGCCTTCTAGATGTCCTGGCCACCTCCCAAAAAACCAGGGAGTGATTCATTGTAGAGTGGATAGAAATGATCTCCATCTTTAATGCGCAACCATTTCAATGTGCCAGCACTAGTTTAGGAATAACCTTTCCTGCAGCGTCTAGCAGTGAAATTATTGAGTAACAAACAGGCTTACAGCAGACCCTTTTCTTAAATATAGGTTTTATTGTTGCACCTAATTAGGTGTTCTTAATCACGCCATTAGTAATTTTCTACTCCAAAAGGGACACAATTGGGCTGCCCATCAATCTGGATTGCTACCAGGAATGGTATGAGTCTTGGCTGCATGACAGCAATGAAAAAAGACAATAATCCTTTTTAATTATTCTAGAGTTATCTATTCTATAAGCTCCTCATACAGAGTGTAGGTGAGAAGCAGATTAGAAGAGCAATGTGCCTCGTATAGCCAGAATAGATACTCAACATAACTGTTTTCTGGATTCATTCATTTTTATGAATTCGTCATATTTTGAGGTTTTGAAACCAATGGTGTTGAAAACCAAAACTTTCTTTCATCCTTTAGCTTTACATGCATTGTTGCCATTCATCCCAGGGTAAAGAATGTTTTTCCATGCAAAGGATTCTTGTAAATTCTTCTTGGTATGTTCTACAAACTTCAAAGTTTCATTTGAAGCCATTTTTCTATAGTCCCCCAAGCACATTTTTAAGTGCAATTGCTCTTTGTCAAATCAGACATACTCAGTGTATAATGCTTTTACCTCACCCCTGGAAGGAGTTAGTAGAAAATAAGCAGGCATTGAAGAGGCTTATGAGTAACAACTATGACCGCAAACACCTGAGTCCAACTGAACTTTATTTAGCTTATCCGGCTTTTTTTAAATGTAAAAAGTACAAATACACTGAATATACTAAACACCAAACTCAAGGGCATACCAATCCAAATCATACTTTGTAAGGCGAAAAATAGCTTATAGAAGAAAATTATCACTTTCACTTCACTCACTGTTGGAAATATCAATACAGTGATCAGAGTGTATCTAGAGATGAAAATACAGTCTATTGGGAAATAAACTGTGCCTTTTACAAAATGTTTTGATGCCAAGCAATCCTTTACAACTGTACTACTTAGTGGAATATGATGATTTTTAGGATTGTCATTCATTGCCTATCCCTCATTGGGGTTTTTACATGATGAAAATTCACCCTAAGTGTCAGGATAGGCATCTAACATAGTATCAGAGAGATCCCCTAAATCTCATTTCAGATCATCCCAAATACTAATAAGGCAGACAGATAAATTGTTGTAATCCTTGACAGATTATTTTTTAAATTCTGGAGGTAAAGGCTCGTTCTTTAAATCCAAGTATACGTTCAAGAAAACTTTGGCAAAACCATCTTAGACTTTATACTACTCACATTAGTTTTAACAAAATCTTCCAGAACTATTAGCCCTAGCTGGCCAGTTGTCTCCAGCTTCAGGCAGGAGATTAGAGTTGTCACAGAAATCTGTTGCTAGATCCCTTATGGTTAATCATTAGCCTTCAGATTCTCAACTTTAGGAAACAACCAAAATTCAACAGTCTGTACTCTGAACAATACAAATATTTGCATCTGACTGTGACAATAATAGTTTTGTTTAATTACAACTTACCATGTGTCACACACAGCCAACATTATTCATTTCAAAGAACTAAAATTGCCTTGCACTGTATTGTATTAGATTAGTATAGCTACCCCTATGTGGCAAGTTCAAGTGCTTGTCCAGGCAGGTAGCGCCCTACACCATGTATGTGGGTAGTTCATGTATTTCCATTTGTGTGTGATGATCACCGACGTGCAGTTATCGTGTTATGGAACGCAGCACTTACCAGTGTGATGGATGATGAACTGTGTATGATAGACACACATTTTAAAAATATGTGCTTATCAGCACAATCAATTAGCTCTGTAGGTTCCTTTTGATTCTATCTGTTATGCTGGCTGAGGCAAATGTTCATCCACACTGTGAACTCATAGATAAGCAAGAGGTAGCAGCTGTTGCTAAAAAGTGAGGAAGTTTGGAGATGTGCCTGTATAGATTGTGTTCAAGCTCTCCTTTATATGACTGCCAGTATGAGATGCCAATTGAAGAGAATTGTCAAGATCGACTCCATTGTTATCATCGTTTTTGTCATTTTATTCAGTCAGTGCTCAAAGTATTTGACTATTTGGGACCCGCAGGGTGAACTATGTTAGAGTGCTTTGTTGACCAACAATTTGTGACAGATCATTTTAGTCTTGGCAGGCCTTTCTAGTTAGTATTGAGTGGTTATTTAAGCATGCTGATATAGACTATATCTGTGCCACCCAGTTGCCAGCAAGATTCCACAGGTCCTTCCATACATTATATGCCTGTACCATTGATGATGAGGGTTCAGGTAATGAATTGGTATACAATATGATGTAGTGACATGGATTATGTCAAATTGATAGGTTAGATTTGTTAGAATCGAATATGTCATTAGGCAGGTTGTGAGTTTCAGATGGAGAGTGACAGCGGGTAATGTGAATTACATCTACTTTAAGTCAAATTGCTTGAATGCTAATTTGTATATGCTTTAAAATGTACACTGATTTGAATAATCCAAAATGACTACATTTAGTTACCTGTTTTGCTTGTTCAAACAGGGGTACCCTTCCTTGTTTTCCTCATCCTTTCCCATACCCCTCTTTTCTAGCAAATTTGTGGTTGCAGATTTGCAAGATTTTGGTTAGTATGAAGATATGATCTAATGGTAAAGAATATAAGGTGTAGGAGACGGCACAAGGAGATGTGATGGTGTCCTTAGTTTGAGGTGGTGTATAGTCATGATGTAGGGTGAAATGTGGTGTGTATATTGGTTGGCTGTGAAATAAGAAACTATGAGTTTCACTCTCCTTTCCAGAATTGACCACACGGTGATCAGGAGCAGATCACTATATCCCAGTTCCCCCAGCTGCCTGCAAAGAAAACTAAGCACATATTGCATATCCTGGGATCTCTGAACTGGCATCCTGTTGATAAAAATGTTGCATACTTAAGATGGTATGTATAAGCCATAAAGTAGTACACCAAAACATGCCAAATTATTTAGTGCAAAGACTCCATATCCTAGAGAAAAACAGAAATTCCTGAAACAAAGGAGAACTGGTGCTTAAAATTCCACAATTCAGACAGCAAAAAACTCCGGACCAGTCATTCTACAGTGCATCACACAAGAGCTGGAACATTCCTGCGGATTCAAGCAAGGCTCCATAATCCATCTGATTTAAGAGAAGAATGAAAGATATTCTATCTCAAAACACATTTATATATGAGAGATTAATATGCACTTTGAACATTGTAGATCTGTTTGTAGATGGTTTGTGTCTCTACTGTATCAATAGTAAAAATAGTATTTGTGCAGTTGACTCTATATGCACACTACAATGAGCTTCGGTTTTTATGTCTGTATGTTCTAGCAATGGGGTCTCCTCTTTCCAGGCATGCAACACCCATTGAGGAGAATGGGCTTCAGCCCCCCCCCCCAG
Source organism: Calotriton arnoldi (assembly GCA_963921515.1). Taxonomy (NCBI): domain Eukaryota; kingdom Metazoa; phylum Chordata; class Amphibia; order Caudata; family Salamandridae; genus Calotriton; species Calotriton arnoldi. The sequence goes on along the minus strand of CAWUFW010016585.1, from coordinate 20,588 downwards.
TCAGCTGCCGCCGGCTGGACTGCCCGGGCTGGAGTTGGTGCCTGCCAGCCTGACCTCCAAGTAGGGTGACCAACCGTCCGCAAATTTCATGGACCGTCCGTGATTTGGATCTCACGTCCGTTGTCCGTGATGATCCCTTTTACGGACGCCTTTTGTCCGTAATTTTGTGCATTGGGGAACAGTACTGTTCCCCTGCAAGAAGCCTCAACTACCTGATGGGGCCGCCTCTCACTCTTCCTCTGAGCTCAAGAGCAGCCCCACCCCGCCCATTGTCATTATGTATGCCGGCTGATTGTCACATTCAGAATGACATTGGGCCAGTCTGGGCTGTTAAAGCATGTGGTGGGCCTCTTTCTGCCTCGGTCTAGGGCAGGGCATTCTGTTTTAACCGTACATAAAGAAAAATGTTGCACCTCACGAAATGAAAGAAATGTACAGAATCCAGTTCATGTAAAGAAGCCAGCGAAAGAAGTTAAAAGAAGGGGTTATAGTTCTTTCACAGTCTCATCATTTTAGAACTGAAGCATTTTCAATATTATATACAACAAAGCCATAGTTGCTGCTTTTTATTTCATGCAACTAACAACCATTGACAAAGCCAATAGTCCTGGCATGTTGCAGGCGTGATGTGTTATATATCTGGATGCAATAACAGAAGTAGCAGAATAACAGTCAGGCAGCACACTATGCTAAGCACAAATTTTTAGCTACTGTGTTTTAAGCCACGCCCTTAATTACATTGGACACGCCCTTTGGAGAGACCCCCAGGTTTTTTCAACCCACTTAAGGTCCTGGAAACAACACCATGTCACAGTCACCTCAGGTCCCGGCACTAGGTATCATGCAAGACTTATGACTTCCATGTTTTCAGATTACCTATCTGCAGGGGCATAGTGAACCTTCCCCCACCCCACCCCTTGCTTTAGGAACTACAGCAAGGGTGAAGTTCTTGACGGGCCTCTTCTATCTGCAACTCTGCATACAAAAGCTCAGCTCATAATTAATGTGAAAAGGTGGGTGAGTAAGTAAGTGAAGGAATGGGTAAATGGCTGGATGGATTAGTGAAGGGATGAATGGATGAGAGAAAGGGTGAATGGATGGATAATGAGAGAAAGGATGGATGGATGAGTGAGTGGAAGGATGCATAACAGAAAGGGTAAATAAATAGATGTATGGATGGAATAGTGGATGTATGGGTGGAATGGTGGATGTATGGGTTAAAGGGTGGATGGATGGGCTAAAGGGTGAATGGATGGGTAAAAGGGTGGATTGATGGGTACAAGGGTAGAAGGGTGAGTGAAAGGATGGATAGATGAGTGAAAGGGTGGATGATGGGTGAGTGAATGGATGGATGAGTGAAATGATGGATGGATTTATGAATTGATAAGTAAAAGGGTGAATAGATGGATAGATGAGTGAGAGAGTGGATGTAAGGATGGATCGGTGAGTGAAAGGGAGGGTAGATGGGCAAAAGGATGGATGGATGAGTGAAACGGTGGATGGATGAGAGAAAGGATGGATGGATGAGTGATAGGGTCAAATAATGGATTCATGAGTGGATGGATTGTTGGGGGGATGGATGGGTGAAAGGATGGCTAAGTAAAAGGGGATGGAGAGAGAAAGGGAATATGGATGGATGAGTGAAAGTATGGATGGATGATTGACAGGATGGATGGGCGAATGGGTGTATGGATGAGTGAAAAGAAGGATGTAAGGATGGATGAGTTAAAGAATGCATAGATGAGTGAAAGGGAGGGTGAAGCGCTGGAAGAATGGATGGATGGATGAGTGAAATGGTGAATGGATGGACAAATAGACGGATGAGTGACTGGGTGAATGGATGGATGGATGAGTAAGTGAAAGGATGGCTGATGGGTGAGAGGGTAAATGGTTGGATGGATGAGTGAATGGATGGGTGAAAGGATGTATGGATGATGGATGAATGAGTGAAAGGGTGGATGGAGGGATGGATGAGAGAAATGATGGATGGAAGGAGACATGATGGATAGGTTTGGAAATGGTTGAATAGGTTTGGACATGGATGGGCACACAGATGGAAGGACAGAATAAATGGTGAAAGACTGAATAATGGATGAAAGAATGAATGGATGCCACACCCCCGGGTGACTCAACCCACCATACCAAACCAACACATGACATCAGGCAGCAAGCATGGAACTCGGGCTTGAAAAGCTCCTTCTGCCTGCCAAAAGGCAGAAACGAATTCCTTGTACAGAGCTGTAGTACCATAAGAGATGTTCCACTGTGTGTGCCACTGGGAAACAGTGTGAGCAGCTCCCACCTGCCCGAGGCCATGAGAGATGCATGAGGGCACAGCTCTGTGCAGCCTTTCTGTGGGGAAAGGTGGGCAAGACAACATAACCTGCACTTGCAGACAACAGCACCGACGTGACTCGAGTTCCTCCCACCACAAAAGTTTTTTTCTTTCAAAATTTTGCACCCCTGAGAATATTGCGCCTGGGGCAACCACCCCTGTGGACCCGCCCACGCTACGCCACTGCCTACCAGTATGGATGACATCTGACTCTCACACCTTGTAGCCCTCAATATCTTAAGTAACATTTCCTATACATTGACTTTCACATTTATGAGTCATTGTCTCTATATAATATGTGTGTGATGTAACGCACTCTGACATCCTGCCGTACATACTTCAGATGAGTAGCTTCATTTCGATTTAGATGCCACGCAAAGCCATCTTGCATGGCTTTGAGCGGCCTCATTAATCATGACTAAGGCTATGCAGCGCAAATCGCTGTGTCGCCTTACTCTGCGCCCCGGAGGCGTTCTATCGGCGTTGCAGTGGGTTTTCCCATGCAACATCAATGGAATTTGACGCTGCCCCAGATTTACAAAGTCATGTAAACCTGGGGATGCGCCAAATTCGTACGCTTCACAAAATGATGCGTAACAAGGAGACATATGTTCATTTCTCATCATTGTTTCCTCTTTCTATGTGTGCTGCATTCTGCAGCACACATAGAAAAAGGAAAACACCTATTAGCATTGTTTTTGTGCAGGAAGGTGCCCTTTCCTGCACAAAAACAATCCTGCATGCAACGGTGGCACCCTTGCACCATGGCGCAAGGGTGCCTGCGTTGGCGCTAGGCTGCAGAAACAGCACCAGCGCAGGGTGAAAGGACAGGAATGCACCATATTGCAAAAATATGATGCATTCCTGCCCTTTCACTTGGGCATAGGGCAGCACAGCAAGGTGTCTTGTTGCATTGCCCTATGTCAAAATCCTATAAATAAGCCACTAAGAGGGAAGACAGTTGTCATGTACATCCTAAATGTGGCGTAGATTCCTATTATACATGTAGAAGCATTATAGACTATTAAGTCAAATGCAAGACGTTTTTATACAGTGCTCTAATATTTCAAGGTGCTGCCATGTGCAATAATAAAAGGCGGCGTGGTGAAATTAAATATTGCCTAGGTTCACACCATTTAGTCAATCAAGCAAGCTGGGATTGAACTCAATTTTTTCTGGTTTCTCATTGTGAATTTCAGACACTAGATGGCTATTACTTTCTCCTGTTTTACATCATTGGTCAATGCTTTGTTTTTAATTCTTGCTGCATGAGGTTAGAGTGCGCATGGCAGTGAAAAGCCTCAAGCAAACTTGGCTCTTTTTGGTTTTAAGGGTCTAAGAGGACCTCACGGTGAGCCAGAGCAAGGCATCTGTCTCAAGCCTGGCTTGAACCTTCAGTCACTCAACCAACTCTAAAGCCCTTCGAACATGGATTTGAATTTGAATTCCAACAAAAGCATCTTACCTTTTCATCCTTCTGGTATCGATAAAATAGTTAACCCAACCTTGCAAAACTATAAAATATCCTGTAGCCTGTGTAATGTAGAACACAAATGTATATATTTAACTTAAACAGTTTTCAAGCAATGCTAAGTTTCAAAAGTGTTGTATACTAGAACCCCTATAAATAAAAGTCTCAAAAGTACAGAAGGGCCTCAGTTATGTTGCTTTTTTTTTTTTTTTTTAAATCACAGCACTTGCAGATATCTTAATTATGTTGTGTGCTGTGGAGTAATGGTTAATCATTCAGAATTAGGTACAGCTTTAAAAGCACCATCAATGATGCTTTTCACATACGTTTGTGAAATATTTTTTAAGTGTGTGGTTGTTAGTGCCGACCTTTGTACCATGCTCAAAACTTTGTGTTATATGAGCTTAAGTGGTTAAAGCCACCGATTATGTTTGGCCCAGTTAATTTCAAAATGTATGGTAGCTACTGGTACAGCACATACCCACATCGCAAGCCCCACAACCACAACATTTTTTCCAGGTACATTTCAACAGGTTTCCCTTGCCAAAATGTACCTGTGAAAAATTTTGCTGGGGGATAAGTGCCTTGTAAATAACAGAACATGCAGGTTTTGGTGCAGAGAATATTAAAATCTGTGTCTTATGTCCCATTTTCAGACAAAACTCACAATTGATTCTATTTATCACACAGGATAAATTGAGATCGCCTCTTAGTATCTAACTTAACATGTGCAATAGATATCACACTCTCTTCCAAGGTATTTGTAATCAGGGCCTAAGTAGAATTACGTAGTTCACAGTACAAAATTGAGCAGTCTTAATGAGCATCATTTTCAATGTGTTTTTGGGAAACGATATATGCATGCAATATTGTTAGATACACTTAAGCTTGGAATGGAGCCAAGACGAGTGAGAGATGCAAATACCTACCACCAGCACATAGGTGACTGGCTCAACTTTGTGGGGTTGTTATGATTTGGGACTGCTTTGTAGTAGGGGTGTCACTTTTTACGGAATAGCCAGGTCTTTACTGCATCCCTGAATCTGAGGTGGTTTTGGATGTTCCATCACGCTGTAGCTTCCTGAAGGAAATTAATGAGGGCTGGAATGCCAGTTTTGAGGCCAGAGTTCTAGTCTGTGTGTATCAGTCAAGCTTTGTTTAGATATCCCTGTTGGTAATGAGGAGTGATTTGAAAGAGGAACATCTGACCAAGTATTTTGAGAGCAGGAGATATTGGGCAGGCCAAGAAGAACCCCTTGCAGTCGCGGCCGGCATGGCTCACGGGTGGGGGGTTGGCGCGGTGTACGGGCAAGTGGTCGTGCGGGGAGGGGTCTGTTGCACGGGAGGAGGGGTTAAATAATAGTAAAAAAACTTGCCTTTCCTGGGTCCCGCGTTTTCCAGGCTCTGGCTTTGGCGTCTGCTCCTGCTTTCCTGCCTCCGCAGGAACAGGAATCAGGCAGCCTCCCTCACCTCCCATAAGCCAATCACAATGCTGCAATTGCAGCAGTGTGATTGGCTGGGATGCCGACCACACAGGCGTCTATGGGGAGGCCATTTTCTCCATGTAGGCTGCATGCAGCCTACATGGAGAAAATGGAGAGTGCGCATGACTGGTTTCGTTGGCCCCAGAGGGCTGACCAACCAGTCAGGGCCCGCAACATTGGGCTAGCCACTCCTCCCTTGCACTGTTGCAGGACCACCCACCCGCCCGCCCCCAACCAAACCCTTCTTCTGCTTTCTCGCAGTGCGAGAAGCAGAAACATAAATTGGTATTTATAATACCATTTTATGTTTCTGCTTCTCGCAGTGCAAGAAAGCAGTGGGGCGACGCTCCTCCGCCCACATGGAGGAGCCGCCCCTGACCCCTTGGAAGCAGGAGCTGCCCACCTTCTACTTTGGCCTCAAGGCAGACCTCCCATGGTCCTCGCTATAATAGTTAAATTTAGCTGAGGAGACAGCAGGAGGGAATGTAGAAGGGAGGGATGACTTCTTTGAGGACAGAGGCCAGCATGGTTGTCTTGTGTTCTGCAATAGTTTATAGGGCAGAAGGCTATGTTAGCAGGAGGGGCAGTGCTTAAAATGGATAATACTTCGTGAAGGAATTTTCTGTCTGTGCAGTAATGGCTTCCTGCTCAGATGAGCCAATATGTTAACTCAAATGAGGTTGGGATTAGGTTTGCAGGGCCTAGCGATTGTGCCTAATTTCCTGCCTGCCACAACAAAGCAGAGACTAGTTTGTCTGCAGTCCAGTTTTTTTCTCACACTATGATTACTCCAAAATGTTATGCATTTGTTCTAATTTAGCCCCATCATTCTTATTAGATGACAGACTCATGCATCCAAAGTTCTTTCTGGGATTACTTCGTCATACTGCTACTAAGCTTCCACCCCAAGAACTCTTATTTCATAGTCATTTGCTTCACACAAGAATTCAATAGAAATATGCAAACATTGTTATTAGTAAGTACATTCTCATTCTTCGAGTACCGTTGCAAATTATTTTCACGAATGTTATTGCTATTTAATAATCTGCTCCCATTTGTGTTCAGGGGTACGTTGTAGATTTGAATGTCAGCTGTGAGCTGCCATGGCATTTATTCATTAAAGTGGCAGCAATAGCTGTAGTGGCATCAAAGGTTGATCCATTTACCCATGCTTAGCTCCACAACAGCTACTTATTTGCTGCCCAGTGGCTAGGTAGAGGGACTGGAATGTAAAAAATACATAAGACTTTTAAAACTCTGTTTATTTTCTGATCCTTTCTCTTAGACAAGGGGTACTGAGTGTAGTGCGATGAGTGCCAAATGGAAAACTAGGTCAACATCTCTTACCCTTGGTAATCCCAAATTGACGCCCATCTGTGATGTGGGGGTATCATCTATAATCAAGCTTGTGTGCTTAGTTTCTATCCTTAATGTGAGTTATTAGAGCAAATCTTATCAAACATGGGTTGTGTTTCTTGCTAAATGACTACCCAAGCATTTCAAATTCAAAAATATTTGGTGGGAGTTGTCACAAAGTACCAAATAATATATATTCAACATTCTTTGTGCTATAGAGCTAGGATATGTGGCAGCTTACCCCAAACAGCTACAAAGCTGTTTACTATACTAACATTATATTCAGAAAATAACATAAAAGTATTGTGTGCAGATAAATGAAGCATGAACAGAGCAATAACGAAATAAATGTGCTTAAACTGCATTATTTGCTACCAATTTTCGAAACCTTTCTTTGTGGAAGGATCGTGAAATATCTTGTAAAAGATTTTTTTAAGACTAGTTAGGTTCACAAAACATGCCCAGAGTGTTTGGAGTGTATGATTTGCCCGAGATTGTGATGTAAAATAGAATCTGGTGTTTCCCATTGCACCAGGTTTAGTGGCCTAATGTGCATTAAAATAGAACATTTGTCATTCACTGTGTTACATTTCCTTGATAGCCCCAAAATCATGTTATGCCGAGAATAATGTTACTGACCTGTGTACTTTAAAATGCACTAGTTGCCACATGTAGTCTCAAAGAATGACTCGGTGTTTTACGCACTACATCGAAAAAGTGAAGGGAGCCCCACACAAGTATTTTGATTTGGCTCTTATGATGTCTCTGTCTCCACTAACTCATGTGTTAGTCCCCCCTCCCCAAGTTTGTTTCTAGTTGCGCCCCTGCCTCATTCCACTATAAAGCTTTCTGACGTCAACTTGATGTGGTACGCACTGTACAAAAACTCAAATAACACAGTGTGGCGCAGTCTGTCGCTTTAACACTTGTATGCTACAACCACCAAGCACCTTTTATTTATTTGATATTTTGTAAAAAAACAACTAGAGATATTGCATTGAAGCCATTCCATTTTGTTTATCTTAGCAACACCTAGCAGTGTGACGCGCACCCGGGCGCGTTCAATGCCTTGAGACGGCGTGGAGAGTAAACATTTAAGAATAGGCCTGTAAAATGAAAGTAGCACAATTATTTTCAGTGAAGTTTAAATGATAGACCGATCATTTAACTGCCTATTGGCGTCACTTTCACAGTTTGTACCAAGTCGTTTTTCCTTATTAGCATATGTATTCATTTTAAATGTATTCTCCTGCTTTTTTAAAAATAAAAATATGATGCCGCCATCTGAGTTAGTTTGGTCACAAGCAAATAATAGACGGGTATTGACGCACATCTCAAGCCTTCCTCTGTTGTGACACATCAGCAATGTGAAAGCAAACAAGGAAGAGGGACTTACTGTTCCAGTGACAGCAGTGGGGGGTGGTCGAAGTGGCCATCAGTGGCCAAAGCTCTGGAGACAGTGTACAGATTGTTCAGCAACATGGCTTTGGGTTTACAAGAGGAGAAACTTATTGACGGGAAATGGAAGTTCGGGTCCAGTGCTATATAAGAAGCACCTCGAGTGGTGATATGATTGGTAGCTGTAGGAAAAAGAGCACCGGCTAGGGTGAGGAAGACCAGTCTGTGAAGACCGTATGTGTAGTGCAAACTAAAGAGAGTTCACATGTTGAGTGCTCATGGTCTCTCTGTCGTAGAACATGTGACGTCAAAGTATCACTTGTGTTCTATTGGAGCAGTGAATGTTGTGGAACCGCAGGACGAAGTGCTTTTTGATCAACATGGTTAGAATACGCTACAAAATCAAAGCGAAAGAGTAGAGAAGACGCTGTACCTCATTCCAGAGAACTAACAGAAACCAAAATGGAGAACACTAGCCTAACACCCACCCGACACCATGCTGGTGAATCTCTTTTTTGGTAACTTTCCGAAATGAGGAAAATCCTTTCCCTCAAAATGTTGGAGGAACTTAACCAGAAAATAACAGAGAAAGAGGAAACAGGTGATACAAAAATGACACAAAAAGAAATAAAGAGAGAAAGGTAATGGAGTAATAGAGTGGAGGGGAGGGGGATGTAAGACTCGGGTACAGAGTAGAGGTACTAAGGCATAGGGAGAAGTAGAAGTATTGGGGAGTAGGCAATGCTAGTGTGCCAGGAGTACAGGTATCTTGGTATAGTATAGGGCAGGACAGAGGTACAGGGAAAATGCAGTGCTGCAGGTGCTGGTGTATAGGGAAGAGTAGACGTGCTAGAATGAGGTAGTGCTAGAGGAGGTATTGTATAGATAGGGTAAATATACTACTGTATAGTTGTAATAGGGAAAAGAAAGATACTCAGAAATAGGTATGTGTAGAGGTGCTATAATATAGAGTGGGAAAGAGGTAGAAAGGAATAGGCTATGGAAGAAGTACTAAGACATGGGCAGGACTAGACTAGAAATACTGAGATATTGGAAGGGACAGTGGTAGTTTACGGGAAATGTTTGTATTAAAAGCATTTAGAAAGATCGATTCCTGGAAATATAATTCATTTATAAAATTCGAGGAAACTGGTTTGTGGAGAAAGAGTCTACAGTCCTGGTTTTCTTAGGAACATTTTTCAGTGAAATCACATACATCCTAAGAAAGCAAAGTTGTACTTGAAAATGAGATGGTGGTCGATTCTAACTGACCCACGAGTATAGTTTTATGTGCTCATGAGGATCCGCCAGTCGGCATTGAAAGATTTCTTTGTCTTGCTCATGGGACACATGCCTTGCAGACAAAGCAGAAGCCAGTAGAGCAGGAAGTCATTGCCTGTGTGTCTACATTGCTGGCAACATTCTCTCCTTATCTTTTGCCTAATATTGGGAAAAGTTTGTCATGTCCTGTGTTTGTGTGTTTGAAGCCTCCAGTGGTCCTCAGCATACTCCTTACAAGTATTGTGTAAACTGGTGGGTGTGACTGGAAGTGGTTAATAAACTTTGTGACAGAGTATGTTCAGTTAACGGTCTGAAGCTAAAGAATAAAAACGTGGAAATCAGAGTGTGTGGCTTGGTCTGTTGCATGCTCCTGGGCTGGGGAGGATGCTATAACTGGCAACGAGATAGGGGATACATGCCCCCAAAAATACAAGACTTCTCTCCTTGGGAGTTTGCCGTGTTCCAGCAAACTGCTCGTGCATGCCACGTGCGCCTCAAGAAGCGGTCTACAGTTGGCGTATGTGGTGTCAAAGCGCAACTCCAGCTTTTGAGAGGCCCTCGAATAAGGTGAAAGCCCTACAGAGTAGCACAGTCAAGTCAGTAAGTCTGTCAAACATCTACTGGTAAGGGAGAAAGAAGAGATACTGCGCCACAGCATAACACAGAGCCAGTATCGATGCAAAGCAGAAAGGTTAAAGAGAGTGAAAACCAGGTACAGAGAAATGCTAAAGGCAGCGATATCCAGGTATAATGCATAAAGTTGAGAGTGATGAGGAGCATGTGTAAGAAGTGAAACCACTACTCACGGCAAGAAAGAAGATGGTGTGACGACTCCAGCACCAGTGAGCAGGCTCATGCTTGCAGAGGTGCCACCGGTTCAAGAGACGCTGCAGAACAAACACGGCCTGAATAGCATATACTCTTAACGTCAGTAGGAAACAGCACATAATGCGATTCTACTGTGTTCCTGAAACTACCACCTCCAGTCACAATGCCAAAAAGCAGAATATAGGTGCCTGAAGGACTGCCTGGATTGAAATGTTCGATGACTTCATAGATGCTACAGATGAAGCATATAGCAAAATGTTATCAAATACTTAAAGATCCTTGCAGTTGACGGAGTAAAAATAGTGATAAAGAAGATATCACAAGCTGATGAAGTATCATACCTTTAAATCAAGAAGACGTTGGAGGCCAAGTTCAATCCAATGCCGAATGTCCACTATGAAAGGTACACTTTCAACCAGGCAAGACAGCAACCTGGTGAGACAATGGATGAGTTTGTTGAGAGACTTGATACACTTATAAAACACTGCAAGTTCAATGAATTCAATGATGAAGAAGTAATTTATCTTTGAGTTATTGATGGTTGCCTCTCTGATTCATTCTGATGACACATGCTGCGAGAAACACTTCGGGGCCAATTCACAGAACTAATCTGAGATAAAATCCTAAACTTACTACTTTTGGTATTCACAGAAGGCATTTAGTAGTAGTAAAGTTAGGACTCCTAACTTTACTACTACTAAATGCCTTTGTGAATACCGAAAGTCGTAAAGTTAGGGTTTTGTCTCAGTTTAGTAGTAGTAAAGTTAGGAGTCCTAACTTTACTACTACTAAATGCCTTCTGTGAATACCAAAAGTAGTAAGTTTAGGATTTTATCTCAGATTAGTTCTGTGAATCGGCCCCTTAGTTTGGAGAAAGTGCTCAAGCCTGCAAGAGCAGAGAAATGTGCTGATCGACAAGCTGCTGGTATGGAAGCTGGAAGAACCCAGAATGAATCAGCGTTGAGCATAAAAAGTAAGCAGAAACACAAGGCAGAGGCAATTAGAGTGATGTCTCTGAAGAAAAAGAAATTGTGTTTCCACTGTTGATTTTTTTTTCCCACATGAAGGTAAATGTCTCACTACCAGACAAATATGGAAAGACAGCAGGAAAGGATGCGAGAATGTTCCAGAAACATTCTAGCCAATCCCATAAGGCCAAATGGTAACATCGACTAAGGCAAATGGAAACAAAACAAAGTTGATCGTTATCAAATTCATCTTCCAATGGTTGTTGACGTCATCATCGAGTGACAGTGAAGAAGATGGATATGTGATGGTGATGTCAGTCAAAGACTGACGTGTGCATGTAGGATTGGCCGCTTGCAAGGAGAAACACAAATCTGAAAAGAATCGCCACATGATGCAACAAAGTTCAAATGGACATTGTCCTAAAATCATGCTCAAGATGAATGGTTGTCCCACAACTTTCCTAATAGAAAGTGATGTGTCAATAAACATAATGCCGGCAGAAAAGTACAAAGAACTGTTTTCCACACCACGTCTCACACCGTTGAGAACAAAGGTGTACACCTGGGCAGCTGCTAAGCCTTTGCAGAGTAAAGGATCCTTTGTGGCGACCATGCAGCACAAGAAAACGACAGTGCAAGCCCCAATTCCTATTATGTTTTGATACTGCTGCTGACATGCGACTGAACTCTATTAACTACAACTTGAATGCCTACTCTTAAATAGTGAGCCAGTTCCTGACATTGTTTAATGGACTTAGGAAACGTACGACAATGAAGGTACAGCTTCAGATTAATGAAGATATTCACTCTGTTACACAGCGACACTGTCAAATTACTTTACACTACACTTACAGGATGCCGCTGAAAAAAGAACTAGAAACACTGTTAAAGCATGACATCATCGAGCGCTCTACTGGTCCAACAATGTGAGTTTCACGAATTGTGGTGGTGTCAAAAAGGAGAGTGGAGGTTTAGTGTGCATTTGTGTTGATATGCGACTGGGCAACAAATCATTCAAAAATTCCAGGTCCACACATTGCGGGCATAATGACACAGCTGAATTGTGCCAAAGTCTTCTCCCACCTGGATCTGAACAAAGGTTACCATCAACTTGAATTTGAGGAAAACTGTTGGTACATTTCTACTTTTTCAACTCATGTTGGTTTGTTCAGATATAAAAAACTCAGTTTTGGTGTGACGTCAGCTGCAGAAATCTTTCAAGATGTCATTCGGCGAATAATTCTGCCTGTCACACATGCTTTTAACTACAGAGCTATACCAAGTGATAAATATATTGACCAAACACCCAGAAAATAAGGGAACCAACAGTTGTTAAGCTTTTTGTGACACCATAGCTCAACACTTTTGCAATAAGGTAGGTCAAATTTATAATTTATTCACAACCACTGATCCCTCAGCAAACTGGAATGTTTCCTTACACAATTTTGATTATGCCTGTAACCCTAATACACAAAACGACACCACTTTAGCTGCCTGACCAAATTTGTCCCAGTATCCACTAAACAGGTGGAGGGGCTTATTCACTCAATAAAATCAGGACCTCTCTATGATCCTTGTTCCCCATTTGTGCTAAAACAAACTCCAGAGCCTATAGCAGTAACTTTGACTAGCATTTTAAACTCTATGGGTCATATCTCTAAAAAAAAGGCACACAGCGCAGCACCCAAAGAGGCTGCGCTGCATTGTGTGACAGGGAGGGAGCAGGAGAGCGTCATATCTTCAGAAATATGGCTCTCTCCTCCCCTCTCCCTAGCGCCGGTGTTGATTTCAGTTGAAGAGTGCCACACACACACACCTTAGCGCCATAGCTCTAGGGTGTGGGCATGAGTCTAGCATACGTTTTGTATAGGAAGGGGACCCTTCCTATACAAAATACCATGCATAAACAAGTTTAAAAGCTTTTCCACTTTGTATGTGTGCGGCACTGTGCAGCACGGATGCAAAGTCAGAAAAAAAAGGAGAAATAAAAACATTTCTCCTGTTAGAGCCTACTTTGAAGTTGGCTTAACTTTTGGCACAAAACCCTGTCTAGAGTTCTCTCTGGATAGGGTTTTGCTTCAAAAGGCATGGGTGGTTGCATGGGAACTCCCATGTACCACCCACGTAATGCCCCCTTGGTGCTAAGTAATACAAAGCAGTGTTTCGTGCTACTTTTGGAGTACTTTTCAGCGCAACAAGTTTTGCGCTGGAAAGTAAATTCCCCCCAAAAACATTTTGTGCTGGTTAGCGTCACTTTTGTGATGCTAACCCAGTGCAAAATGTTTGAAAATTCACCCCCAAGTTTAGAACTTGACTCTTCCCCACCATCTGGAAGAGGGCATCAATTCTCCCCCTTCTAAATAAACCAAATCTGGATCCAGAGGATCCGGCCAACTACCTCCCTATTTCAGGCTACAATTTCCAGCAAAAATCATCGAGAAAATTATGAACACCCAATTGGCTCAGTTTACTCAAGAAAACCATCTGCTAGATCCAACTGTTTGGGTTTAGACCTGAACATAGTACCGAGACTGCTCTCATTAAAACCACTGATGAGCTTAAGACCATCTTAGACAAGGTAGACACAACAGCTCTGGTCTTTCGAGACTTGTCGGCGGCCTTCGAAACAGTGGACCTAACCATCATGGTCCAAAAGCTGTAGGCACTGGGCATAAAAAGTAATGCATTGGAACTCTGAAATCTTTTTTGAAGGGAAGGGAACATACAGTGATGCTGGACAGCTTAATTTCTAACACTTTCTCCCTCCCTTGTGGGGTCCCACAAGGGTCCTCACTTAGTCCAACACTTTTTAATCTCTACGGCACAGAACTGCCACCTCTAATTCGATCTTTTGGTTTCTCTCTTACCTCCTAAGCAGACGATACACAAATTGTGTTGTCAGCCTTCAACGATGTAAACCACAAAAGCTCTCAGCTACACAATTGCATGAAAGAAACTGGTGTCTGGATGGGCAATCACTGTCTGAAACTAAACTTGGATAAAACCGAGGTCATCCTTTTTGGGAAAAGCCCTTAATTTTGAACCCTTACCAGTTGGCCCTCAGAAATGGGCCCTCTCCCACGGCCAACCGCGAAAGCCAAAAGCTCAGGCGTGATAATCGATGACAAATTGAACTTTAGCAAACAAGTCAACGCTCTCATCGGATCACTGACAGAATATCGACGACAGGAATATCGACCTACACAAATATCGTGTTCAAAATATGGATGTCAAGAATATCGACATCCTATCTTTACAATGTTAAGTACAAAAATATCGAAACAAAAATATCGTTGTTCAAAATATCGTTGTTCAAAATATCGTTTTTTAAAAATCTCTAATAAATAATTTTAAATAAATTAAATAATACATATAATTAATAAAAACAGTTAGAATTATTAAAAAATGTTAAAAATTATAAATAATAAATGTAATGTAAAAGTAAATTAAGCATTCATATATAAAAATTATTAGATATATATTTACTTAATAATATTAATAAATAATTATTATAATAAATTATAAAATGTTAGAAACATACAAATTATAAATACATATATATATACATACACCTGTAACATAAACATAAAAATAAAATATATGTAAAATAAATTAAAATATTAAAATAATTTTTTATTTTAAAACAACATTTTACACTACATTAACTGAAACAGTAGGGAAAATGTTGGATAGCGTAGGGGATACAATTACTATTCCCACTCCAGGAAGTGCAAGAGTAGGGAAAGTGTTGGATAGCGGAGGGAATAAAATTACTATTCCCACTCCAGCGAGTGCAACACTAGGTAAAGTGTTGGATAGCGGAGGGGATAAAATTACTATTCCCACTCCAGCGATTGCAACAGTAGGGAAAGTGTTGGATAGCGTAGGGGAATAATTTACTATTCCCACTCCAGAGAGTGCAACAGTAGCGAAAGTGTTGGATAGCGTAGGGGATAAAATTACTATTCCCACTCCAACGAGTGCAACAGTAGGGAAAGTGTTGGATAGCGGAGGTGATAAAACTACTATTCCCACTCCAGATAGTGCAACAGTAGGGAAAGTATTGGATAGCGGACGGAATAAAATTACTATTACGACTCCAGCGAGTGCAACAATAGAGAAAGTGTTGGATAGCGGAGGGGTTCAAATTTTCTATTCCCACTCCAGAGAGTGCAACAGTAGGGATAGTGTTGGATAGCGGAGTGGATAAAATTACTATTCCCACTCCAGATAGTGCAACAGTAGGGAAAGTGTAGGATAGCGGAGGAGATAAAATTACTATTCCCACTCCATCGAGTGCAACAGTAGGAAAAGTGTTGGATAGTGGAGGGGTAAAAATTACTATTCCCACTCCAGCAAGTGCAACAGTAGGGAAAGTGTTGGATAGCGGAGGGGAATAATTTACTATTCCCACTCCAGGGAGTACAACAGTAGGGAAAGTGTTGGATAGCGGAGGGAATAAAATTACTATTCCCACTCCAGCGAGTGCAACAGTAGAGAAAGTGTTGGATAGTGGAGGGGATAAAATTACTATTCCCACTCATGATAGTGCAACAGTAGGGAAAGTGTTGGATAGCGGAGGTGATAAAATTACTATTCCCACCCCAGCGAGTGCAACAGTAGGGAAAGTGTTGGATAGCGGAGGGGTTAAAATTACTATTCCCACTCCAGCAAGTGCAACAGTAGGAAAGTGTTGGATAGCGGAAGGGAATAATTTACTATTCCCACTCCAGCAAGTGCAACAGTAGGGAAAATTTGGATAGCGGAGGGGAATAATTTACTATTCCCACTCCAGGGAGTGCAACAGTAGGGAAAGTGTTGTATAGGGAGGGGAATAATTTACTATTCCCACTCCAGCAAAATAATGAACATTAATTAACAAATAATTAACTAATTCAAAATAATTTACCTCCCACCATATTCCCCTATAAATAACCCCACCAATGTTGTAAAACATAACACAATTAACATAATAAATTAACAATTAATTAATTAACTAATAACAATTAACAAGCAAATTAATTACAATCAGTAATAAATTAATTCACAGAATTAACACTATTAAATAAAATTAAATAAATAATATATAAAAAAAAAAAAAAAAAAATTTAAATGTAATTACTTCCCACCCTACTCCCTATCATCCCACAACATGCTCTTAAAAAAA
This sequence comes from Calotriton arnoldi, assembly GCA_963921515.1. Lineage (NCBI taxonomy): Eukaryota > Metazoa > Chordata > Amphibia > Caudata > Salamandridae > Calotriton > Calotriton arnoldi. The sequence goes on along the minus strand of CAWUFW010016585.1, from coordinate 4,300 downwards.
GACACAATTAACATAATTAATAATTAATTAATAATTAGTAATGACCAATTTATAACTAATTAATAACAAATTAATAATCACATTTAACAATATAAAATATTAAATACATAAATATTAATTAATAAAAATTATTAATTAAATAATTATAATTGAATTACTTCCCACCCTACTCCCCTATAAACCCACAACCCACTCCTAAAAAAATAACACAATTAACATATTTACCAATTAATTAATAATAATTAATAACCAATTAATAACTAATTAATAAATTATCACAATTAACAATATAAAATATTAAATACATAAATATTAATTCATTAACAATATTAATTAATTAATTATAATTAAGGCTCCCGGTTTTCCGTTTAAACAGATTTTTACATATAAATACAGACGGAAAACATTTTGGTTTTTGTCTGTATTTATATATAAAAACGGGAAAATACCTACAAAACAAATGCTCCTCCTGCCTCTGTGCTCCTCTGTAAAATCCGAGTCAGAGGTTCACAGGGGCGGCCAAAAGAAACGGAAAACTGCTGCCCTGAAACTGCTCCAGAGATAGGGAACTGGGAGCGCCGTGTCTGCAGAGACACTCCAGCACCCCTCACAGCGGTAGTTCACGCAAGATAATTGTTGGAGCAGTGCAAGCAGCTGATGTCCATTAAGAGGTGTGAAAACACCCCAGGACACCGGTTGCAGCTCCAGAAACCTTTTGTTTTTAGTTGTATGGGAGGGTGAAGGAGGCAAAACTAAATTAAGCACAACAAGCTCTCACTTGGATTTTGCTCTTAAATTACCCCAGCTACAACCCGGGGGTAAGTTGGAGTGCAGAACAAGTACAATACAAACCGCTTTCAACCTCGAAAATAATGTTCACCATCGGAGCCTACGGGTGAGAGGAGTGGCCTTGGAAGGAGCGGGCCAGGATTAGGCGTGGATTTGAGCCATCACTGACAAAGCATCCATGGGAGGGGGCAGGGTGAAGGAGTGTCAGTGGGTCTTTGAGGCTGGCACTGCCTGCCCATTCAAAACACATAGGATCCTGAGATCACCGGCAATGCCTGGTGAGGCTGCAAAACCTGTAAAGACTTAAAATCATGCAGATCCTCCACGCATGAACTTGAAACCCAGGCAGTGTAAGAGTCTCCATCTCACCTTGTGTTCACAGTGTGATATCAGCTGTTTAGTAGATGGCTGTACGAACAGTGCCAATATACTGAACCACACCAGGGCCCAATGAGAGTTGGCAGGTCTGGCAATAAGAAATACCAAAATCTTTGCTGAAATTATTCGAGCAAAAATAGTGGGTAAGGGACAGCGACATGGCAATTTACAACCAATTTATCCCAAAAACGCTTATCAACGTCCAATGGCTTGACGTTTCCCATATTTGATAAATAAACATATATCAACGTATAGATGATTCCACATACACCTCACACCATGAACTCAATTCTCCTTTCCTTGGTGCATAATATAGTTATCATTTGCGTTAGCTCCTCTGCCTTAACTGAAGCAGACAAAGGGGCCGATTCCGATCTCGGTCGGAGGCGCACCCAATACCATTCGGTCGGGAAAAAAGCCATGCGAAAGCATGTTTCCTGACCGATCCGTACAGCACACCGAACAAGCAAGTACGATGCGCACAACAGCAAAAAATCCGGCCGAGCCTTACTCACCCAAACCAGGTCCTGTTCTCCGACCGAGGCGAATCCGGAAACGCCGAATCGAGTCGCACGGAAGGGAAAATGCAGCCCCGTCCGGCCGGACAAGTACGATGCGCTTCCCGTACGCGCCGAACCCGTCGCTACGCACGGCACGTCAAAGCATCCAGGAGAGGCGCACATAAGCTCCGATTCGCGCCACAACACGATCCACGGCTACGAGACGAACACGGCACCGACGAGGACGACGCGAAGCGACGAGGACGAGGCGAAGCGACGAGGACGACGCGAAGCAACGAGAAGGACGAACGACACGAACCAACCATGAATCCCTTCGTCCCGATCATACCAATATTCTACATCTACTACCGGAACAGGCACGGACGCGTACGGCGCAGAAGGTAAGCCAGACACCAACCACAAAACACATACAACACGTACACGACACATCACACACACACACGGGGATGCTGAATATACTTACACCAGCAACAGCAGCACCATAGGGGCGGGATGCCCATCACCAATGCCACATATGCACACAGGGGCCTAAATGCGCACCACCACCCTCACCCAGGGGGGCTGGATGCCTACCACTACTACCACCCTTAGCCAGGGGGGCTGGATGCCTACCACTACTACCACCCTTAGCCAGGGGGCTGGATGCCTACCACTACTACCACCCTTAGCCAGGGGGCAGGATGCCTACCACTACTACCACCCTTAGCCAGGGGGCTGGATGCCTACCACTACTACCACCCTTAGCCAGGGGGGCTGGATGCCTACCACCACAACCACCCTTAGCCAGGGGGGCAGGATGCCTACCACTACTACCACCCACACCCAGGGGGCTGGATGCCTACCACTACTACCACCCTCACCCAGGGGGGCTGGATGCCTACCACTACTACCACCCTTAGCCAGGGGGCTGGATGCCTACCACTACTACCACCCTTAGCCAGGGGGGCAGGATGCCTACCACTACTACCACCCTTAGCCAGGGGGCTGGATGCCTACCACTACTACCACCCTTAGCCAGGGGGGCTGGATGCCTACCACTACTACCACCCTCACCCAGGGGGGCTGGATGCCTACCACTACTACCACCCTTAGCCAGGGGGCTGGATGCCTACCACTACTACCACCCTTAGCCAGGGGGGCTGGATGCCTACCACTACTACCACCCTTAGCCAGGGGGCTGGATGCCTACCACTACTACCACCCTTAGCCAGGGGGGCTGGATGCCTACCACTACTACCACCCTTAGCCAGGGGGCTGGATGCCTACCACTACTACCACCCTTACCCAGGGGGGCAGGATGCCTACCACTACTACCACCCTTAGCCAGGGGGGCTGGATGCCTACCACTACTACCACCCTTAGCCAGGGGGGCTGGATGCCTACCACTACTACCACCCTTAGCCAGGGGGCTGGATGCCTACCACTACTACCACCCTTAGCCAGGGGGGCTGGATGCCTACCACTACTACCACCCTTAGCCAGGGGGGCAGGATACCTACCACTACTACCACCCTTAGCCAGGGGGCTGGATGCCTACCACTACTACCACCCTTAGCCAGGGGGGCTGGATGCCTACCACTACTACCACCCTTAGCCAGGGGGCTGGATGCCTACCACTACTACCACCCTTAGCCAGGGGGCTGGATGCCTACCACTACTACCACCCTTACCCAGGGGGCAGGATGCCTACCACTACTACCACCCTTAGCCAGGGGGCTGGATGCCTACCACTACTACCACCCTTAGCCAGGGGGCTGGATGCCTACCACTACTACCACCCTTAGCCAGGGGGCTGGATGCCTACCACTACTACCACCCTTAGCCAGGGGGGCAGGATGCCTACCACTACTACCACCCTTAGCCAGGGGGGCTGGATGCCTACCACTACTACCACCCTCACCCAGGGGGGCTGGATGCCTACCACTACTACCACCCTTAGCCAGGGGGCTGGATGCCTACCACTACTACCACCCTTAGCCAGGGGGGCAGGATGCCTACCACTACTACCACCCTTAGCCAGGGGGGGCTGGATGCCTACCACTACTACCACCCACACCCAGGGGGGGCTGGATGCCTACCACTACTACCACCCCCACTCATAGGATGGACAATGCATGACACAACAAGCACACCACAACCTAGGGAATGCAAGATAAAGACATCCCCCCACCACCATGACAAGCGTGTGTAGGCTGTGTCAAATGCCTACAACACCGAACATGACTTTGAACATACAATGTGACCCCCTAGCACATGTGCCACACATATATGTGTGTGGCACCCACAATGCAAGCAGCCCATGACCATTGTGGCAATGGGGCCTAAACCCCCATCATCACAGTGACCAAAAGGTAAGTGTGGGGTCCATAGCGAAGCACATTTTGACCATTGTGGCAATGGGGTCTAAACCCCATCATCACAGTGACCAAAAGGCAAGTGTGGGGTCCATAGCTGAAGCACATTTTGACCATTGTGGCAATGGGGTCTAAACCCCCATCATCACAGTGACCAAAAGGCAAGTGTGGGGTCCATAGCTGAAGCACATTTTGACCATTGTGGCAATGGGGTCTAAACCCCCATCATCACAGTGACCAAAAGGCAAGTGTGGGGTC